>CAWUFW010001797.1:1200000-1587500 GCA_963921515.1 Calotriton arnoldi
GGACGCATCCGTCACCACTGTGTGCTCCGGTTGGGGGAGGGATCTGCCATTGACCCAATCGCGATTCGTGAGCCACCACCGCAATTGTCGTGCAGTGCCCTCCGAGATCTGGACATGATGGGACAGGTTGCCCTGATGCTGTGCCCACTGGAACTTCAGGTCCCACTGTAGAGCCCGCATATGCCACCTGGCATGTTGCACTAGCAGAATGCAGGAGGCCATCAGGCCCAGGAGCCGAAGGGTCATCCTGACTGAAACCCAGGATAGAGGCTGAAAGATCAGAATCATAGCCTGAATATCCCGGACTCGCTGCTCGGGAGGATAAACCCGAAACCGCGTCGAATCCAGAACCGCTCCGATGAAGGGGAGTGTTGAGTACAGTACACGTTGTAAAGTGAAGTACTCGTTTATTGTCAGGAGCAAGATACACGTCCAGCTTGCAAGCCAGTCTTCTTCTTTCTAACGCACTGCACTGCTTCACTTAACATTCTACATGACATACACAGTACTCTATTCTGGAATGCATACAACGTAATGCATAATAACAAGGAAATACAGGGAGCTTCTGAGAGGGACTCAGGGGCGACTTCGGCACATTGATGGAGAACCCCAGCGAATGCAGGAGGTCGGCCGTAGTCTGGAGGTGAGAGACGACTGCCTGGGGCGAGCCCGCCTTCAACAGCCAGTCGTCGAGATAGGGGAAGACTGAGACCCCTGATCTGCGCAGATGAGCTGCGACCACCGCCATCACTTTCGTGAACACCCGAGGGGCGCTGGTAAGGCCAAAGGGGAGCACGGTAAACTGAAAATGCTCCTGGCCTACCGTGAACCGCAGGTAACTCCGGTGGGCTGGCAGGACGGGAATGTGAAAATATGCGTCCTGCAAGTCCAACGCTACCATCCAGTCTCCAGGGTCGAGGGCAGCCAAGACCTGAGCCAGAGTCAACATCTTGAACTTCTCCTTCCGGAGGAAGCGATTGACGTTCCTGAGGTCCAAGATGGGGGGCAAGCCCCCTTTGTCCTTCTTGGGGACCAGAAAGTAGTGGGAATAACAACCATGTCCTACTTCTGGCCCAGGAACGCGCTCGATGGCCCCCTTGGCCAAGAGGGCCGTGACTTCCTGTCGGAGAAGCGCCAAGTGATCCCCTGACATGCGGTGGAACTGAGGTAGCATGGCCGGGGGGGCTGACTCGAAGGGGAGGGAGTAGCCCCTTCGGACGATCAGCAGCACCCACCTGTCCGAAGTGACAGAACGCCAGTGGGGGAGGTGATGTTGAATCCTGCCGCCCACTGGCGTGGGGTGCACCCCAAAGCTCGGATTAGGAAGGCTTTGAGGCGGATGCTGCGGGAGCGGAGGTGGACTGACCCGCACGCTGGCCCCCTGTGCCGCCACGGTGGCACCACGCCCGCGGCCGCGCTGAGGTTGGTTCTGCGCAGGCCTTTGGCTGAACGGGCGTGTAGGGGCGCCCCTTCCGCGGCCACGAAAGGAATGAAAGGTAGACGTGGCCGGGCGTGTGGTGGAGAGACCCAAGGACTTGGCTGTAGCCCGAGAGTCCTTAAAACGCTCCAGCGCACTGTCTGCCTTATCGCCAAATAGGCGAGTACCATCAAAAGGCATGTCCATGAGGGAACTCTGGACATCCCCCGAAAACCCCGTGGACCGCAGCCAGGCGTGTCGCCGCAAGGCCACCGTGGTGGAGATGGCTCTCCCCAAAGAGTCCGTGGTGTCCAACCCACACCGAATGGCGAACTTCGCGGCATCCTTCCCCTCTGCAACAGCTTGGGAAAGCACAGCCCGAACCTCCTCCGGGCACTGGGGCAGAGTTTGCGCCACCGTCTCCCACACAGCGTGAGAATAGCGGCCCAAGAGGCATGCGGTGTTGACTGACCGCAGCCCCAGGCTGGCAGAGGAAAACAACTTTTTGCCAAACTGCTCCAGCTTTTTGATTCCTTATCCGGCGGAGCGGTAGGAAATGCAGTTTGGGAAGTGGAGGCCTGAATGACCAGGCTCTCCGGTGTCGGATGAGTTGTCAAAAGGCAGGGTCACCCGGTGCCGGGCGGTGACGTCTGGCCACGTTCTTAACCACAGGAACCCCTGTGGCAGGTCTAGACCAGGTACCCATCAAAACATCCGTCAAGGCCTCATTGAACGGAAGCAGAGGTTCCATAGAACTTGCCGCCGGCTGAAGCACTTCAGTAAGGAGGTTAGTCCGGAGGGTAACAGTAGGCAAGTCAAGGTCAAGAGCCTCAGCTGCCCTACGGAGCACCACAGTGTATTTGGCGCCTTCCTCCATGACAGTGGGAGGAGACACAAACCCAGGCTCAGAGGAGAGGTCAAGGCCACCTGCATCCTCTGAGTCTTCTGCCCACTCCTGTTCGGACACACACTGCCATGCAAGAGGGTCCTCCGACCCCTCCCAGGCCTCCCCCTCCACATCGGCCCGAGGCACAGGCTGCAGCGGCGGGGGAGGCACAGGGGAAAACAAATGCTCCACCGTTGCCGGGAACGGCGCCGGTCGACGCCGTTCCGGGTCCAAGCCCCAATCAGGGTCCCAAGCTGGAGCAAAATTGCCTGGGAACTCGGGCAAGGGTGGAGGTGGGACGAACGGAACCCAGGGCGGCGCCGGGGCCGGAGCCGCCGGCGGAGGACCCTGCAGCGCCGGGGCCAGAGCCGCCGGTGGAGGACCTTGAGGCGCCGGGGCCGGAGCCGGCGGCAACAAAGGGCCGTCAAGAGGGACCGCGGGACCCGAAGGCGCGCCGGCGGGAGCCCTAGGCCTGAAAAGGCGGACCATGGCAGCAAGAAACTCTTGCACCTGGGCCGGAGTCGCCGACGGACCCGGGTATGGCGGGTAGGCCGCGGGACTGACAGGCTCTAACGGAGCTGCGGGGGAGGGACCCCGTGCCCCCTCGTCCGCGCCCAAAGACCGACGGGGGGAGGTTGGAGAGCGAACGCGCTTCATCGACTTCTGTTTGTGACGTCGCTTACCCGATTCCGAGGGTGAAGACTTGGACCCGGAGGAGTGATGATGATGACTCTGCGGCCGGTCCCTTGAGCGACCCCTGGACCTCGAACGGCACGGAGACAACTGTCGGGCCTCCAGCAGCTTTCGGGACCGCTCCCGCAAAGCCTTCGGAGCCATGGCCAGACAGTCGGAACATGACCGGGAGTCATGGTCGCGCTCCAGACAGTAGAGACAGACGCCATGGGGTTCGGCCACCAACATCGTACGGCGGCAGGCCCCGCAGGATTTAAACCCAGGCATCCCTACGTGGCACCAGGAGTCTAGATTTTAAAGAAGTAGAGACAAAAGTCCCAAATATAAATAGTCAAAAAGTGACCAAGGTACGTGCTCTAACCGGATCTGCGCTTGCTGGCGCGGAAAAAGAAAGAACTGACGTCAGCGCGCATGGGTGGCGCGCCTAAGTAGTCTCCGTGACGTCATCTCGGCGCTTACGACGCCAGCGACGAACGCGGAGCCGCACGACGCCACCTACCAACGCGCAGGGGTACTGCTGACGAAAAACTTTCCGGATCCAGTCTGACGCCTGGGGATATTCTAAGGTAAGGAATCTATCACTAACGTGTCTCTTTGAGATCCTACTGATCAATTTAAAGAGGGAACTTCATGGCGTTTGCACCAGGTCATTGTATTTGGTTTGTTTTCCCTTTCAAAATCAAAAGAGACTCCCTGCACATTGGCAAATCGGGTACCCAGAGACCCTCACCACAACTCCTAGAAATATAATGTTCAAAGACACCACAAACAGTTATAACATTGGTCTGCGAAAGAGGCTAAGCAGTGGTTGAAAAATGAATAAGGCATGTAGGTGCTAATATGAGGTTCATGTCTGCCGATGGTATGCATGGAGTACATTTTAGGAAGAGCCCAGGGCCAGCTTTAGCTGCCTCTCAAGCCTCATGTAAAACAAATCATAAATAAAAATAAATAGTTATCAAATGGTGGCAAATATTCTGAATGTGTACAAACTCAGAGTTCTAAATTGAGGTGTTCCTCATGGCAGGGTACTTTCTCCTCTTTTATTCAAAATCAACATGCACCTTCTGACCCAATTGTTGAAGAAAGGGGGTGCAAATTTTTTATATGTACACCGTAGACAAACAATTGATCTTTGGGGTTGTGAAGGACCAATCTAATACTTCTTTCCTAGAGCAGGGTCTTCTGGTATGCTCATGGATGTCACGGAGCTGCTTGAAATGAAATCCAGCAAAAACTGAGCTGCCAATTATTCCTGAGGGCACAGGTGCCCTGGATTCTCTGACCTGGCCTTCAATAATGGGCCCCTGCCCTCCCTCCTTCTGCACAACAATCCATTATTTGGGAATCTATTCTGATGCTAACTTATATTTGGCCCTCGTGCTTCCAAGATTTCAAGCATCTGTCCTTTCTGTTTGAAAATCCATGAAATATTTTGCCAGTCACACAGATTTCATGTTCCTCTGATCAATGAATATGTTAAGTCTTGCCTCGATTATGGCAATGCGGCTCTTATCAGACGGTGACAAATCACTGAAACAATGTGGCTGCCCGTTTGATTTGCAAGGTTCCAAAATACCAAAATAGTTCACCTTTCTTAAAACAATTACATAGGCTTATGGTTCATTAAAGAATTGTTGCACAAGTTACTAACTTGTGTAACGATATATCTGTAAGAGACAGTAGTTAGTGACAGATTCCTTACCTTAGAATATCCCCAGGCGTCAGGCTGGATCCGGAAAGTTTTTGCGTAGCAGTACCCTTGCACGTCGGTAGGCGGCGTCGTGCGGCTCCGCATCCGTCGTCGGCGTCGTGATCGCCGGGATGACGTCGCGGGCAGTACTTAGACGCCGCCCCTGCGTGCTGACGTCAGTTCTGTACACGATTTTCCGCGCCAGGAACGCAGAGCCATGCAAGAAGCTGACATAGGTGTCTGAAAAATACTAGGGCCCTGAAAGGGATGTCCTTAACCCTAGAAATCAGTTCGCAGAACGGGAGGATGGCTGGGCGGTAGGAATCTGTCACTAACTACTGTCTCTTACAGATATATCGTTACACAAGTTAGTAACTTGTGCATCTGAAAGAGACACGTTAGTGACAGATTCCTTACCTTAGAATAGATACCCCAGCAATACCAACCCCGGTGGTGGGTCTGCGAACAAAGATCAGACAAGGAAGTCCCAGAGGACAGAACGGCCAAAGAAGCCGTCCCTCCGGACCTGACTGTCAAGGCAGTAATGCTTTGTAAACGTGTGCAGCGAGGCCCACGTGGCTGCCTGACGGATATCCTGCAGCGGAACACCGCGGCCCAAAGCCGTGGTAGCAGCCGTTGCCCTGGTGGAATGGGCACGCAGCCCAACAGGAGGCTCCTTCTTAGCCAAAGAATAGCAGGCTTTGATACACAAGGTTACCCAGCGGGAGATGGTTCTCTTGTGCACCGCCCGACCTTTTTTGGCGCCCACGTAGCCAGCAAAGAGCTGGTCATCCACCCGGAAGTGTTGTGTGCGGTCGATGTAAAAGGAAAGCGCACGTTTTGGGTCCAGACGGTGGAGCCTCTCTTCCTCTCTGGAAGGATGCGGAGGCAGAAAGAAGGTGGGCAAAGTGATGGTCTGCCCAATGTGGAAGGCAGTAACCACCTTTGGCAAGAAGGACGGACGCGTCCTAAGAACAACCTTGTCTGGATGGACAGACAGAAAGGGAGGTTTACATGATAGAGCCTGGAGCTCACTCACCCGCCGAGCGGAGGTGATGGCCACCAGAAAGGCTGTCTTCAGAGTCATAAGACGAAGAGGACAGTTATGTAGAGGCTCAAAGGGAGCGCACATAAGAAAGGTAAGAACCAAGTTCAAGTCCCACTGAGGCATCACAAACGGAACAGGAGGGAAGAGGTGTGTAATGCCTTTAGAAACCTGTTAACAACAGGGGACTTGAAAAGGGAGGGCTGATCAGGAAGCCTGAGGAAGGCCGAGATGGCACAAAGATAGCCCTTGATGGTACCCAGGGCAGAACCCTGTTGGGCCAGGGAAAGAAGGAACAGAAGAACCTCAGAAAGAGGGGCAGAAAGGGGATTCACAGCCTTTGCTGTGCACCATGCCACAAACTTGTTCCACCTGCAGGCGTATACCACCTTAGTGGAGGGACGCCTGGCTGCCAGAATCACATCACAAACTTCGGGAGGCAAGTCGAAAGGAATCAACTGCCGCCGCTCAATCTCCACGCAAGCAGGTGGAGGCTGGACAGGTTCGGGTGGAGGACCGTCCCCTGCTGCTGCGACAGAAGATCCTCCCGAAGAGGCAGACGGATCGGGGATCTACGCTCATACTGAGTAGCTCGGGATACCAAACTCTTCGAGCCCAGTCCGGAGCCACAAGAATGACTTGGGCCCGGTCGTGCCGAATCTTCTTCAACACTCTGGGTAGAAGTGGTATAGGCGGAAAGGCGTACAACAGACCGCAACTCCACTCGCGACGAAAGCGTCGCCGAGCGAGTGCCGCCTTGGAAATTCCAACGCGCAGAACTGATGACATTGCGCGTTCTCTTCGGTGGCGAATAGATCTAACCAAGGCTCTCCCCACTGTAGAAAGAGTCCTTGCGCCACTTCCGAGTGAAGACGCCATTCGTGATCCATCATGCACCTGCGGCTGAGTTCGTCCGCCCTGGCGTTCAGGGAACCTGCCAGGTGTTGAACCATCAGGAACATGCCCTGATGTTCCAGCCATGTCCAGAGGCGCAGAGCCTCATGACAAAGGGTCCACGACCCCACCCGACGTGTTTGTTGCAATACCACATGGCGGTGGTGTTGTCTGTGAACACCTGCACTACCTTCCCTTTGACAGAGGGAAGGAATGCCTTGAGTGCAAGTCGGATCGCCCGGAGCTCCAGAAGGTTGATATGGAGCCGGGACTCCGCCGGAGACCAGAGGCCTCTGATCTCCGCCTCTCCCATGTGACCGCCCCATCCCAGAAGGGACGCGTCCATCACAACTGTGTGCTCTGGCTGGGGAAGGGAGAGGGATCTGCCCATGACCCATTGCCGGTTCGAGAGCCACCACTGCAACTGTTTTGCAGTCCCCTCCGAGATCTGGACGTGATCGGACAGGTTGCCCTGGTGCTGCGCCCACTGGAACTTCAGGTCCCACTGCAGAGCCCGCATATGCCATCTGGCATGAGTGACCAGCAGGATGCAGGAGGCCATGAGGCCCAGCAGCCTCAGGGTCATCCGTACCGAAACCCAGGATAAAGGCTGAAAGATCGGAATCATAGCCTGAATATCCCGGACTCGCCGTTCGGGAGGATAGGCCCGAAACTGCGTCGTGTCCAGAACTGCTCCGATGAAAAGGAGCTGTGGAGAAGGAATCAGATGCGACTTCGGCACATTGATGGAGAACCCCAGCGAGTGCAGGAGTTCGGCCGTAGTCTGGAGGTGGGAGACGACTGCCTGGGACGAGCCCGCCTTCAGCAGCCAGTCGTCGAGGTAGGGGAAGACTGGAACCCCTGCCCGGCGCAGATGAGCTGCGACCACCGCCATCACTTTCGTGAACACCCGAGGGGCACTTGTAAGGCCAAAGGGGAGCACGGTGAACTGAAAATGCTCCAGGCCTACCGTGAACCGCAGGTAACGCCGGTGGGCCGGCAGGACGGGGATGTGAAAATAAGCGTCCTGCAAGTCCAACGCTACCAACCAGTCTCCAGGGTCGAGGGCAGTCAAGACCTGAGCTAGGGTGAGCATCTTGAACTTCTCCTTCCGGAGGAAGCGATTGACGTTCCGGAGGTCCAAGATAGGACGCATGTCCTCCTTGTCCTTTTGGGCACCAGGAAGTAGTGGGAGTAGCAACCACGTCCTACTTCTGGGGTCGGAACATGCTCGATGGCCCTCTTGGCCAAGAGGGCCGTGACTTCCTTCTGCAGAAGTACTAAGTGATCCCCTGACATGCGGTGGAATTGAGGTGGCATGGCTGGGGGGTGGTCTCGAAGGGGAGGGAGTAGCCCCTTCGGACAATGTCCAAGACCCACCTGTCCGAGGTGATGGGACGCCAGTGCAGTGGTGAAGGTGATGGCGGACCCTGCCCCCTACTGGCGTGCTGTGCACCGGAAAGGAGGGACTAGGAGGGCTTGGAGGCTGCGGACGGGTTGGAGGTGGTGGCCTGACCCGCACGCTGGTTGCCCGAACCGCCACGGCGGTATCCACGTCCTCGGCCACGCGAAGACGCTTGCTGCGCGGGCCGGTGGCTGGGCAGCTGACGTGACTGGGCGCCCCTTCCGTGGCCACGAAAGGGGCAAAAAGCAGAGGTGAGCGGAGGACGGACAACAGAAAGGCCCAGGGACTTGGCAGTAGCCTGTGAGTCCTTAAACCGCTCCAGCGAATGGTCTGCCTTTGAACCAAAAAGACCGACTCCATCAAAGGGCATGTCCATGAGTGTATTCTGGACATCACCCGAGAAACCAGTTGTTCTCAGCCAGGCGTGGCGACGTAGCGCCACCGTCGTCGCAAGCGATCTGCCCAGCGAGTCGGCGGTATCAAGGCCACAACGGATGGTGTATTTAGCCGCATCTCGCCCTTCCGCAATGGCGCGGGTAAGCAGTGTCTGGACCTCCTCAGAACACTGCGGCAAAACAGCCGCCACCGAATCCCACAGGGAGTGGGTATATCGGCCCAAAAGGCAAGCGGTGTTGACGGACCGCAAGCCAGCACTGGAGGAAGAAAAGCCTTCTTCCCAAATTGGTCCAGGCGTTTGGATTCCCTATCCGGAGGGGCGGTAGGGACGGCGGTTTGGGAGGCAGAGGCTTGGACAACCAAGCTCTCGGGGTGGGATGTTGGGAGAGAAACAAGGGGTCGCCCGGAGCAGGGCGATTGCGTCGGGCCACGTTCCTATCCACAGGAGCCCCTGTGGTGGGTTTGGACCAGGCACCCAAAAGAACGTCAGTGAGTGCATCATTAAACGGCAGCACAGTCTCCGAGGAGGAAGCCGCCGGCTGAAGCACTTCTGTCAGGAGGTTAGTCCTGACGGCCACAGTAGGCAACTGGAGATGTAAGGCTCCAGCTGCTCTACGCAACACCGTTGCAAAATTAGCTCCCTCCTCCGTAGCCACGGGAGGAGACAACATGCCAGTCTCAGGGGAGGTGTCTAGACCACTGGCATCCCCAAGTTCCTCAGCCCAGTCCGGATCATACTCACACTGTTGTGTGAGAGGGTCCTCAGACCCCTCCCAGCTCTCCTGGTCCTCCTCTTGTTCAAAATATGGAGGAGGAGGGACATTTGGGACCCAAGGTCTCATCGGCGCCGGAGCCGGCGTCGAGCGACGTCGGTCGGCTCCATGTCCGGAGCCGGAGAGAACCGGGGAACGACGCCGTCCGGAGCCCCGGACGGCGTCAGGAACGGCACCGGGGACATCGGCGTCGGCGGAGGCGTGGTTAGGTCAACCGGCGTCGATGGTGGTTGCGGTACCACCGGAGCCGGGATCGAGGCCGGGGCCGGAGCCGAGGCCGGGATGAAGGCTGGTGGGACAGGCGGCGCCGGGACTGGAGTCGACGGCGGCGCCGGGGCAACCCCATCAGGGCCCGCGGGTCCCGAAGGCGCACCGGAGGGGTCTGAAGGCCCGAAGAGGTGGGCCATGGCCGACAGGAATTCCTGTATTTCGGCCGGAGTCGCCCCCGAACCCGGAAAGGACGGGTAATGCGGGGGCGGCTCTACAGGCATGTCCTGGGCCGCGGGGACGGTGCCGACTGGGGCCTCAGCCGAGTCGCAGAGCGATGACGCTTCTTAGACTTTTTGTGCTTCGACTTACCCGAGGAGCGCGAAGACTTGGACTCCGACGACCGGCGGGGACTACGCGACCGGCCCCTCGACCTCTCCCGGGACCGGGGCTTGGTGCGGCGCGACGCCGACTGCCGGACCTCGAGTAGCTTTCGAGACCGCTCTCGCAAAGCCTTCGGATGAAGTTTCCGGCAGTCAGGGCACGACTTCGTGTCATGGTCTCGGCCGAGACAGAAGAGACACTCGAGATGCGGGTCCGTGATCGACATCATGCGACCACAGGCTCCGCATGGCTTGAAGCCGGGCATCCCTACGACACCTAGGAGTCGTGAAGACTCGATGAAGAAACAGTGAAAAAATTCACAAAAAAGGTTAGTCAAAAATTGACTAGGGCACTGCTCTTCCCGGATTTGCGCTTACTGGTGCGGAAAAAGTAGAACTGACGTCAGCGCGCAGGGGCGGCGTCTAAGTACTGCCCGCGACGTCATCCCGGCGATCACGACGCCGACGACGGACCCGGAGCCGCACGACGCCGCCTACCGACGCGCAAGGTACTGCTACGCAAAAACTTTCCGGATCCAGCCTGACGCCTGTGGATATTCTAAGGTAAGGAATCTGTCACTAACGTGTCTCTTTCAGATATTATGTTCATAGTGCATATAGCTGTTTTTGAACACTTCCGACATTAAATTGCAAGTAAATTCTGCTGGGACAGGCACCCCGAGTTGAAGGCCAAATGATACGTTTCTTTTCACGATCCCTTGAAATGTCACCATCGGCAACAACGCCTTCTCAGTTGCAGGCATTAGGAATACTACGTTTCTATCCTTATCCATTCATTTGAAATCTTCACTTATTACTTATTCTTAAATTAGCTCTGCCACTGTCCCTACGGTTAGGTTATTATAGTACCAAGAAACTTCGGTGTACTGGTGCTGTATAAGTAACCTGTACATAGCATAGCATACTTTGACTTTGATTCATACCTCTTCATCAGTTGGTCTGTTCGGCTCTCATTCATGTTATTTTCACTCACCACAGCATTCAGCAAAGGGCAATTGGTCAGCCCACTGCAACCACTAGCTCTCTTGAAATGTGACTGGCATCATTTCACCAGTTCACATGTGCACATCTACTTCAAAAGAATTGTGTTTCAGTGACAGGGCTGGTGCACCAATATATTTTCCTTTGCCAATACTTATTTTTCATTCATAATCTTGTTTTTTAAATCTTTTGTGTTTAAAATAGGTATTCAGATTGCTGCAATTCAAACCCAATAGTCCCTTTCTTTGTGCAACTAAGAATCATATTTTCCCATTATCTACATAACAACTGAAAAGGGTCTCTGTAACTGTACTATGTACATATGCCTGCTAGGAAATATTGCTACTGCTCAATTAAAATTATATGCAATGCTTATTTTCTTAATTTAAAAATTTGTAGTGCAATCCTATGCCTGACAATTTGGGTGGTGTCTCTTTTCTTCTGTTTATTTTTGTAGCACATGTAATTGCATTTGCATGTAATATATATGTATATTTTTTTTAATTGACCATTACACCAGCTTGCCAATGCCAGAATTAGTAGACTTTTTGGTTTGCTTGTCTTTTTAAAATAATGTACTTATTGTTTTCTGACTCAGTCACTTATGTTCATGTGCATTTTTAAGGAAAACCAGTCAACATTTTTAAATCTATAAAATGTCTCCATTTAGAAATAGTGCTTGATATTTACCATGTTCATAGGCTCAATGGCGGAGAGAGCTGATAAAAACAATAAATGCGTACAGGGCCCATGAAAGTTATTTTGTTGAAGTCAAAATGTGTTTTTTTGGGCAATTTGTGTATCAGAACCTGCACAGGCCTTACTGTACCAGACAGAGGGTGATTTGGTCTCACTTAGAGGAAAGTTAAATGTTGCCAAGCAGGGGTCAGTACCTGCATCGCAAAGGCATGCAATTTAAACATTTGTTTATCTTTGGTGAGGCCTGATAAGGGGTGTGAAACAGTGCTAAATCAGCAGAGAACTGTCCAAGTAGCGTTTAGTGCAGTGTCTGAGCGCCTTAGTTTAATGGAATTAATGGCCCATTTCAGGGTGATAATTGCTTTGTGTTCCCGTTTGACTTTTAAATGTGCACTCTCAGACTCTTTGTGCGCAGCAGGAAGGTAGCATGAGCGCGGGCGCACAAGCGCACACCTAAGAGAGAACATAGGCCACCACCCTTTTTGCAATTCTTGTTTTGTTATGATTTTTTCAAAACTTTATTGTTTGGGAAGCCGCCAGGCAAAAGGTAAAAATGTTTTTTTGGTTGCAAAAAGCGCACGTTACCATAGTACTCCATGGCAGTGAAGAACATATTAACTTTGGTAAAGCCTTATCTGGTAGAGACTCTATCTAGCCGCAGATTCCTTACTTTGTAATTATCCTCAGGCGTCAGACTGGATCTGGAAATTTTTCATGAGCACTACCCATGTGCGCCAGTAGGTGGCGTCGTTCTGCTCCGCGTGGCATCTTCCTCGCTGGAAGTGACGTATGCGGTACCTATATAGGCGCCACCCCAGCACACTGATGTCAGTTTCTTTTCACGACATTTGACGCCAGGAGCACGGAGCCACGAAGAACACTGACCACTTGTGTGGAAAACTAAGGCCCTGAACCTATAAATCTGTTCAGTGAGCGGGGAGGATGGGTGGCATCGGTAAGGAATCTACTAGCTAACTTAAGTCTCTACCAGATAAGGCGTTACCAAAGGGAGGTAACTTATTCATGTGAAAGAGACTTCTGGCCGCAGATTCTTTACCTTAGGATAGATACCCATGCAATACCTCCCCTGAGGTGGGTCTGCGGAACAAATTCACACTAGAAAGTCCTGCAGGACTGAGCATGCAAAATGCCCATTCCGACGGACCTGATTGTCCAGGCAGTAGTGTTTGGTGAACATGTGCACGTTGCTGCCTGGCATATGTACAGGACCGGAACTCCGTGCGGTAAAGCAGTGGTCACAGCTATAGCTCTGGTGGAATGAGCATGCAAACCTTCAGGGAGTTGCTTCTTGGCCAGTGCGAAGCAGGTTTTAATGCCGAGCATGATCCATCTGTTACGTGGTTTCCTATAAGTGGGTGTTTCTTGCTATAAAAAAGCAGTCCTCAAATTAGGTAGTATGCACTTAGCTAGGGAAAAAGCAATAGACACTACATACACACATTCAAATAACATAACTTATGACATACGAGGAGGTTAGAGTAGATGATGAATCAACTACCAGGAGGAATGTTGGAATGGGTGAATACAATGTCAATGTCAATCGATGTCATAATATGTGCAGGCGCGACAATGACCATATCAGTGAATGCAATGTGAACGTATGCCCTAGCCTGTGCCCACATAACCCACATGAATCCCCGTAAATGCAATGTCAATGTATACCGTAACTTGTGCCCACACAGCAGCACCGACATCAGCAATAATGATACCAATGTATGTCGTAATTCATGCCTGTACGATATTATTGTTGCCAATAAGAACAATGTCAATGTACGTTCATATCAAGGCAAACATATCTTTGACAGTACCAGTAAGAATGATGTCTATGTATAAGATGACAACTATATGCGTAATGCTGATAAAAATTATACCAGTGGCTGCCATATTATTCTCAGGAGTTCCAATGAACTCACATCATTGCTGTCGGATTCGCCCAAGGTGACCTCCCCATCAACCCTGAGTCAGAGATACGTGGTCAGGCATGTCCTGTGACCCATGGCTATCGATTACCAGATGGGGTCCCCCATAAACTAAAGGCAAACACACACCCAGGGAAAACCCTGATCGTTTCCACCGATTACATAGTTGCACCACAAACAAGTCTGAGGTAATTGGCCCCAATAAAACATGTTTGGCCAAAGGCTCACGTTCCGCAGAAATACCACAAAGCTATATACCACATGTAGATAGGTAGTCAACCAATCAGGACACGACATGCACACCACACGCACTGATCACGCACTACTCATGCCGGACATCTGGACACATACACAAGGGCCCACATTAACTCTCCCCATGGTCGAGAGCCACCTGTGTCCTTATCAGATGCACACATTCAATTGATTAATGACTAAGATGCTCTTTTGGTATATAGAGATCATTTTATTGTACCTCATGAACTGTATAAATTGCTGGCCAAAACTTTGTACATCGAGAGATTTTGAGCTGACTCGCTCTGTCCAGGCTCTCCCGGCTTCAGCATTTAATTAAACCAACTTGTTCCTGTTTTGCCAAATGCCTCTTATTTTTTCATTTATTTAAGGTAAAGTCATATTAGAGCAACATTTTGGTGAGCCAGCCAGGAGAGATTGGTTCATCGAGCCCGACTGCTGTCGAAGGAAGGACCACGACCCGAACGAATTCACATCTGCACAAAAAGATTGTTGAGCAGAAGCCATAATTGAGTAGAAGTTCTGCTGTATCCACGGGCGGAGGTCCATCTAGAGGTAGTGGTCATAGTGTAAGAGAACTACATCTGATCCTTAGTCCCAGTACGTGGCGTGTGGCAAACTAGGACAAGCGCGTAGACCACTTTTGCTCCTAATCAGCACGCTAGAAGAAGGCGAAGGTAGCTACAATTTTTGTTATCTTACCCTGGACGTGGAGCTCAGGGTACGGCTCGTCCCTGGGTGTCAGTAAAGGATCGCCTGTACCTCTGGGCATGGATCAGAGGATACGCTTAGTCTCCGGGTGTCAGTAGGGGATAGCTTGGACCGCTGGGCGTTGTGGCAAGTCGGTTCACATAGGCTCTGGCTGTGATATAGAGCTAACATCTCAAACTTGATTTTTTAGTTACAAACGTTCTTGGGGATATCTATTCCAACAATGATAGCACTGGAAAGAAGTGAGAGATGTTACTTTTCTTCTCTCCACTTTAAGCGCTGGCCGCTAGGCAGTGATACACACAACCCCTGGGTGTGATATAGGGTGTAATTCAGAAATTAGGGAAAATTCGGACCATGGGGAATCAGGTGTAGCTCGTGTCAGGCCACAAAAGAGCCAATAGTTATCAGGTTATTCCTTTTTCTCCACTTAAATCATTGCAATATAGGCACTAGGAGTGGGCTTTGTTTTTTGGACAAAATAAATGTTTTTTCTGTCAACCTTTTTAGTCTATATTAGATTTGTTCAATTTTTTATGCATTTATGATGTTGTGGTGCTGCTGAAATTTTGCAAATCATGCTGCATGTTTAAATGTTATGTCTCGTTAGTAAGTCTATGCTTTTAGGTGATAACCGTCTTTTCCAAATCAGAAGTTTGATTGCTATTTTTTTTATGCAAACAAATCTGCACTACCCTGAACTAACAATTGCACTTTTTTTTATAGGTTGTTATTGCTTCATTGCATTATTGTCTCTATTTTTATGTTAACCAATCTTTTGTTGTTGCATCAGGTTGGTTTTTAGCTCGTAACAAGTAAATTGAGTTTTTGGTACCAACCCCATGTTCACAGTTCCTCCAAATAAGAGTAGAATTGGTAACTAATTTTAAGAAAATCTCGAGATAACCAAAATTTTGCTAACCCGCAAAACAAACAAACTTCCCACTCCATCATGGAGACTCCACTAGACCACATGAAAGCGAGGTTCCCCACCCAGACCAGGAAACTAGAGAAACACTGCAGTGAGTGGCACGCCCATACCAAAACACACACGCATTTCCCTGGCCTGAAGGGGGCACGTTCAACACCAACACATTAGAACACACAAAGACTCCATACAGACCAGGTATACAGGCTAAGCAGGAGACCCTACTAGAATTATGGGCCATCTTCGAGGTAGCCCCAGCCTGCACAACTATTCCAGAACCCTTGAGTAAGGCATCTGCACACACCATACACCGGCAGGGATGTGCTCTCATTAAATTAATGCCGGCTATCCCAGTTGCCGCCGCGATGAGTTACACCAATCCACCGGTCGAGGAGGCTGCTGGACCCCCCCAGGGGCAGCTAGCCACCGGGTGGGGAAGAGGATCCCGGGTCTGCCAACCCAGGCACCATCGGCCCTGGCTCAGACCAGAACCAGACCCCCTCGGTGTTGGACCACTCACCCATCGACAATGGCCCAACCGGTCCAGACCGAACAAGGAGTGCATACTCCTGAGTGACCCACTGGGCGCCATAAGGTCAGAGGGAGGTTTGTGACCCTCTTAGAAGGTGATTCCACCAGTGGAGGGGACGAATGGAGCACCAGCCCCACAAGATCCGACTCTGAAGGGGGGGCTGCGGGCTACACTCCACCAAGGCAGGGTTATGGCATGGAGGAAGCATCAGAGAGTGAGGTTGAGGCCAAAACATTGCCTAGAAAAACAGCACCTAGCACCCAGAGAAGGAGGCAACACAGGCGGCAGGTAGAGGAAAGGCGAGAGTTAAGGATTGAAAGAGAGAGAGCTATCCCCTGAGAAGCCCAGCAGGGAGAGGAATAGAAGCTCTGCCTCGGTCCCACATAGAGATGGGCCTAGAAATGAGTCAAGAGGAAGGCCCCTAACAGAATCGCTCACATCACTGAGTCGTCGGCGTAGGCAAGGGGCAGACCAGGAAATAAGTAGTCAGGAGAGCCTGACAGAGACCCAATTAAGACACAAGGAGTAACATGGCACCTTTATGCATGCACGAGGAGAGCGTCAATGAAAGCGTCCACCACTACCCCCGAACGCGCTGGTCAGACAGACCAACCACTAGTGAAATAACGTCCAAGGAGGGCAAGATCTTTGTGCAGCCTTTTTGCTATCTGCTGGACCGAAAGGAAGGGCCAACAGTATGATCACCCTTGGCCAGAGGAGGGTTCCTTTAAACACTGTAGAGGATTGCATTCGGCATAGAGGGGCTGATTCGAAATGGACCCACCACCCAGGGAAAACCCTGATCGATTCCACAGATACATAGTTGCACCACAAACAAGTCCGAGGTAATTGGCCCCAATAAAACATGTTTGGCCAAAACCTCACATTCCCAAAAAATACCACAAAGCTAGATACCACATTTAGATAGGTACACTCAACCAATCAGGACACAGCATGCACACCACACGTAGTGATCACGCGCTCCTCCTGCCGGACATCTGGACACATACACACTGGCCCACATTCGCTCTCCCCAAAGACAAGAACCATTTATGTCCTTATCAGAAGCACACATTTGATTGAAGTACGACTACGATGCTTTTAAGAAGTGTAGAGATCATTTTATTGTACCTCATGAACTGAATACGTTGTCGGACAAAAATTTGTACATCAAGAGATTTTGAACAGACGCACTCTTGTCCATGCTCTCCAGGCCACATAGTTTAATTAAACCAACTTGTTTCTTTTTTCCGAAACGCCTCTTGTCTTTTCATTTATTTAAGGTAAATTCATATCTGAGCAACACCCGTAAATTTTTCGGTTTTATTCTAAGGGTCACAGTATAAAATATTGGATAACAAAAACCTGCATTACACCTCACCTACATCTACATAAGTATTCTAAGTATGTTGCAAATTAAAAATGATTACGGTTGTTTTCCTTCCAGGGCAAAGTTTATTAAACATCCATTGGTGAAAGAGTCCAGGAGAAACAATTCTGCAGAACCGTCTGTTTATGAATTCACATCCTAGATTATTGAATCTTTCAGTCTGTGTATCATATTGGAATAAATAGATATAATTACCCTTCATTCTGCCGATAGTAAAAAGATGATAACTTAATACAGAACAGTTTTAAATGGACACAATCTGGTATACTTTGAAACAGCAGTAGTCTGGTAAACAAAGGCCACTTCAAAAGGAATTTACACCAGCATTGGCAAGAGAGGCACTCGCATCAAAGAGTCCTGTTATCACATCAGGTTCTGAACACAAAGGCAACACTCAAATATTGAGAGTAAAAACAAAAACACTGGCACTAAGAGAACTACTTGTGTGTGGATGTATTCCTTCTGAAAGAAAACAATGCAGTCACTCAAAGTGAAGCTAACCAGTGACTTAAGTAGGCTGACCCATTGCCCCATGCTGTATGCTGTAGTGATACAAAAGGGGATGATGGACGGAACGTTTGAGCCAATCAAACACTCACCCCCAGTCAACTGATCTGGGTTTAATCCATCATCATTCTTTAGCTCACTCCACCACCCCAGTTCAGACATGGCCATATGCAAATCAGTCTGACCCTGTGCCTCATGGGAACAGTCCAGCCCGAACTGCCAAGCCATGTCTTCCCTGGACCGGAAACAAGCATCCTAGGTCCGGTTTCTGGCATTCCAGCCGTCATCAGCCAGGCTTGCTTGAATCCAGTGGCAAAGTGAGCAAGGGACCCACGTCTGGGCATACCCCCGCCAACTTAGGGCGACCAAAGCGATACAAAAGGGGATGATGGACGGAACGTTTGAGCCAATCAAACACTCACCCCCAGTCAACTGATCTGGGTTTAATCCATCATCATTCTTTAGCTCACTCCACCACCCCAGTTCAGACATGGCCATATGCAAATCAGTCTGACCCTGTGCCTCATGGGAACAGTCCAGCCCGAACTGCCAAGCCATGTCTTCCCTGGACCGGAAACAAGCATCCTAGGACCGGTTTCTGGCATTCCAGCCGTCATCAGCCAGGCTTGCTTGAATCCAGTGGCAAAGTGAGCAAGGGACCCACGTCTGGGCATACCCCCGCCAACTTAGGGCGACCAAAGCGATACAAATGGGGATGATGGACGGAACGTTTGAGCCAATCAAACACTCACCCCCAGTCAACTGATCTGGGTTTAATCCATCATCATTCTTTAGCTCACTCCACCACCCCAGTTCAGACATGGCCATATGCAAATCAGTCTGACCCTGTGTCTCATGGGAACAGTCCAGCCCGAACTGCCAAGCCATGTCTTCCCTGGACCGGAAACAAGCATCCTAGGACCGGTTTCTGGCATTCCAGCCGTCATCAGCCAGGCTTGCTTGAATCCAGTGGCAAAGTGAGCAAGGGACCCACGTCTGGGCATACCCCGCCAACTTAGGGCGACCAAAGCGATACAAAAGGGGATGATGGACGGAACGTTTGAGCCAATCAAACACTCACCCCCAGTCAACTGATCTGGGTTTAATCCATCATCATTCTTTAGCTCACTCCACCACCCCAGTTCAGACATGGCCATATGCAAATCAGTCTGACCCTGTGCCTCATGGGAACAGTCCAGCCCGAACTGCCAAGCCATGTCTTCCCTGGACCGGAAACAAGCATCCTAGGACCGGTTTCTGGCATTCCAGCCGTCATCAGCCAGGCTTGCTTGAATCCAGTGGCAAAGTGAGCAAGGGACCCACGTCTGGGCATACCCCCGCCAACTTAGAGCGACCAAAGCGATACAAAAGGGGATGATGGACGGAACGCTTGAGCCAATCAAACACTCACCCCCAGTCAACTGATCTGGGTTTAATCCATCATCATTCTTTAGCTCACTCCACCACCCCAGTTCAGACATGGCCATATGCAAATCAGTCTGACCCTGTGCCTCATGGGAACAGTCCAGCCCGAACTGCCAAGCCATGTCTTCCCTGGACCGGAAACAAGCATCCTAGGACCGGTTTCTGGCATTCCAGCCGTCATCAGCCAGGCTTGCTTGAATCCAGTGGCAAAGTGAGCAAGGGACCCACGTCTGGGCATACCCCCGCCAACTTAGGGCGACCAAAGCGATACAAAAGGGGATGATGGACGGAACGTTTGAGCCAATCAAACACTCACCCCCAGTCAACTGATCTGGGTTTA
Organism: Calotriton arnoldi; assembly: GCA_963921515.1. Classification (NCBI taxonomy): domain Eukaryota; kingdom Metazoa; phylum Chordata; class Amphibia; order Caudata; family Salamandridae; genus Calotriton; species Calotriton arnoldi. Next base: position 1,219,519 of record CAWUFW010001797.1, read on the forward strand.
ATCCATCATCATTCTTTAGCTCACTCCACCACCCCAGTTCAGACATGGCCATATGCAAATCAGTCTGACCCTGTGCCTCATGGGAACAGTCCAGCCCGAACTGCCAAGCCATGTCTTCTCTGGACCGGAAACAAGCATCCTAGGACCGGTTTCTGGCATTCCAGCCGTCATCAGCCAGGCTTGCTTGAATCCAGTGGCAAAGTGAGCAAGGGACCCACGTCTGGGCATACCCCCGCCAACTTAGGGCGACCAAAGCGATACAAAAGGGGATGATGGACGGAACGTTTGAGCCAATCAAACACTCACCCCCAGTCAACTGATGTGGGTTTAATCCATCATCATTCTTTAGCTCACTCCACCACCCCAGTTCAGACATGGCCATATGCAAATCAGTCTGACCCTGTGCCTCATGGGAACAGTCCAGCCCGAACTGCCAAGCCATGTCTTCCCTGGACCGGAAACAAGCATCCTAGGACCGGTTTCTGGCATTCCAGCCGTCATCAGCCAGGCTTGCTTGAATCCAGTGGCAAAGTGAGCAAGGGACCCACGTCTGGGCATACCCCCGCCAACTTAGGGCGACCAAAGCGATACAAAAGGGGATGATGGACGGAACGCTTGAGCCAATCAAACACTCACCCCCAGTCAACTGATCTGGGTTTAATCCATCATCATTCTTTAGCTCACTCCACCACCCCAGTTCAGACATGGCCATATGCAAATCAGTCTGACCCTGTGCCTCATGGGAACAGTCCAGCCCGAACTGCCAAGCCATGTCTTCTCTGGACCGGAAACAAGCATCCTAGGACCGGTTTCTGGCATTCCAGCCGTCATCAACCAGGCTTGCTTGAATCCAGTGGCAAAGTGAGCAAGGGACCCACGTCTGGGCATACCCCGCCAACTTAGGGCGACCAAAGCGATACAAAAGGGGATGATGGACGGAACGTTTGAGCCAATCAAACACTCACCCCAGTCAACTGATCTGGGTTTAATCCATCATCATTCTTTAGCTCACTCCACCACCCCAGTTCAGACATGGCCATATGCATATCAGTCTGACCCTGTGCCTCATGGGAACAGTCCAGCCCGAACTGCCAAGCCATGTCTTCCCTGGACCGGAAACAAGCATCCTAGACCGGTTTCTGGCATTCCAGCCGTCATCAACCAGGCTTGCTTGAATCCAGTGGCAAAGTGAGCAAGGGACCCACGTCTGGGCATACCCCGCCAACTTAGGGCGACCAAAGCGATACAAAAGGGGATGATGGACGGAACGTTTGAGCCAATCAAACACTCACCCCCAGAATGATGATGGATTAAACCCAGATCAGTTGACTGGGGGTGAGTGTTTGATTTGCTCTAGCGCTCCGTCCATCATCCCCTTTGGTATCGCTTTGTTCGCCCTAAGTTGGCAGGGTATGCCCAGACGTGGGTCCCTTGCTCACTTTGCCACTGGATTCAAGATAGCCTGGCTGATGAGGGTTTTGAACCCGAAACCGGTCCCAGGATGCTTGTTTCCGGTCCAGGGAAGACATGGCTTGGCAGTTCGGGCTGGACTGTTCCCATGAGGCACAGGGTCAGACTGATTTGCATATGGCCATGTCTGAACTGGGGTGGTGGAGTGAGCTAAAGAATGATGATGGATTAAACCCAGATCAGTTGACTGGGGGTGAGTGTTTGATTTGCTCTAGCGCTCCGTCCATCATCCCCTTTGGTATGCTGTAGTGAGCGGAAGCAAAATGTGATCGACGCAGCAACAGACCAATGGATGAAGTGAGGTGGCTGAAAGCTTCTTCAAGTAAATATATCATATATAATTGCCTCCGGGATTCTGCTCTGGAACAGAACTATGCTTGGAACCATAAAACATTCGTATGTAGGGACTGAGTGACCATACCACCTCAGTGTCCATGAATCAGAGTTCGACTAGCTATAGTGCCTCACTTGCCCTCCTAACCTTACCAGAGAAACAAGTGAATTGGCACCCCCAGAACACAACACTCTCGACCGTCTCGGGGATGACGGTAACAGGACACACCCTTTCGCTCTCTCACTCGTACTCGTCCACAATGAGATAACCAGTTGACATGAAGAAAGTTTAGAATAGTTATTCAAATTATCGTGCTCTGTGTGCCACAATTAGAAAACAAATGCATAATAAAAAATACTGTTAGCATGGTTAATAATCCATATACCATGAAAAGCGCTGTCATTTTATAGAACAGAGTGACCTAACCCCCGTCCCCTGCTACTAAAGCTAAATGATTATATGAAAGATCTCTGGGATTACCGGCAGACCCTGTATCTTAGCATACACAGATGGACGCTCTACATCTCAGCGGATGACGTGCTCTTGTCTCAGAACTCTCGTTCCAAGTCTCTGTTGCTCATGTATTCATCTATATGATAGGACATGTGTGCGCATAAACAACAGCTGCATTCTTGTGTTATGTCTAGGTGCTAGTGCCTGGCCAGAATTTTCTCTGCAGTTGTGCATGTTACACAGTGAAGTATTTGTGTGAATGGGGGTGCGTGGGGTATATGGTGCTCTTTGTTTTGTTGATCGTGTTTACGTTCATTCTGATTTCAGTCTGCTGGGTTGGTGACCTGCGGTATCCTAGAGTAATAGGTTTTCTAGGATACTCAAAGTAGGGAAGTCTCCGGAGTTATGGATTGCTCATGGCAGCTGTGTCTCTCATTCCCCTACTCAGTTTGGGGTTCTGGGAAGATGGGGACATACGAATACAATCTATAATCCAACATCAGGGTAAGAGATGGTGCTTTCTGATCCAACATCAGCAGGACCTAGGCAGCCATCCCTCACCTTGAACACGGAGTTATGCAGGATTTCTGAGGGAAGAAAGATGTCTGTGGCAAAGTTGTTGTTAAGCTCAAGTACTAGGGCCACAATCTCACTGGCACGCAAGCATATATGCAAACATAACATAGGCTACAAAAAAAGACAAGAAGACCTAAATAAAGGAAATCCTGATGAAAAATTGAAAAGGCGTCTGTGCCATATATTATAATTGTGTCTCACTGTGCAGCTTATACAATGAATCAAATGTATGGTGGGTGCTGATTCCCTTTTCTGATTGTTTCTGTGGAACTCTGTTCCCCGGAAGTTAGGAGTCTGGTTACCCAGATCGTTGCACCACTGGAGTGTACATACTTTATTAATAGTGATAGGTGCGATTTTGCTTTCTCAGCCTCATTTTTGTAAATCATATATGCAAACATAACTTATTTCGGCTTCTCGCCTGAGGCCAATATTCTCCATTCCGTGGGTTTGATGTGCCTGCGTACTCTCTGTGATGAATCTGGGGCGATAAACCACCAGAGACTGTGTGACCAGGGAGCAAAGGGGAGGTTAATCAAGGCATAGAAGAAAGCATGTGGAAACTGCCCTTGGTAGGGCTCCTTCCATACGAATGGAATGGTGCACCACTGTTGTGATATCTGGGTCGAGAACATGTTGGAATGTATGGCGTAGGCATGATGTGAGGTGAAGGCCTGTATGGACTTAGCCAGAGGATGATAGATGAATGGATCAAAGAAGAGTCAATAGTGAATTAATGAATAATGCAAGCTTGTAGAGCACGCAACTAACTTCGACCTCACGTGTTTTTTTGCCTCCAAGACTAGAGACACAAGAGTCAGCATGTAGCAGCTTCGGTTAGATGGAAGAAAGGTATGTTTTAATCTTAATGATGTTACCTCATGGGCATCAATGACTGTCAAGGGCACACTGTTATCCTATTGTGAGGCAGTGTTAGTCGAGGACAAAATGGAATCTGGTCAGTGGAATCAATTAGTATAGGAATTAAAAGTTTTGAAATCACGAGGCCAATAGAGTGGATCCTGATGGTACATCTTCCTGCACAGTCTTCACCTTAAAATATCCTTTGAGGCTTTCAGACTGGTCTGGAAAGCTTTTCCCCAGCAACAGCACTTCAGGAACGGCATGTGGCACCATCTGGATTCAGCGTGACTCCATCCAGTGCACGAGATCAGAGTACTATAGGCGCCAACCAGTTTCTGTTTTTCCATATTGCGTTGACGAGGGCACAGAGCTCTATCTCTGTGGTTCACTGATGAAAATTCCTCAGTATCCCACAGCAACTAGGTCAAATATCTCTTCCAAAGAATTCATGGGTCAGTTCCTGAAAAAGTTCCAAGAAGATATGCTTGTCAGATCCCCATGACATCTGCATGTGATGGCTGGGATCCCAGCTTGGCTTTGCCGCCTGTGGCTCATGTCCTCAAATGCACCCAAAAGTCATCAGAGAGCTTAAAGACAAGCTACTTTCTGGCCTAGCATTCAGGCATGCGAAAGTGTTTCCATTCCAGATTAAATTTCCTGAGTATGCAATCTTCCAAAAGAACGTTCTGTAAAAATAAAAGGAAAAGCAAATGGTCCATCTCCCAGGATCATTTGAAGCCACAATACTGTTCTCCAATACCATGCAAATTTGTTTTCAGAGTTGATTTTGCTGCAGAAAAAATTCAGCTGGAATTCCCTGTCTGTCTGCCAAACCATTGCAGGTTGAGTCCTTCCACCTGGCCACATTGAGTTTACTTAAGCCTGCTCTGATACCTTCTATGCCAATCCACAAGGGTATCCTCATCTGTTGAACTTGATGGCTCAAACTCCAATGCCTCCCATCTCCCCCCATGATTGGATGCATTTCACTTTTTTTTTTGCAGACTATATCCATGATACCCTTAGCGCATACCTTTGTTATGTTGATTTGTATAGCACACTAATCACCCAAGAGGGTATCCAGGCGCTTGAGCAAGGTGTGTGGTCCCAAGGTGCTTAGATGAAGAGCCAGTTCTTCATCTTCTTGTGGAACTCAAGAAGTGAGGAGGAGGCTTTGATGTGTTGTGGGACGTTACCATGTCTTGGGTACGATGTAGGAGAATGAGTGACCCCCACTTTTGTGGATGCAGGGGAGTGTGTGCAAGTGAGAGTGAGGCAGAGCATAGGTGTCTGGTGGGTTGGTGAAAGTCTATGCAGCTTTTCAGGTATTCTGGCCCTGTGTTGTGTAGGGCTTTGTATGTGTGCATGAGAAGTTTGAATTGGCTGGGCTTGTGAATGGGTAGGCAGTAAAGCTTCCTGAGGTGTGGTGTGGGAAGTCGAGTATCAGTCTTGTGGCTGCATTCTGGATGGTCCGGAGTCTGTGTAGTTGTTTGGAGATTCTGGCGTAGAGTGTGTTGCTGCAGGCCAGCATGCTGGTGATCGGTGCTTGCATGATTGTTGCATCTGGTGTTCTGAGGCACGGAGCCGGCGGGACCCACACCTAGTAGGTGTACCACGGGGCAGGATCTTTGGAGGCTGTGTGACTACAAGGCTACCCCTTATTCGTGAGGCCTGACGCGAAACATAACTTCACCCAAGAAGGGATGGAGCAATCAACTCTACTTCACATTGATGAGTAGTGTAAGGAGCAGCTATCTGCCCTTATTATAATTAGGGTAGGGAAATTCTCACACCCTCGTTTTCTTTTCTTTCCCAGGGGGTGTCCCACCTTTGCCCTGAAGAAAGTCCAGCACCCACAGGGGGCTGTTTATGGACTGAAACATGTTGGCACTAGGGTCCTAGGACCATAATATCCCAATGACCCTATTTTTACATTCTTTTAATATTTCTGTGAGATCCAAGAATAAAGGGACACCGGGATCTCTCTGAGATTTTTAAATCTTTATTCCCCCTGGCCAAAAACATATTTTTAAGAGCTCCCTGAAAGACTGGTTGAGCCCACCCTGACTTCTAGGCATCAGGGTGACCCGATGATGAAGCATGACACCACTAGGGTGTGTGAGGGTATATAAAACAAGAAGGATTTGCTTCCTTGCCCACCACCCGGTGGTGTACTCTGTTGTCTTCATTTAGGGTCCATATCCATCTAAAATTATATATGCATAAGGCAATAGGGGAGTACTTTATGTGACTTAAGTGTTCTAACACGGGGGATGTACTCTCCACTTAACATTTCCTCTTGACCCTTCTGGTAACATTTGTTACTTTTGTGTATGAAGTTCTGAGGCAACCTTCTGAAGATCTTTCGGAGCATGCGTAGGATGTGGAAGCAGGAAGTGCACACTGTGTTGATTTGAGTCGCCATGTTGAGCTTGTCATCTAGGATGATCCCTAGATTTCTTGCGTGGTCTGTGGGTGTTGGTCCTACCTCTGACAGTCACTTGGTGGAATCCCATGGCGAGGTCTTGTCGTGTTGAGCTTCAGGCAGTTGGTTCGCATCCAGTCTGCTACCATAGTCATGCAGTTGGTGAAGTTGGTTCTGGTGGTCTTTGTCTTGTTCGTCAGGGAGAGGATGAGTTGGGCGCCATCGGCATATGAAATGACTGATCGGATGATGTTGGCGGGCGATGTCATCTATATGTTGAAAAGAGTGGGGCTGAGGGACGATCCCTGTGGGACACCACATGTCAGTTTCTTGGACTGTGATGCAAAGAGTGGCAGCCTGACCTTTTGGGTTCTTCCCGTGAGGAAGGAACAGATCCATTTGAGAGAGGATCCTTGTATGCCAATCTCGTGGGGTCTTCTGATGAGGGTATTGGAGACAGTGTCGAAGGCAGCACAGAGGTCGAGCAGGATGAGTGCCACTGTTACTCCTCGTTCTAGGATGTCTCGAATGAGGTTATGGCCCGATGAGTGCTGTTTCGGTACTGTGGTTCATTCAGTATCCTGCTTGTGTGTTGTCTAGAAGATGGTGAAGTTCGAGGTGGGTTGTGAGTTGCTTGTTAATGGCCTTCTCAATCAGTAGGAGATGCGTCAGAAGTTGTTCAGTTGATTCGGGTTGGCTGTGGGTTTCTTGACGAGGGCGTTGATTTCTGCAAGTTTCTATTCATCCGGGAAAGTGGCGGATGTGATGGATATGTTGATGATGTGGGCCAGGGTGCTGCTGATTGGTGATATTCCCAGATTCTAGATGTCGTGGAGGCCTAGGTACGTTGGGGCCTCTGAGTGGATGGTCCACAAGATTGCCGCTGTGTTGTTTGTGGTGAGGGTTGTCCATTCGGTCAGGTGGCCGTCTTGGTTGGTTGTGGGTAGGTTAGCAATGAGTTCTCTGGGGCTGGGTTGGTGTGCGAAGCTGCTGTAGATGTTTGCGATTTTGCTTTTGAAAGCGAGTGGTAACTTATTCCTGGCACACTTTAACAGCTCAGAGCAATGGCTTGCATGCTGGGCCTTGCCTCTCCAGCGATGCGGTTCTGCTAGCAGTACAGAACATTTCGAGGCTATTGTAGTGCACAACAGTCTCGGCAAAGTCAGCCTTTGCAATTAAGACTAGTTGTCCTACTAAATGTACAGCTCCTTACAGAGAAGGTGTGTATCGAGGTGTTGCAATTGGTATCAGCCCAGATTTCTTTTTGATTTTTTTTGATCACCCGGTTTTGGACTTTTTACTGTGAATGAGTCTCATTACTTGTCTTAACCATTACAGTCACATGGTAAATAGACTGGGTGTGTTTAACATCAGTGTGTGCCTTTTAACATGAGGTCGCTACGACTAGGGTAAGAGGCACTTAGCTGGTTACATGTGAACACTTGTGCACACATGTGTGGGCTACACATAGGAGACTACCGTCATGCGCAGCACAGTAACTGTGCACAGGTAGCCTGGCGCAAAGGGTACTTTGCAAGGTTAAGATATTCACCTGGGATAGGCCTTATAATATTAGTGAGCACTCCTAGGTAAAGTCAGTATGGTTTACTGTTTTGTCTGAGGTGAAACTGTATTATACAAATAAGGGGACATCTGAGTGCAGTTTCACTTCCTTAGGCCTACAAAGCCCTGCAAGGTATAAAACGGGTGAAACGTACACCATTTTTGAATACACAAGTGCTAAAATCATACATGTAAACCTTATGGGCTATCCATAATTTTCATACTTCTTTGGCCCAGCTCAGGATCAGGCTTCATGCCTTTTGTCACCCTGCTGGGCTAAGTTAATTACTCTGCTCTCCAGCAGAGGGCAGGTAGGCCTCCCCCCACAAAAGGAGTAATTAACAGTGCTTCACTCAGCTCCTAAGAAGGAAGGGGTGAGGATGAAAATCTGCATCTGTTAATTAGCTGTCACACTATACTAGGGTTGGGATAGCCCAGGCACACTGAACAAAGGAGGAAGCCCAGAATGCTGCAGCCAACACAGGTGGGGGACTTCCCTTTGAGGTTTTAGTGGGAAAGTCCCTATAAGTGAAGTTTGCTGGGGATAGAGCTGAGGCTCCCAGAGGAGATGTGAAGAGTGACTTCTTGACAGCACCATCATGAATTGTCCCATCATGCTGAACAGGAGGGTCGAGACAGGGGTGGAGGGGCAATGTGGCACCGTAGGATCAGGTATGGGTGCTTGGCTTCTAGAAATTTCCACCCTGATTTTAAAATGCTTGCAGAAGAGAGAGAGAGTTGTTGTACACTGGAATTGGACAGTGGCAGCAGCCACGGACAACTGGAAGAACAAGCCCCTTGATGCCCTAATGGACTAAGTGCTCTGCCTACAGTTGACCCCGGGACCAATGGGTCTCTCCAGAACCAGGGAAGCAGGTTCCCTTACACCCCCTAAGGAACAGTCGGGGGAAGATCTGGACGTCTGTGCCCCAGAAGAAGGAGAGGAGCACCAGAGACAAAGACTAATAAAAAAGCAGATGCAGGGAGCCAGTGGAACCAGTTCCCTACAAAGTGCACTGATTTTGAGACCAGGAGACCTGCTAAAATTGCTAGAGCCCAATGAGCCCAAGATGGTGCAAATCGACACAACGGGGCCCAAGATATGGACGGAAATGGATTTAACCTTTGACTCCCCCAGCCTAGAAAACAGAGAGCAGGAAGCTCCTCTGCAACTTGTTAGAAACCCCTGGGGTGGGCGAGGGCCCAGGGTTTGATGCAGGATCAAATTTAATAATGAGCCTAGGAGGAGATGTGCGTGGGCCCCCCTCCAAAGAGCTTTCTGATGTCTAGGGACCTCATACCCTGGGCTGGTTCATGTCCCATAGACCCCCATCTCCAGGCTCCCAGACTCAGAATGGAATGGGGAGCACCGTTGTAACCCCACAACAGAGACAAGAGGCCTGGGACCCAATATCTGGGCCCCCCATGCAGGATAGAGAGGGGAGAGCACCGCCGTGCTGCTCCAGGCAGAAGAAGAAAGGGGCACAGGACCCCATCTCCGGGGCTCCAAAGCAGGTAAACCCAGAGGCAGTGCCGCAGCGTACCCCCAATGCCCGTGTCTGGGGGGAGTGTGGCAGCCACCATGAGAGTCACCCTGCCTACATGGAGTGGGCAGTGGAGAAGCACACTACAGGCTTCCTCGCCAGCAGAGAAGGACACCGGCTGGGCGGGGAGCCAACAGGAGCAGCCAGGTGTGGGCTCCCTGTGCTGCCCCCCCAAATAAAGGCAAGTCAGGATGGCGGAGTGGGACCAGGCACCCCCCAACTAAAAAAACAAGAAAACAAAAAAAGATGTGGGCCGGAGCCCTGTGCAACACAAGCAAAGCTGTGACAGGAGCCGCTCATTAATTATTCACGCTCCAGGGAGGGATCGCCCTATAATGCCCTGCCCAAGGTTTCGCGATATATGGTGTCCCCAGGATGGCAGGGGCACCACCAACATTTATATGAGTTTTTTTGGGGGGGGGGGCTGCAGGAGTTCAGCAACTTTTACCTCCTCTGCCCCCCCCGCCTTTCCCCCCCCCCCCCAAGGAAACGTAAAAAGTGACCCTAGGCTTCCTTGGTCAAAGAATACATGATCCCTGTTAGAATTGGGGGTCTCTAGTTGGCACAGGTAGGTACTTGTGACAAATAGGGACCCTCGCCTCTAGTCAGGGTAGGGGGGTACACTCCTAAAATAACCCCTGCTCACCCCCTTGGTAGCTTGGCACAAGCAGACAGGCTTATCTCAGAGGCAGTGTGTAAAGCATTTGTGAACACACACAGTCATCTAGTGACAACACTACAGATGGACACCACACAAGGTTTATATAAAAAATAAGTATTCTTTATATAGTTTTAACACAAGACCATAAACGACAAAAATCCACAATACTGTACTTAAAATGGTAGGTTTAGCTTAGTTCTCTTCAGTTCTTAAAATGCGACACTTTGAGTCAATGTACCTTACGATGCGTCACGTTTCTACAACGGAAGTGTTGCAGAGATGGAGATGCGACAAAGTTCTGGTGCAAAGAAATAAAGACGTCAAGTTCTTCCTGATGCGGCACGCTTCTCCGATGTTGCGAGAAGTCTCGACTCGATGCGTCAGCTGCAGCGGCGACACCCTTGTTCCGTGATGCGACGACAGCAGCTTTGGCGGCAACACTCTTCTCCGTGGATGCGAGACGCTTCCGCTCGATGCGGTGCAATGCGACAGCTACAGCGGCGACATCTACGATGTGACGGCAGCGGCTGCGACGGCGACACGCTTCTTCCTCGTTGCGAGACTCTTCTCCTGATGCGGTGCAATGCGACAGCTACAGCGGCGACATCTACGATGCGACGGCGACACGCTTCTTCGGGGTTGCGGGACGTTTCTCGAGATGCGGTGCAATGCGACAGCTACAGCGGCGTCATCTCCGTGATGCGACGGCAGCGGCTGCGACCACGCTTCTCCCTCTTGAGTCGCGCTTCCAGCTCCTTGCGACACGCAGTCCCTTCAGAAGGCCCAAAACAGCAGCAGGCACTTCCAAAGGATTCTTGGGGAGCTGGTGGTTGAAGTCTGTTGTCCCTGAGACTTCAGCAGGAGGCAAGCTCTTTTCTCAAGCCCTTGGAGATCCTTCACAAGTTGAATAAAAGTGCACACAAAGTCCTTTCTCCTTCCTTTGGCAGTCAGGCAACCACTGCAGGCAGATCCCTCTAGCTTAGGGATAGTCTTCTCCTCAGTTTCTTCTTGGTTCCGCTCCTCAGCAAAGGTTTCTTCTTGTTTCCCAAAGTGATCTAATTTCCTAGGGGTCTGGGTCTCCTTTTTATACACAGTTTCTCTTTGTTCTCTGAAGGCAGAGAGGCCTCTGCCTAGCCCAAAACCAGTTCTGGTCAGTCCTGGAGCACTTTGTTTTTCTGACTCCTTCTTTCCTTTCAGAATGTGGGGCAGAGTGCTCAGCCGCCCGGCAGGAGGTGGAGCCAGCATTGTGGAAGGCAGGCACAGCTCTATTCAGACCCAGGTGCAACTCCTCCCTCCACTCTGTATGCAGATCTTTCTATTCAGCCCTGTGCTGACTCACCCTGTCTCCTGTAGCCACCCCTAGCCCCTGTCACTCAATCTCCAGACAAGGAATACACAACCTAGCAGAGGCAGGCTTGGAAGTTTAGGCAAGAAAATACCCACTTTCTAAAAGTGGTATTTTCAAACACAGAATGTTAAAACCAACTTCACCAAAAGATGTATTTTATCATTCTGAGTTCAGGCATACTAAATTCGTTTTTCTACCATGTTCCCTGGGTCAGTTAGGATTATAAGGTGTAATAATCAAACTGCCCATTCTGGCCTATGGGGAGCAGGTAGCCTTGCAATAGTGAAAAACGAAAATGGCTGTAATTCACTATTAGGACATGCCACACACACCAGGGCATGTCCTACCTTATACTTACACTGCACCCTGCCCTAGGGCCTACTTTAGGGGTGACCAACATGCAGTAAAGGGAAGGTTTAGGGACTGGTAAGTGGGTGTACTCACCAAGTCGACATGGCAGCCCTAGGCTGCACACAGGCTCTGCAATGGCAGGCCTGAGGCACATTTTACAAGCCGCTTCTGTGGGTGGCACAACCAGTGCTGCAAGCCCACCAGCGGCATTGGATTTACAAGCCCTGGGCACACTCAGTGCACTGTACTAGGGACTGACAAGTAAACCAATCATCCAATCATGGAGTCACTAATCCATCACACAATTTATCATAGGGAGCACTTGCACTGTGGCACTGAATAGCAGTGGCACAGTGCCCAAAGCATCTAACACCAGCAAAAACAGATCAATAACATAGGAGGCATCATATCAAAATGGAAGGGAGACCCACGCCAAGGATGCCAGGTCTAACACGTGTCCCTCCAGCTGAAATGTGGGGAGAACTACCCTACCTCAGGGAGTTCTCTTCACTAAGGCGGAAAAATCTGGACAGACCATCAGCATTGGCGTGTTCTGTACCAGGGCGGTGTTCCACCGTGAAATCCATCCCCTGTAGGGAAATGGACCACCTCAACAGCTTTGGATTCTCACCCCTCATCTGCATCAACCATCTGAGGGGCCTGTGGTCTGTCTGAACCCGGAAGTGAGTCCCAAACAGGTATGGTCTCAGCTTCTTCAGTGCCCAGACCACAGCAAATGCCTCACGCTCAATAGCACTCCACCTCTGTTCCCGTGGTAGTAACCTCCTACTGATGAAGGCTACGGGTTGATCTAGGCCCTCCTCATTCATCTGTGACAGAACAGCCCCCACACCATGCTCTGAAGCGTCTGTTTGTACTACGAACTCTTTGGAGAAGTTGGGTGCCAGGAGCACGGGCGCCGTGCACATGGCGGTTTTCAGGGCCTCAAAAGCTTTCTGCCAGGTGTCAGTCCAAATCACTTTCTTGGGCTGCTTCTTGGAAGTCAGCTCTGTCAGGGGTGCAACAATGCTGCCATACCCCTTGACAAACCTCCTGTAGTAACCCGTGAGTCCTAAGAAGGCTCTCACCTCTGTCTGGGTTTTGGGGGGTTCCCAATTCAGGATGGTTTTAATTTTGGGTTGTAGGGGCGCCACCTGGCCGCTCCCCACCTGGTGTCCCAAGTACACCACGGAACCCTGCCCGATCTGGCACTTACTCGCCTTGATCGTGAGGCCTGCTCTCCGCAGTGCCATCAACACTTCCCAGAGGTGGCGCAGATGTTCTTCCCAACTGGCGCTGAACACTGCGATGTCATCCAGGTAGGTGGCACTGAACGAGTCCAGTCCAGCCAACACCTGGTTGACCAACCTCTGGAAGGTGGCAGGGGCATTCTTCATCCCAAAGGGCATCACCCGGAAGTGGTAGTGCCCATCTGGTGTGGAGAATGCTGACCTCTCTCTTGCCCCATCAGTCAAGGCGATCTGCCAGTACCCACACGTCAAGTCAAACGTGCTGAGGTACCGGGCAGCCCCTAGCCGATCTATGAACTCATCAGCTCTGGGGATGGGGTGCACGTCAGTCCTGGTGACTGAATTGATCCCTCGGTAGTCCACACAGAACCGGAGTTCTGGTGTGGTACCCAGTGCGGCAGCCTTTGGGACCAAGACCACTGGGCTGGCCCAAGGACTGTTCGAGGACTCAATCACCCCTAACGCAAGCATTTTGGAGACCTCCTCCTTGATGCAAGCTCTCACCCTGTCAGTCACCCTGTAAGTTTTGTGCTTCACAGGTGTACTGTCCCCAGTGTCCACATCATGGATGCACCAATCTGTGACACCGGGAACCAGGGAGAACAGATCAGAAAACTGTCCCAGCAACTGGCGGCAGTCATTCTGTTGCTCAGGGGTCAGGGTGGAAGAGAGGTTGACACCATCCACTGACCCATCTTGCTCTGTTGCTGACAGGAGGTCAGGACTCCTCTTCCATCCCAGCATCTGTCGCTAAGAGCATGCCCACTTGGGACCTCTCCAAGTGGGGCTTCAGGCGGTTGACATGCAGGACCCTCAAGGGGTTCCTGGGAGACCGCAAGTCCACCAAGTAGGTAACCGGACTTTTGCGCTCTACAACCTCAAAGGGTCCGGTCCACTTATCCTGGAGCGCGCAGGGCTCCACTGGGGCCATGACCCACACTTTCTGACCAGGCTGAAGCTCTACCAGAGTGGCATTCTGGTCGTACCACCGCTTCATCTCCTCCTGGCTGGCTTCCAGATTCGCCTCAGCGAGTTGCCTGAAACGCCTAGTTTGGTTCCTAAAGGCCAGCATGTAACTGTATACATCCTGGGGAGGTTTCCTGGGAGATTGCTCCCAGCCTTCTTTGACCAAACTTAGAGGTCCTCTCACGGGGTGTCCATAGAGAAGCTCAAAGGGGCTGAACCCTAGAGATTTCTGTGGCACCTCACGGTAAGCAAAGAGCAGGCATGGTAAGAGGACGTCCCACTTACAACCTCATAGGTTCCTCAAGACCCATAATCATGCCTTTGAGGGTTCGGTTGAACCTTTCAACCAACCCATTTCCTTGGGGGTGGTAAGGAGTGGTAAACTTGTAGGTTACCCCACACTCCTGCCACAGGGACTTCATATATTTGGAAATGAAGTTGGTCCCCCGGTTAGACACTACCTCGCGAGGGAATCCCACTCTGGAGAAAATTCCCATCAGTGCTCGTCCCACCACGGGGGCAGTCACTGTCCTCAGAGGTATGGCTTCCGGGTACCGGGTGGCATGGTCCACCAAGACCAGGATGAACCTGTTGCCCATGGCTGTCTTGGGGTCCTGTGGCCCCACAATGTCAATACCCACCCGTTCAAAGGGGGTGCCGACTACAGGGAATGGCTGGAGAGGAGCCTTGCGCTTCCTCCCACTCTTTCCACTTGCCTGGCAAGTCTGACATGTCCTGCAGTGAGTGTCTGAACTCCTGCGCATTTGGGAGCCAATAAAAGTGGGTGACAAGCCTCTCAAAGGTCTTGTCCTGCCCCAAATGTCCTGCCAATGGAACATCATGAGCCAGCCCCAGTAGGAAGGCTCTGAAGCGCTGGGGTACCACCAGCACACGGGCTGACCCAGGCTCAGCAACCTTAGGCTCAGTATACAGGAGATCATTCTCCCAGTAAATCCAATGTGACCCAGACTGATCACCTGTTGCCTGGTCTGCAGCCTGTTGCCACAGACCCACAAGAGAAGGGCATTCTTTCTGCTCCCTGCAGAATTCTTCCCTGGAGGGTCCTCCTTCTTGCTGCCAATGGGTCAGCTCAGGCAGGTCCCCCAGTTCAGCTACCTGTTCCCCTGTAGGCTCCAGGGCATCCCCCTCAAGATCTGCCTCCTCCTGGACCGTGGGAACTTCGGGGGCCGGTTTCCCGCACCCCCTGCCTCTTCTCGTGACGGCAGGTACCTGGGCCTCCCTCTCAGGCTCCAGGTCCTCTTGAGCACCTTTACTTGCTGCCATGGACCGGGTGGTCACACACGCCCAGTCAGGCAAACCCAACATCTCTAAATGAGCACTTTGCTCCACCTTCGCCCAAGGTGAGCTCTCCAAGTCGTTCCCTAACAAACAGTCAACAGGCATGGCGGGCCTCACAGCTACCTGAAGGGTACCAGAGAACCCCCCCCCACTCAAAGGGAACCTGAGCCACCTTGCAGTGACTCTCTGTGTTGTCAGCGGCAACAACTGGATAGAATGCATGGGGGACAACCTGCTCTTGAGACACCAGGTGACACTTGACAGCTGTCACACTGGCTCCTGTATCTCTAAGAGCCTCCACCCTATGGCCATTGATGGTCACCCACTGCCTGTATTTCTTAGTGTTATCAGGCAGCTGGGTCTTGGGGACCACCTCACAGTCTCCTAATGAGACAAGGGACATCTCTGCGGGACCCCACCCATCTTGGGCACCCATCTCCTCACCCAGGGCTACACTAGCCATCTGCCGGGGGGCTGCACCAGGGGTGCTGTCTTTCCAAACTGGGGGCACCTGGGATCATTCGCTATATGACCCAGGTCCCCACATTTGTAGCATCTCAGGGGTCCCCTTTGAACAGGTGGACCTGTCGGGGCCCCTGAGGGTTTCTGGGGGGGGCTGGGAACCTTTCCCTTGGTTCCCCTGGGGACTACTTTGGGGCCTTCTTTGGAACTCCCTCTGTTTACCCTTGTCCCCCCACTCTTCTGCTGGGGACCCTGCCCACCCTTGGCTGAGTCTCCCACGTGACCCTTGTGGACCCTGGTACTGACCCAGCGGTCCGCCTCCTCAGCAAGCTTCCTAGGGATAGTCAGCCTGCTATCTATCAGGTGCTGGCGTAGCTCTGGAAAACAGTTACTTGACAAGTGCTCCCATGCAATCAAATCAAGGAGCCCCTGAAAATCATCAACTTTGCTACCCTTCACCCAACCATCCAATGCTCTGCAGAAAAAAGTGACATATTCAACCCAGGTACTGTTCTCTATCTTCTTGCAACCCCTGAACCTCTGCCTATACAATTCAGGAGTTAAACCATACCTAGACATTAAAGCATCCTTCATGTGGCGATATGAATTATGGACATCAGAAGGCAAATCTAGCAGTGTGTCCCGCCCTTCACTAAGGAACCGTCCCCACAACCCTGCTCCCCAATCCTTCTCAGGGACCCGGTGGGAAGACATGGCTACCTCATAGGCCTTGAACCACTGACCAATGTCATCATTTAAAAAAAATTCCCTGACCACATCCTTAGGAATATACACTCTAGATTCCACAGGCATTGACGGTGTGCTGCCACCAGAGGGAGTAATTTCTAAGCTCCTAGCTTTCAAATCCAACTCCCTCAAACTTCTATCATGCTCAAGCTGCATCTTCTTTTCTTCCAGGGCCATTTTCCTAATCTCCAATTGCCCACTCATTTTGGCCAGCTCCAACTCATGCATCCTATTTCTCTCCCTGTCCTCCAGCTCTTCTGGGGACAGGCCTTTGGCAGAAACACTGCTACCTGCTAGGGAAGGTGCTTTCCTTTCCTCTGGACCCAAGGGTCCTTCCAGCTGCACATCTGCATGATTATCCCCTTCCTCATTCTCAGGGGTTTTCCTTGCTTCTACCCAGGCCCTCAGCGCCTTATAGAACTCATCCCTCTTGGTGAGCCCGGTAATTGCAACATTAAATCTTTTGCAGAAGTGCTTCAGCTGCTTCGCATTGTAGCATTCTAGTTTCTCCTCTTCCCAATCAAAATCAACAGATGCTATGGATGCTGGTTTCATGATGGCTGAACTTGGCAAAAATGGAACGTCCTAGAAAAACAAATCTACCAAAAGTATGTGGTCGCGTTTTGGTCTGCACTCACTAGTAGTGTTCACCAATCACTGTACATGAGTCACAAATGCAAGTCCAGAATCCCACCGCTGCCACCAATGTTAGAATTGGGGGTCTCTAGTTGGCACAGGTAGGTACTTGTGACAAATAGGGACCCTCGCCTCTAGTCAGGGTAGGGGGGTACACTCCTAAAATAACCCCTGCTCACCCCCTTGGTAGCTTGGCACGAGCAGACAGGCTTATCTCAGAGGCAGTGTGTAAAGCATTTGTGAACACATACAGTCATCTAGTGACAACACTACAGATGGACACCACACAAGGTTTATATCAAAAATAAGTATTCTTTATATAGTTTTAACACAAGACCATAAACGACAAAAATCCATAATACTGTACTTAAAATGGTAGGTTTAGCTTAGTTCTCTTCAGTTCTTAAAATGCGACACTTTGAGTCAATGTACCTTACGATGCGTCACGTTTCTACAACGGAAGTGTTGCAGAGATGGAGATGCGACAAAGTTCTGGTGCAAAGAAATAAAGACGTCAAGTTCTTCCTGATGCGGCACGCTTCTCCGATGTTGCGAGAAGTCTCGACTCGAGCGTCAGCTGCAACGGCGACACCCTTGTTCCGTGATGCGACGACAGCAGCTTTGGCGGCAACACTCTTCTCCGACGTTGCGAGACGCTTCCGCTCGATGCGACAACTGTAGCGGCGACACCCTTGTTCCGTGATGCGACGGCAGCAGCTCCGACGGCGGCACGCTTCTCCGTGGATGCGAGGCGCTTCTCTCGATGCGGTGCAATGCGACAGCTACAGCGGCGACATCTACGATGTGACGGCAGCGGCTGCGACGGCGACACGCTTCTTCCTCGTTGCGAGACTCTTCTCCTGATGCGGTGCAATGCGACAGCTACAGCGGCGACATCTACGATGCGACGGCGACACGCTTCTTCGGGGTTGCGGGACGTTTCTCGAGATGCGGTGCAATGCGACAGCTACAGCGGCGTCATCTCCGTGATGCGACGGCAGCGGCTGCGACACGCTTCTCCCTCTTGAGTCGCGCTTCCAGCTCCTTGCGACACGCAGTCCCTTCAGAAGGCCCAAAACAGCAGCAGGCACTTCCAAAGGATTCTTGGGGAGCTGGTGGTTGAAGTCTGTTGTCCCTGAGACTTCAGCAGGAGGCAAGCTCTTTTATCAAGCCCTTGGAGATCCTTCACAAGTTGAATAAAAGTGCACACAAAGTCCTTTCTCCTTCCTTTGGCAGTCAGGCAACCACTGCAGGCAGATCCCTCTAGCTTAGGGATAGTCTTCTCCTCAGTTTCTTCTTGGTTCCGCTCCTCAGCAAAGGTTTCTTCTTGTTTCCCAAAGTGATCTAATTTCCTAGGGGTCTGGGTCCCCTTTTTATACACAGTTTCTCTTTGTTCTCTGAAGGCAGAGAGGCCTCTGCCTAGCCCAAAACCAGTTCTGGTCAGTCCTGGAGCACTTTGTTTTTCTGACTCCTTCTTTCCTTTCAGAATGTGGGGAAGAGTGCTCAGCTGCCCGGCAGGAGGTGGAGCCAGCATTGTGGAAGGCAGGCACAGCCCTATTCAGACCCAGGTGCAACTCCTCCCTCCACTCTGGATGCAGATCTTTCTATTCAGCCCTGTGCTGACTCACCCTGTCTCCTGTAGCCACCCCCAGCCCCTGTCACTCAATCTCCAGACAAGGAATACACAACCTAGCAGAGGCAGGCTTGGAAGTTTAGGCAAGAAAATACCCACTTTCTAAAAGTGGTATTTTCAAACACAGAATGTTAAAACCAACTTCACCAAAAGATGTATTTTATCATTCTGAGTTCAGGCATACTAAATTCGTTTTTCTACCATGTTCCCTGGGTCAGTTCTGACCATAAGGTGTAATAGTCAGTCTGCCCATTCTGGCCTATGGGGAGCAGGTTAGCCTTGCAATAGTGAAAACTGAAAATGGCTGTAATTCACTATTAGGACATGCCACACACACCAGGGCATGTCCTACCTTATACTTACACTGCACCCTGCCCTAGGGCCTACTTTAGGGGTGACCAACATGCAGTAAAGGGAAGGTTTAGGGACTGGTAAGTGGGTGTACTCACCAAGTCGACATGGCAGCCCTAGGCTGCACACAGGCTCTGCAATGGCAGGCCTGAGGCACATTTTACAAGCCGCTTCTGTGGGTGGCACAACCAGTGCTGCAAGCCCACCAGCGGCATTGGATTTACAAGCCCTGGGCACACTCAGTGCACTGTACTAGGGACTGACAAGTAAACTAATCATCCAATCATGGAGCCACTAATCCATCACACAATTTATCATAGGGAGCACTTGCACTGTGGCACTGAATAGCAGTGGCACAGTGCCCAAAGCATCTAACACCAGCAAAAACAGATCAATAACATAGGAGGCATCATAACAAAATGGAAGGGAGACCCACGCCAAGGATGCCAGGTCTAACAATCCCCCTGGCTATTTTCGAAAAGTTTCTCAAGGTTAAGCACTCCCAGGGCTGGAGGTTTTGCTCTTCAACTGGGAGTGCAGCGCCCTCTAGGGATTGGTTCTATGGCTGCATTTTGTCTCCTTAATGTGTTAAAGCGATAGACTCATGTTATATTGATTTTTCAATGTTTTATTACCAAGGCATGGTTCACAGTGATTTTTCATGAACATTAGGAATGCTTTATTGAAAATGATTGCATTGAAGAACAAGTTACTTACCTTTGGAAACACCTTATCTAGTAGAGACTCATCTAGTCACAGATTCTTTACCTTAGAATATTCCCCAAGCGTCAGACTGGATCCAGCAATAAGGCGTTACCGAAGGTTAAGTCACTTGTTCATCTGACAATTATTTCTAGCTGCAGATTCCTTATCTTAGAATAGATACCCAAGCAATACCTCCTGGGAGGGAGGTCTGCAAAATGGATTTTAGACCAAAATGTCCTGCAGAACCGAACAGGCAAAATGCCAGTCATGACAGAACTGACTGTCCAGGTAGCAGTGCTTAGTAAACATGTGCAGAAATGTCCACGTAGCTGCCTGACAGATGTCCAGAACAGGGACTCTGCCAGCTAACGCAGTGGTCGCAGCCTTGACTCTGATGGAATGAGAAAAACAAGCCCTCAGAGAGTTGCTTTTTGGCCAATGCATAGCAGATCTTATGCAGAGTACTATCCATTGTGAGATGGCCCATTTCTGCACGGCCTTCTCCTTCTGAATTCCAACATACCCTAAGAGCAGCTGATTGTCCAACCAGAACTCTTCGATAAATAACTGAACGACAACGCACCTTTTGGGTCCAGGCGGTGGAGTCTCTCCTCTTCTTTAGAAGGGTAAGGCATAGCAAAGAAGGTAAGCAAGGTGAAATTTTGGCTAACATGAAAGGGTGTCATTACCGTGGGAAGGAAGGAGGCACATGTTTGAAGAACCAGCTTATCTGGGTAAAAAATGGCATCAGGAGGGTGCACAGAGCAAGCATGCAGTTTACTGACCATCCTGGCCGATGTTATGGCCACTAAGAAAGCCATCAAGATGGTTAGCAAACAGAGTGGGCAGTTAAGCAGCGGTACAAAAGGCGCACATATCAGAAAAGTCAGAACCAGATAAAAGTCCCATTGGGGACTTGATGAATAGCCTGGGAGGAAACATATGTTGGAGATGTTTGAGGATCCCAGTCACAACAGGTGACTTGAACAAGGAAGGTTGGTCTGGCAAACACAGAAATGCAGTAATGGTTGATAAATAGCCCTTACCTGTGCCCAGAGCAGAGCCCTGCAGGGCCAAAGATAGAACAAATAGTAAAACCTGAGAAAGGGGTGCAAAGAGATGGTCGATGTTCTTGGATGCACACCATACCACAAATTTGTCTCAGCATTACATACTTTGGGAGTTAGGTGGAAAGCTGTAAACTGTCGCCGCTCAATCTCCACGCATGAAGGCGGAGAGTGCGCAGGTACGGGTGCTGCCCCGTCCCCTGTTACTGTGATAGAAGATCCTCCTGAAGAGGCAGCCTGACAGTAGGATCGATGCTTATGCTCAATAGCTTGGGATACCAGACTTGCGGTGTACAATCCGGTGCCACAAGAATGACTTGGGCCCGATCGTTCCTGGTCTTCTTGCAAACTCTGGGCAGGAGTGGTATCGGCGGAAAGGTGTACAGGAGCTCCACTTGAGGCGAGAAGCGTCTCCAAACGAGAGCCGCCTTGCGTAGGAAAGTGCCCCTTTTTGATATAGTCACCCCCACTTTATGCTTTAGTACTGATGCTTTTCGACTGAAAGTACACTGGGTTCCTGCTAACCAGGGCCCCAGTGCTCTTTCCCTCAAAACAAGGCAAATATCTAGTTGTAGCCCAAATGGCAAGAACTTTAGCACCCTTGTAAGTCCCTAGTAAATGGCACCCCTGGTACCCAGGGCATGGGTACTAAAGAGGGTCCCTATGGGCTGCAGCATGTATTATGCTACCCAAAGGGACCAACACAAAAACTGCATGTAGCCTGCTATTTCAGGATGCGTGAAATGGTGCAAACTATTTTTGAAAACAAAATATGGCACACTCCCGGTGTGCCATGCCAAGGTACACATATACTATATGTAAGACACCCCTACAGCAAGCCTTAGAGCCCTAAGGCCGGGTGCATTATATTATATGTGAGGGCCCATCTGCATGAGCAGATAGGCCCCGGTAATGTCTAGTTCCATTACTAGATATTCTTCCAGCAGGATGGCTGGTAAATTAGCATGTAAAGGCCAGAGGCTTCAAAGCCTCTGCCGCCTTAGATATGCAACAAGGGCTTCCCCTCAGACCTGGGGAATGCCAACCCCCTGCCCTGAGGCGCATTTGACACCAGAGCAGGCAGGAAAAGAGTCTGAAGGCGTGTCACACTTTCAGGCTAGGCACACCCCTAAGGTGGGCCACCTGGAGTGTCAGCCAAGGAAAGGTTTCAACACTTCGAATTTGGTGAAATTTGGAAGTCTAGGTAAGGTTTATGCCCACTCTCCCCAGGAAGAGGTCATATAGGGGGTGTAGTCACCCCAGGAGTAAGTAGCTCATTGGCTACTACCATACACTCCCCTAAACGTCCCTAAATTCAGTAATTAGGGATCCCCCTGACACCAGGATTCAGATTCATCTAGTGGGGACCAAAGGAAGGACAAAGAAGAGCCGAAATTGTGAGAACAGAGGTCATGCACTGAAACTGGCCCCAAACCCTGCCTGGCTGCTTGCACCGCGACAATCACAAAGACCGACTCATTGAGAAGCTGTGAACAGCCTCCCCAAACCCTAGGAGGACTGTTCTTACTTTAAAAAACCAAGCAGCATCTCTCTTGGGGTGGAGGAACCATCCCCATGCATTGGCAGGCATCGACTGCATGGACCCGGTACTGCGCCTTGCTGGCCATCGGGCCCACGAGGGAGCAATTCGCCAGGAAGTGGTTTTTGTGAGTCCAGAAGACCAGCCCTATTGCTCTCACCAATTCTTGAGCTGCTGACCTTGGCATGTTGCGTGTCCAGTCAGTACACCACTGACACCCACACCGACCTGCTGTCAAGGGACTTCAGGATCCACGAGATCTTCATCCTGAGTGGCACTGTTGTCCTGTTTTATCTCCTTCTCCAGGTCGTCAAAGCAAGTGACAGCCTCCAACTACAGCGACCCGCCGGACAAAACATCTCTGCACTCGAGCCCACCTGCTTGGGTTCGCGTAAACTAGCTATGTCCCTGTGTTCCAGAGACCCTCAAGAGGTGAGCCCCCCTTTGGGTTCTTCCGGACTTGTCCCCAAATCCCCACATGCAGCCTCTCTTTTTCAGGTACTTTTGCCACTGACTTCTAGCGCTCGAGGCTACCAATGCGGCCAGTACCTCTGAACCCAGACTCACCAGGGCAGGTACAACCTAACTGCTGGTGGTTTCTTGAACCTTGGGCCCTAGGCACCTTAAGTCCCAAACGGCACCCTCAAGAACCGCTCGCAAGTATATGTATGCAGTATATGTCTTTCCTTCCATAGGATAACATTACCGCGTTTGAGACTTATACCTCAAAAATCGTTATTTGTTTATGGTTTAATTGTAAAATCTATAACTCCTAAAGTACTTACCTGTTTTCGATGATCTTGGTGTCTAAAATTATATAAAAATCTGTTTTATTTTTCTAAATTGGTCTTAAATTTCTTCTGGAGCGTGTTTCATTTATTGACTATGTGTACAACAAATGCTAACACTGCCCTCTGATAAGACTAAGTTGCTCGACCATGATACCACAAATACAGCATTTTAGGATTATTAATTTAAGCCCTGTAACCGAATAAGGGTTGTCTGTACTTTTTGCATGGTGTGCCCTTAAATTGACACTACCACATAAAAAGCCAACTTCCTACACCTTGTAAACTCCATCACACAGAATGGCTGACATTGTGTGTTCTTAGCGGTGGCGAATAGATCTAACCAAGGATCTCCTCACTCTTGAAAGAGAACTTGCACCACCTCCGGATGGAGATGCCACTCGAGATCTGCTTGTCATCGACGGCTGAGTTTGTCTGCTCTGGCATTCAGCCATGTGCACGGACGCTGGGCCTCTTGACCAAGGGTCCTCAACCCCACCCCACCCCACCCTGTTTGTTGCAGCACCACATTGTGGTGGTGGTGTCGGTGAACACCTGCATCAGCCTTCCCCTTATTGAAGGTAGAAAGGCTTTCACATGCTAATCAGATTGTCCGACGCTCCAACAAGTTGATGTGGAGTCCGGATTCTGCCGGAGACCAGAGTCCCCCGATCTCCACCTCTTCCAGATCGGCTCCCCAGCCCAGGAGTGACACCTCTGTCACTACAGTGAACTCTGGCTGGGTGAGAGAGAGAGAGGGGCCTGCCATTGATCCAATCACGGTTCGTCAGCCACCAGTGCAGGTCTTTATAAGTTCCCTCCTAGACCTGGACCATGTCAGAGAGATTCCCCGGATGCTGTGCCCACTAGAACTTCAGGTCCCACTGCAGAGCCCATATATGCCAACAGGCATGTGTCACTAACAGGATGCAGGAGGCCATGAGGCCCAACAGCCTCAGAATTTGTCTCACCAAATACAAGGATAGAGCCTGAAACATCAGTATCACAGCCTGAATATTCTGGACTCACCGCTCAGGAGGATAAGCCAGAAACTGCACTGTGTCCAGAACAGATTGGATGAAAGGGAGCATCTGAGAGGGAGTAAGGTGTGACTTCGGCACATTGATAGTGAACCACAGGGAGTGCAAGAGATCCGTCGTAGTCTGGAGGTAGGTGACGACCGCAGTCGTTGAAGTAGGGAAAGACTGGAACGCCTGACCTCAACAGATGCGCTGCATCCACCACCATTACCTTGGTTAACACCCGCGGGGCACGGGCAACTCCAAAGGCGAACACAGCAATCTTGGCTCACCGTGAACCACAGGTAATGCCTGTGGGCAGGCAGGACAGGAATGTGGAAGTATGCGTCCTGCAATTCCAATGCTACCATCCAGTCTCCAGGGCAGACATGACTTGAGCTAATGTGAGCATTTTGAACTTCTCCTTTTTTCAGGAAGAAGCTGAAAAAACGTAGGTCTATGATGGGGCAAAGGCCTCCGTCCTTCTTGGGCACCAGAAAGTAGCAGAAATAGCAACCACAACTTACTTCTGATGCCGGCACCCGCTCAATGGCTCCCTTGGCCAAGAGAGCCAACACTTCCTGACAGAGCAAAGAGAGATTATCCTCCATCAGCCGGTCATAAGAGGGTGGCATGGGTGGAGGGGCGTTCATAAAGGGGATGGAGTAGCCCCTTTGGATTATCTGTGTAACCCAATTGTCAGATGTGATCGACTACCAGTGGCTGCCCCCACTGGATGCCTGTGGTGGTATGAGGGTAAACTAAAGGGGTTTGGAGGCTGCAGCTGCCGGGAGAGTGGTGGAATGGCCAACCCTCTGGATAGTGGCCCCATGTGGTCTGTGAGAACCGCGTCCTCAACCAAGAAAAGGCTGGGAAATCTATTGGCCTTGGTGACTGGGATAGAATGAATGCGGATGGAAGCCCCTTCCTTAGCCTGGAACGGGGTGGAAGGGAGACTGGGGTTGGTGAGGGGCGCGTGATAGGGCCAAGGACTTGACCATACCTCTGCTATCCTTGTAGCGCTCCAGTGCTGAGTCTGTCTTCTCGCCAAAAATGCAAGATTTCAAAGGGCAATCCCTGAGTGAGGCTTGGACATCCCCTGAAAAGCCAGTGGTTCTCAGCCAGACATAGCGCCTTAGGACCACCGAAGATGAAATTGCTCTGCCTAGCAAGTCCGTCATGTCCAGTCCACATTTGATGGTGAACTTTGCCACATTTCTCCCTTCAGCAATAGCTTGGGAGAGTATGGCTCGGGCCTCCCCTCAGACCATGGGCAGCGCTTGCACAACTGAATCCAAGATCGTATGGGTGTATCTGCCCAAGATGCATGCAGTGATCACCGACCGCAGTGCTAGGCTGGCAGAAGAGAACATCCTCTTCCCAAGGGTATCGAGCCTCTTGGACTCCTTATCCAGTAGAGTGGCAGGGAACGCACCAGGGTTGACTCAGGAAGTGGAGGCTTGAACCACCAAGCTCTCCAGGGTGGGGTGCTGGGTGAGGAAACTGGGGTCCCCAGAAGTAGGGCTATGGCGCTGGGCAATTGTCTTGTGCACAGAAGCGCCTGTGCAGGGCTTGGATCAAGCCCCAAGGTGGACATCAGTAAGGGCTTCTTTAAATGGTAGTATGGGTTCAGTGGGAGCAACTCCTGGCTGAAGAACATCCGTCAAGATGTTCGTCTTGATTGCCACTGAGGTAGCATGAGGTCCAAGATCATAGCCGCCCTAGGCACCACCACGGCAAATGAGGCATCCTCAACCATAGCCACGGTAGCGGAAGAAACCAAGACAGTGTCTGGTGAGGTGTCCAAACCACTAGCATCTACCAGTTGTCCTCTGTCTTATCTAGGGGATGTTGGTATCCATAAGGGTAATTTGACCCCTCCCCAGGCCTGTCAAATGAAAAAGGTGATGACTCCAACTTGATGGCTATGCCCCGGTTGTCGCCAGAGCTCGACAACGCCCATCCGGCTCCTTGTCGAAGTCGGATATGACCATAGGGAAGCCGCCGCTGTGGGGCGTTGGTACTGGAGAGGCTGCAGAGGAAGGTCATGGTCAGAGTCGCTCCAGATCCAGCACCCGATCCAAGGGGCCTGACTGGTGCCAAAGGCATATTTGCCGGCAGGAATCCAAAGGGAGAGGCCTCCTGTACCCGTGAGGCCCGAAGGAGCTCCGGAGGGGCCAGACCACCCAAATACGAGGTCGATGGAATTCTTTCAGTTGAACGGGGGCGCTCCGGCTCTGGGCAATTCATGGTGGCGTGGAGCAGGCCCTGGCACGGGGTCCATGGAGCAGCGAGGCCTAGAGTGCCGATGCTCCCGTGCTTCATCCAATGGTGCGGTTAAGTCGAAGACCTCTTAGAATTCTTTCTTTCTGTGGGACTAACCAGACGACTTGGATTGAGAAGCTGACCGTTGGGAGCAGCTCTGCAAGTGGTCTGGGGACCTCCCACACAACGGGGACCATGAGCATTGCGGAGTAGTCGAGCAAAGAGGAGCTTGAGGGAATGCTCCCTCAGAACCTTCAAGTGCATGGTGTGGCAGTCCTCACAGGTCTTGGAGCTGTGGTCTCACTCCAAGCAGCAAAGACAAACCAAATGTGGGTCTGTCACAGACATCTGCCTTTGATAGGCACCACATGGCTTGACACCTGCTGGTTTCTTAGGTAACATCCCTAGCATAACAGAAATTCTCAAAAAAGTGTCAACAAAAAGTCAGTGAAAAATTGACGGGGTAGCTCTGGCACGGAAAAAAAATAACTGACATCAGTGCGCTGGGGTGGTGCCTATTTAGGCACTGCGCATGTCACTTCTGGCACAGATGATGCCGATGGACCCAAACAACGCTACCTACCAACGAGCAGGGGTACTGCTTGAAAATTTCCAGATCTAGTCTGATGTCTGGGGAATATTGCAAGGTAAGGAATCTGCAGCTAGCAATCTCTATCAGATACATGGTTATTGATTATGGTATCTTTCCTCCTGAAACGTTGTCCTTTTGTATTGTATTGCAACATTTATACAGTGCTTACTGCCCCTATTTGGGGTGCTGAAGTACTTGCCTACATTGTAGCATTCTACACCATGTAGGGTCTGTGGCTGAAAGGGTGTTGTCTTTGATTTGTTCCTGAGTGGGAAGTGTTTCACCATTGTGATTGAGCATCACCAAGGTGTGGTTATCGTGTTTTGGGATGCATCGCTTAGTAGCATGATGGATGAAGAAGTGTAAGAGACAAGCTTGTAGTTTATGGTTTTCAGTAAACTGGCAGCTTTGAGCAGCTCTGTAGGTGCCTTTATGGTATTTGTGATTTTCATAGTCCACTTAGCTGGTTACTGCACTGAGTTGTCCATTCTGAGATATTTTGTTTAAGTGTAAAGTTTATGGTCCTGAGCAGGCATAGATTGAAGGAAGACATTGATCAGATCTGCTGGCATGGACTTTATTACAATCATCTTTTATCTTATTGTGATATATCAAAAGGCAGTTTCAATATGTATCTAGTTGGGACACGCAGCAGTGGACTACATTAAAGTCCTCCAGATTTTTTCAGTTATTTTGTGTGTGTTCAGTGATTGAGCGGTTTATTGCTGTGGATTGGTAATGTACTGGGTGATGAATATGACCCATAGCAGTTATATCTTATGTGAGTGAGAAAGTATAAGGAAATTATTATGCAGTCTCTATGAATGACAGTCGACTGCCCAACTGCTGTGTATGGGTATTAGTGTGTTATTGTAGGAAAGTGCCCCTTTTTGCATGGTTACCTCCCCCACTTTTTGCCCGACATCTGTTGCACCAGACTTTATGTGCCCTAGGTCGCTGCCAACCAGGTTTCCAGGGCCTGTGTTCTTTCCCAAAACTGTACCTTTGTACCCACAATTGGCACATCCCTGGCCACAAGTAAGCCCCTTGTAAAAGGTACCATGGGTACCAAGGGCACTGTGACCAGGGGAGGCCTTCCTGGGCTGCAGCACCTATTGTGCCACCCTTAGAGGCCCAGTACCTAAACACCCACACACTGCCATTGCAGGCTGCGTGTTGTGGTGCAAAGAAAAGTGAAGAGTCGAAATGGCACACATACCTGTGTGCCATGCCTACAACCCACTGACTGAGGCCTAGGTAAGTCACCCCCCTAGCAGGGTGCACTAGCCCTCAGGTGAGGGTACAGTGGCATGAGCCCTGTGCCCCCACAGTGTGTATAATTTCATTCTTAGACATTGTAAGTGTAGTAAAGCCATAAAGAGTGTAGGGTCTGAGAGTTGGTAATTACGAACTCCACAGCTCCATAATGGCTTTACTAAACACTGGGAAGTTTGGTAGCAAACTTCTCAGTACATTAAACCCACACTGATGACAGTGTGGGATTTAATGTAAAATGCACTCAGAGGGCATCTTAGAGATGCCCACTGAAACTCAACCACCCCTAGTATGGTTCCTCAATGGCTGCCCACCATTTGCCACCACCAGACAGGTTTCTGGACCCCTGGGTAAAGGTCCTCTGCTCTCTGGGTCCAGAAACAAAGCCCATCCTGGGCAAAGGTGTCATGCCTCCTCCCCCAGGATGGGCTGGGTCCACTAAGGGGAAGCTTCAAAGGCCTGCTGCCTTTGGAAGCTGTCCCTGCCTTTTGCTGCCCCCAGCAACTGGCTCCCACCGGTTCTGGCTCCCACTTTGGGCAAGAGAATCGGTGGGAAAACCAAGCTAGGAAGAGAGGGGTGCCCACCTTTGCCAACCCCACCCCTCAGGTGGGGGAGGGGAGGTGAACCACACATCTCAGTTCCCTCCATCTTGAAGATGAGGGGACCCAGCCAATTAGGGAGAGGCTCATACCCCCCTCCCACGGGAGGGTGGCATAATAGGGGGTGTACCCACCCCAAGAAAGGGACCCATTGGTCCAGACCTGCACACCCCTTTAAACGCCCCTAAAGAACAAGTTACTTACCTTCGGTAACAATATATCTGTAAGAGACATAGATTAGTTATAGATTCCTTACCTTAGAATTACCCCCAGGCGTCAGACTGGATCCGGAAAGTTTTTTCATCAGCAGTACCCCTGCGCGTCGAAAGGTGGCGTCGGTCGGCTCCACGTTAGTCGTTGGCGTTGTGGTAGCTACTTAGACTCCGCCCTCGCTGACGTCAGTTCTGTACACGACTTTCCACGCCAAAAGCGCAGAGCCAAGCAAGACACTGACCACTGGTGCACAAAACTAGGGCCCTGAAAGGAAGTCCTTAACCCTAGAAATCAGTTTGCAGAACAGGGAGGATGGGTGGGGCAGTAAGGAATCTATAACTAATCTATGTCTCTTACAGATATATCGTTACCGAAGGTAAGTAACTTGTTAATCTGAAAGAGACAATTAGTTATAGATTCCTTACCTTAGAATAGATACCTCAGCAATATCAACCCCGGAGGTGGGTCTGCGAACCAAGTTCACACCAGAAAGTCCTGGAGAACAGAACGGCCAAAGAAGCAGTCTCTCCGGACTTGGCTGTCCAGGCAGTAGTGTTTTGTGAACGTGTGCAGCGATGCCCACATAGCCGCCTGACAGGTCATTGAGGGGGACTCCACGTCCCAAAGCAGTGGTAGCTGCTGTCGCCCTGGTGGAATGGGCGCAAGGAA
Organism: Calotriton arnoldi; assembly: GCA_963921515.1. Lineage (NCBI taxonomy): Eukaryota > Metazoa > Chordata > Amphibia > Caudata > Salamandridae > Calotriton > Calotriton arnoldi. The sequence goes on from CAWUFW010001797.1 coordinate 1,249,184, forward strand.
TAACAAGCTTTGATGCACAAAACGACCCATCTAGATATGGTCCGTTTGTGCACGGCCCAACCTTTTTTGGCGCCCACGTAGCCAACAAAGAGCTGGTCATCCACCCGGAATTGCTTTGTGCGATCCAAATAAAATGAAAGCGCTCGTTTTGGATTCAGACGATGGAGCCTCTCTTCTTCTTTGGAAGGATGCGGAGGCGGAAAGAAGGTGGGCAAAGTGATGGTCTGTCCAATGTGGAAAGAAGTAACCACTTTGGGAAGAAAAAATAGACGAGTTCGAAAGACAACTTTGTCCGGATGAACAGCCAGAAAAGGAGGTTTAGAAGAAAGCTTGGAGCTCACTCACCCTGCGCGCAGAGGTGATCGCCACCAGAAAGGTCAGAAGCCTGAGAGGACAGTTATGTAGCGGCTCAAAAAGGGAGCGCACATAAGATATGTAAGAACCAAGTTCAAGTCCCACTGGGGCATTACGAAGGGAACAGGAGGAAAAAGATGAGTAATGCCCTTAAGGAAGCGATTTCAACAGGGGACTTGAAAAGAGAAGGCTGATCAGGAAGTCTAAGAAAGGCTGAAATGGCCGAGAGGTAGCCCTTCACAGTGCCCAGAGCAGAGCCCTGCTGGGCCAAAGAAAGGAGGAACAAGAGAACCTCAGAAAGGGGGTCGGAATGGGGATCCACAGCCTTTGCTGTGCACCACGCCACAAATTTGTTCCATCTGCAGGCGTATACCGTCTTAGTGGAGGGACGCCTGGCTGCCAAGATAACATCACAGACTTCGGGAGGAAGGTCGAAAGCTGTCAACTGTCGCTGCTCAATCTCCACGCAAGGAGATGGAGGCTGGACAGGTTCGGGTACAGGACCGTCCCCTGCTGCTACGACAGAAGATCCTCCAAAAAAGGCAGTCGTATCGGAGGATAGATGGCCATGTGTAATAGCTCAGGATACTAGACTCTTTGTGCCCAATCCAGAGCCACAAGAATAACTTGGGCCTGGTCGCGCCTGATCTTAGGCACTCTGGGCAGAAGTGGTATAGGCGGAAAGGCATATAGAAGACCGCAACTCCATTCGCAACGAAATTCGTCACCGAGCGAGTGCCGCCTTGGAAATTCCAACGTGCAGAACTGTTGACATTGCGCGTTCTCTTTGGTGGCGAATAGATCTAACCAAGGCTCTCCCCACTGCCGAAAGAGACCTTGCACCACCTCTGAGTGAAGACGCCATTTGTGATCCATCATGCACCTGTGGCTGAGTTCGTCCGCCCTGGCATTCAGAGAACCTGCCAGGCGTTGAACCACCAGGGATATGCCCTGATGTTCCAGCCATGTCCAGAGGCGAAGGGCCTCTTTACATAGGGTCCACAACCCCACCCAGCCCTGTTTGTTGCAGTACCACATGGCGGTGGTGTTGTCCGTGAATACCTGCACTACTCTTCCCCGGACAGAGGGAAGAAATGCCTTGAGTGCAAGACGAATCGTACGAAGCTCCAGAAGGTTGATGTGAAGCTCAGACTCCGCCGGAGACCAGAGGCCTCTGATCTTCGCCTCCCCCATGTGGCCGCCTCATCCCAGAAGTGATGCATCGGTCACCACTGTGAAGTCTGGTTGGGAGAGGGATCTGCCGTTGACCTAATCCTGGTTCGTTAGCCACCACTGCAATTGTCGTGCAGTCCCCTCCGTGATCTGGACGCAATTGGACAGGTTCCCCTGATGCTGTGCCCACTGGAACTTCAGGTCCCACTGCAGAGCCTGCATATGCCACCTGGCATGATCCACCAGCAGGATGCAGGAGGCCAAGCAGCCGCAGGGTCATCCTGACCAAAACCTGGGACAGAGGCTGAAAGATCAGAATCATAGCCCAAATATCCCGGACTCGCTGTTTGGGACTATAGACCCAAAACTGCGTCGTGTCCTGAACCGCTCCGATGAAGAGGAGCTTCTGGGAGGGGGGCAGGTGTGACTTCGGCACGTTAATAGAGAACCCCAGCGAATGCAGGAGGTCCGCCGTTGTCTGGAGGTGGGAGACGACAGCCTGGGGCGAGCCCGCCTATCAGTTGTCGAGATAGGGGGAAGACTGGAACCCCTGATCTGCGCAGATGAGCTGCGACCATCGCCATCATTTTCGTAAACACCTGAGGGGCGCTGGTAAGGCCAAAGGGGAGCACGGTAAACTGAAAGTGCTCGTGGCCTACCTTGAACCGCAGGTAACGCCGGTGGGCCGGCAGGACGGGGATGTGAAAGTAAGCGTACTGCAAGTCCAACACTACCATCCAGTCTCCAGGGTCGAGGGCAGACAGGACCTGAGCCAGAGTCAACATTTTGAACTTCTCCTTCCGGAGGAAGCGGTTGACGTTCCTGAGATCCAAGATAGGACCCAGGCCCTTGTCCTTCTTGGGCACCAGAAAGTAGTGGGAATAGCAACCATGACCTACTTCTGGGGCAGGAACTCGCTCAATGGTTCCCTTGGCCAAGAGAGCCGTAACTTCCTGTTGGAGAAGGGCCAGATGATCCTCTGACATGCGATGGTACTGAGGTGGCATGGCTGGGAGGGTAGTCTCGAAGGGGAGGGAGCTGCCCCTTCAGACTATCTGTAAAACCCACCTGTCCGACATGATGGTGTGCCAGTGGGGGAGGTGATGGTGAATCCTGCCACCCACTGGCGATTGATGGGCCTGAAAGGTCGGACTAGGAGGGTTTGGAGGCTGCTGCAGAGGGGGCGGTGGTGTACTGGCCCGCTCGCTGGCCCCCAGACCCACGTCGGTGGGTCCCACGTCCCCGGCCGTGCAGGGGCTGAACAGTTTGCGCGGCCTGTGGCTCTGGGTGGAACGTGGCGGGGCACCCCTTCCGTAGCCACGAAAGGGGCGAAAAGCAGACTGTGCAGGGCGGGGAGTGGAGAGGCCCAAGGACTTGGCCGTAGCCCGAGAGTCCTTGAAACGCTCTAGCGCACTGTCTGCCTTGCCGCCGAACAGGCGACGGCCATCAAAAGGCATGTCCATCAGGGTGTTTTGGACATTCTCGGAAAAGCCAGTCGACTTCAGCCAGGCGTAGCGTCGAAGGACTACCGATGTTGATATTGTCCTACCTAGCAAGTCGGCGGTGTCCAGTCCACAGCGGATGGTAAACTTCGCTGCGTCTCTCCCCTCGGCAACTGCATGGGAGAGCACGGCCCGGGCCTCCTTCGGGCACTGGGGCAGCATCTGTGCCACCGTATCCCACACAGAGTGGGTGTAACGGCCCAACAGACATGCGGTGTTTACCAACCGCAGTCCCAAGCTGGAGGAAGAAAACATCTTCTTCCCAAGATGGTCCAGCTTTTTGGATTCCCTATCAGGTGGTGCGATAGGGAATGCACCTTTAGATGCTGAGGCTTGGACCACCAAGCTCTCAGGGGTCGGGTGTTGGGAGAGGAAAGTGAGGTCGCCCGGGGCCGGGCGGTGGCGTCGGGCAATCATCCTATCCACAGGAGCCCCTCTGTTGGGCCTGGACGAGGTGCCAAAAAGGATGTCGGTTAGGGCTTCATTGAACAGCAGCAGGGGCTCCGAAGAGCTCGCTGCCGGCTGAGGCACCTCTGTCAGGAGGTTAGTCCTGACTGCCACCGTAGGTAGCTCGAGGTTGAGAGCCTCGGCCGCCCTACGCAACACCACTGCGTAAGACGCTCCCTCCTCCGTAGCCACGGTAGGAGGAGACAACATGCCAAGGTCTGGGGAGGTATCCAGACCACTGGCTTCCCCCATCTCCTCTCTCCAGTCCGGGTCATATTCCAACTGGTCAGTCAAAGGGTCTCCAGACCCCTCCCAGTCCTCCTCACCCTCCTCTGGTTGCCAATCTGGCCTGAAAGGACCAGGGTAGAACAGGGGCACAAAAGTACCCGTCGGCGCCGGATCCGGCGTCGGTCCGGCTCCGTGTTTACGTCGGGGTGGAGGCCAGGGTCAACGCCGGCTGGGGACACAACCGGCGTCGGCTGCGGACGTGGTGCCGGTGGAATCGGCGCCGGTGGAGGTGTTATGAGGTCGACCGGCGCCGATCCGGATCCAGGCCTGGATCCAAGGGGACCCTGCGGCACCGGGGCCGAAGCCGCCGGATCAAAGGCCCAGGGCCCCCAGCCGAGTCCGCGGGGCCCGAAGGCGCGGCGGCGGAGTCGGGCTGCCCAAAGATGGCATGTATCACTTCGTAGAAACTCCGAAGCTGGGTAGGGGTCGCTCCGGGTCCTGGAAAGGGAGGGCAACTCGGAGTTGCCCCTTCAGGCTTCGCACGCGGAGCCGCGGGAGGGGCACCACCCGCATCCCTAGTCGCGCCGGCGGACGGGGGGGAAGTCGAAGAGCGACGATGCTTCTTCGACTTCTTGTTGTGCTTCGACTTACCCGAGGAGTGCGAAGACTTGGAAGAAGACTGGTGGTGGTGGCTCCGCGACCGGTCCCTCGACCTCCCACGCGACCGAGACCTCAAACGGCGCGGAGCGGACTGCCGGGCCTCGAGAAGCTTTCGGGACCGCTCCCGCAAAGACTTCGGATTCATGGTCTGGCAGTCGGAACACAACTTGGGGTCGTGTTCCAGGCAAAACAGGGACACGCGGTGCGGATCCGTCACCGACATCAACAGTCTGCAGGAGCCGCAAGCCTTGAAACCTGACATCCCTACGTGCACCAGGAGTCGAAGACTCAAAACGGTGTCGACAAAAGTCATCAAAAAGTCAGCCAAAAAGTGACTGGAGGTACTGCTCTCTCCGGATCTGCGCTGGCTGGCGCGGAAAAAGAAAGAACTGACGTCAGCGCGCAAGGGCGGCGTCTAAGTAGCTACCACAACATCATTCCGGCGACCGCGACGCCAACGATGAATGCGGAGCCGACCGACGCCACCTTTCGACGCGCAGGGGTACTGCTGACGAAAAACTTTCCGGATCCAGTCTGACGCCTGGGGGTAATTCTAAGGTAAGAAATCTATAACTAATTGTCTCTTTCAGATTCTTGTATTTAGAGGCAACCTTGAACCTTACCTCCTCAGATTCGAGGAAGAAAGAAGGACTGAAGAGCTGTGCTGACCCAGGAAGAAGAGGACACCCACTGCTTTGGCCCCAGCCCTACTGCCCTGTCCCAACTCTGTCCTGCCTAAAGCAAAGAAACCGGCGTGTCCAGCAGCCACCCCCAGAGCGTGAAGGACCTACCCTGCACTCACCTTACGAACTCTGTCTCCCGTGAGCACCGGATTTGCTCAACCCAAAGACCAGAACACAGATCCAGGCTGCTTCGTGGTCCTGCACCACTCTGCACCTGGCCGCCACGGTCCGAGTGGCCCAACACCATGAGGAGATCTCCCCAGCGATTTTGACCTGGGATCTGGTGACCCCCGACCTCCCACAAGCCTCAAGACAGCGCCTGCAGCCTCAACCTGAAGGGTCCACCCGACCACGACTGAAGGTGGTAAGAAGACCCCAACCTCCACCGAAGCAGTCTGAAGAGCCCGACCATGACCGAAGGCAGTCTGAAGAATCCGACGCCAAATGACACCCCACAGCCTTGGGTGACCCCACCGATGGTGTCCAGGCATCCCCCAAGATCCCAGCTTAAATCTACAGCTGGTGGTCACCTTCAGGACGTCTCCCTGCCCAAGCCTGCAACCCCTTTTCTGAACCGAAGGTCTCGATTGAAAAGCACAGGGTCCCTGACGTCTTCTTGGCACCCTGCACCTGGTGGTGCAGCTCCTGTGCTGGTCATTGGCCCCCGCAGTACTGACCTTAACCCCAGGAGCTTTGCTCCCACATCCAAATGGTCTGCTTGTAAGCAGTCCCTAACCGAAGGCCCCCTTATCCTCATTGGCTAACATTGGGCCCCTGCACACTGCACCCGGCGCCACTGGTGGTGCAACTCGAGTGCCTACCTAGACCTTGGGGAACCTTGGTCATAAACCCCAAAACTCCCACTTGTAAGACGTTTACTTACCTGCAAAACCGGTAACCATTTTTCCCCATAGGAACCCATGTTATGAGATTTTGGGCTTAAAAATGTTCTGTTGCACTGTTGTTTTGTATGGGGAAAATAGTAACTATAATTCAAGTCAAGAAAAGTCGTACTTACCTTGAATTGTGAGATCCTTAGGTGTGGTATCTAGGCATACCACCCCCAGTAATCAAAGTAATCCAAAAGTAACTGAAAAGTATTCTAAAAGTAATTACTTGGAATTCAAACTGCTTTTTAAAGTGATACCAACCTGTAACAATTGCAAATCCATCGTCAATTGCATTTCTGTGTAAAGGTTTACAATTGAAAGTATATTTTACCTACCTGTACCAAGTCCTGCTTGGTTCTAGAAGCACAAGTTACTAACTTGTGTAACGATATATCTGTAAAAGACAGTAATTAGTGACAGATTCCTTACCTTAGAATATCCCCAGGCGTCAGGCTGGATCCGGAAAAGTTTTTGCGTAGCAGTACCCTTGCGCGTCGGTAGGCGGCGTCGTGCGGCTCCGCGTCCGTCGTGATCGCCGGGATGACGTCGCGGGCAGTACTTAGAGCGCCGCCCCTGCGCGCTGACGTCAGTTCTGTACACGACTTTCCGCGCCAGGAACGCAGAGCCATGCAAGAAGCTGACATAGGTGTCTGAAAAATACTAGGGCACTGAAAGGGATGTCCTTAACCCTAGAAATCAGTTCGCAGAACGGGGAGGATGGGTGGGCGGTAAGGAATCTGTCACTAACTACTGTCTCTTACAGATATATCGTTACACAAGTTAGTAACTTGTGCATCTGAAAGAGACACGTTAGTGACAGATTCCTTACCTTAGAATAGATACCCCAGCAATACCAACCCCGGTGGTGGGTCTGCGAACAAAGATCAGACAAGGAAGTCCCGGAGGACAGAACGGCCAAAGAAGCCGTCCCTCCGGACCTGACTGTCAAGGCAGTAATGCTTTGTAAACGTGTGCAGCGAGGCCCACGTAGCTGCCTGACAGATATCCTGCGATACAAAAGGGGATGATGGACGGAACGTTTGAGCCAATCAAACACTCACCCCCAGTCAACTGATCTGGGTTTAATCCATCATCATTCTTTAGCTCACTCCACCACCCCAGTTCAGACATGGCCATATGCAAATCAGTCTGACCCTGTGCCTCATGGGAACAGTCCAGCCCGAACTGCCAAGCCATGTCTTCCCTGGACCGGAAACAAGCATCCTAGGACCGGTTTCTGGCATTCCAGCCGTCATCAGCCAGGCTTGCTTGAATCCAGTGGCAAAGTGAGCAAGGGACCCACGTCTGGGCATACCCCCGCCAGTGGGGAAGGTGATGGCGGACCCTGCCCCCTACTGGCGTGCCGTGCACCTGAAAGGAGGGACTAGGAGGGCTTGGAGGCCGCGGACGGGTTGGAGGTGGTGGCCTGACCCGCACGCTGGTTGCCCGATCCGCCACGGCGGAATCCACGTCCTCGGCCACGCGAAGACGCCTGCTGCGCGGGCCGGTGGCTGGGCTGCTGACGTGAAGGGGCGCCCCTACCGTGGCCACGATAGGGGCGAAAAGCAGAAGGCAGCGGAGGGCGTGTAGCAGAAAGGCCCAGGGACTTGGCAGTAGCCCGTGAGTCCTTAAAGCGCTCCAACGCATGGTCTGCTTTGGACCCAAAGACCGACTCCATCAAAGGGCATGTCCATGAGAGTATTCTGGACATCCCCTGAAAAACCAGTGGTTCTCAGCCAGGCGTGGCGTCGGAGCGCCACCGTCGTTGCAATCGACCTGCCCAGCGAGTCGGCGGTGTCAAGGCCACAACGGATAGTGTATTTGGCCGCATCCCTTCCTTCCGCAATGGCGCGGGAAAGCAGTGCCTGGACCTCCTCAGGGCACTGGGGCAAAACATCCGCCACCGAATCCCACAGGGAGTGGGTATATCGGCCCAAAGACAAGCGGTGTTAACGGACCGCAAGCCAGCACTGGAGGAAGAAAAACCTTTCTTCCCAAACTGATCCAGGCGTTTGGATTCCCTATCCGGAGGAGCGGTAGGGAAGGCGGTTTGGGAAGCGGAGGCTTGGACAACCAAGCTCTCAGGAGTGGGGTGGACAGAAAGAAACAGGGGGTCGCCCGGAGCAGGGCGATGGCGTCGTGACACGTTCCGATCCACAGGAGCCCCTGTGTTGGGCTTGGACCAGGCGCCCAAAAGAACGTCAGTGAGGGCGTCGTTAAACGGCAGCACAGTCTCCGCAGAGGAGGCTGCCGGCTGAAGCACCTCTGTCAAGATGTTAGGCTTGACCGTCAAAGTAGGGAGCTGGAGACGTAAGGCCCCAGCAGCCCTACGCAACACCGTACCAAAATTGGCCCCCTCCTCCGTAGCCACGGGAGGAGACAGCATGCCAGTGTCAGGGGAAGTATCCAGACCACTGGCCTCCCTAGACTCTCTGTCCAGTCCTCATCATACTGACAGTTGCGCGTCAGAGGGCCATCAGACCCCTCCCAGTCCTCCTGGTCCTCCTCTGGTTCAAAATAAGGAGGAGGAGGGACATTTGGGACCCAAGGTCCCATCGGCGCCGGAGCCGGCGTCGAGCGACGTCGCTCCGGGTCCATGTCCGGAGCCGGAAGGAACTGGGGGACGACGCCGCCCGGAGCCCAGGCGGCGTCGAGAACGGCACCGGAGACATCGGCGCCGGCGGAGGTGTCGTGAGGTCGACCGGCGTCGATGGGGGTTGTGGAGCCGGGATCGAGGCCGGGGCCGAAGCCGGAGCCGGGATCGAGGCTGGAGGCACGGGCGACGCCGGGGCCGGAGCCGCCGGCGGCGCCGGAGCAACCCCATCAGGGCCCGCGGGGCCCGAAGGCGCACCGGAGGGGCCTGAAGGCCCGAAGAGGCGGGCCATGGCCGACAGGAACTCCTGTACCTTGGCCGGATCCGCCCCCGAACCCGGGAAGGGCGGGTATGGCGGGGGCGACTCCACAGGCAAGTCCGGGGCCGCGGGGCGGGGACGGTGCCGGGAGGGGCCTCAGCCGAGTCGCGAGACCGGCGAGGCGAAGTCCGAGAGCGACGATGCTTCTTGGACTTCTTGTGCTTAGACTTACCGGACGAAGAAGACTTCGACGCCGACGACCGGTGTGCACTCCGCGAGCGACCCCTGGACCTCTCACGCGACCGGGGCCTCCGTGGAGCCGAATGCCGGGCCTCGAGGAGCTTTCGAGACCGCTCTCGCAAAGCTTTCGGGTTGAGGGCCTGGCATTCGGGACAAGACTCGGTGTCGTGGCCTCGGCCGAGGCAGAAGAGACACTCCCAATGCGGGTCGGTGACGGACATCATCCGCGCACAGGCGCCGCATCGCTTGAAGCCGGGCATCCCTACGACACCTTTAAGTTGGAAAAAACAGTGAAAAAATCACCAAAAAGTATGGTCAAAAATTGACCAGGGCACTGCTCTTCCCGGATCTGCGCTTGCTGGCGCGGAAAAGAAGAACTGACGTCAGCGCGCAGGGGCGGCGCCTAAGTACTGCCCGCGACGTCATCCCGGCGATCACGACGCCGACGACGGACGCGGAGCCGCACGACGCCGCCTACCGACGCGCAAGGGTACTGCTACGCAAAACTTTCCGGATCCAGCCTGACGCCTGGGGATATTCTAAGGTAAGGAATCTGTCACTAACGTGTCTCTTTCAGATACATGTCTCATGCCTGCCCCATGCAGCCTGTAGTGCAGTTTTAAAGTAAAAGTTTGGCATTTCCCTGTCCTAACCATGTGTGCCTTCTGCCAGTGTCCCGGTTCACATGACTGTGAATGGCTCTGCTGTTGGGCTTTGTGAATTCCTCCCGACTATGACACAAAAGCGGACTAGGTGATGGTAGGATGATTGGGGGCAGAGCTGTTCCCTGCCCCACTTACACTTCAAAGAGCATACCTCCGGCTCACATAAAGGAACCCGACACTAGTCTTTATCCACACCAGACATTTTGGAGCCTTGACAGGGGGAGGGAATAACATTTCAGAACCAGATGAGGGGGCAGTACAGGGAATCTCCCCCCCACTTCAACAGGTAATAAATATTGGACCTCCACAACTATTCTTCAGTACACTCCTGAACCAGTGGACACTCCAGAAGGACTGCTTGTTTCCCCCAAGGACTGCCCTGATCTCTGATGAGGATCTGCTCCCTTCATCCCAGGCTACCTGAGTGACTCCAAGGGTCAGTTGGCTGACCTGTTCTGAGTTACAGGGACATAACAAGCTCTAGAGGCCTCCCTGCACCTGCCCAGTTAACTTGCTGCAAATGGACCTGCCTGAGCCCTGCTGGCCTCTGCTAGAGTGAGACCCTGATCCCCAAGAGGTGCCTCCCTAAGTATTAGACTCTTGGCTGGCATCAGAGTGAAATCCTCTGCAAGAAAAGAAGAACTCTTTAAGTTTGGGCTCTTCTCGACCACAAACGGGCCCGCTTGCGCCAAGGCTCTGCTGCCTGTGACAACCGCCAATGCGAAACTCATGTGAAGCCAAATCTGAGCTACAGCGACCACCAGCAATGTGAGATCTGCACTTTGCAGTACATCAACAACTGCCAATGCGTAGCTCCATTAAAAACCGTCTGTGATGCCCGACTGGATCTTTGTGCTACAATGATGACCGTCCGCTACGCCAGGCCTGCTCTTTGTGCTACAATAACAACCATCCACAACACTCTCCCTGCTCCTCGCAGCCACCTCCACCGAGAACTGGACTATTTGCAACAGACTTTGAGAAGGTAACTTTTTCAGCAGGACTAACCAGGTCACTTTATCCGGCCCGCATTCAATCGGAGTTGGCTGGAATTTATGACTTTCCCCCGGTCTAGCACGACCAGATGACAGTGAGTGGCAAAGTGTGCTTTTAGACGCTATACTTAAAACCTTACAATTGAATATCTCTGGTTCTTCCGATTGTATTTTTGTCATTCAGGTATCATTTTATTTATTAAAATTTACTTTTCTAAATTGGTTTGGGATTTTTCATGTTGTGTATTTTCATTTTATTACTGTTTAAGTGGTGCATGAATACTTTACTCATTGCCTCGAAGTTAAGCCTGGCTGCTTTGTGATGAGCTTTCAGTGGCTTAAGCACCGGTTCATTTATGACTTTTGGGGTTCACCCTAACAAGGATTGTCGTTGTTGCTTGAGTAGGGTTTCCACCCACATTCTCACAACCTTCATTGGATCGGTGATGGACATGCCCGCAAAAAGGTTTTTCCTCATCTTCAGAGGATCACAGATATTTGAGAGATGATTCCAAGATTTAAGACTCTGCTGCAACTCACCATTCTGCAAGTCTGCTTGGCCGTTTACATCCATTTTGAATTACACACCAGATGGCAGAAGACGGTCCTCCAGTGGTGCCTGTGATGGCAATGGTTCCAGCGTCAAGTAAGCCTATCAGCTCAGATCCTCCTAACAATTAATCTGTTTTTGCACTGATGGATGGCGCATTCCAATTTCAAGTTAGGTTGTCCATTCAGCCGACTGCCAACACAGGCTACCGTGGACACAGACGCTTCCTCACGCGGCTTGAGTATCCATCTGGGATACATTTTGGCACGAGGCCTATGGTCCGTGTATGAGAACTTCAAACATCACAATTTTTCTCAAAACATTTATACTCTTGATATAAGACATCATTGATCTATACATCTAACATTATTACTTCTTTCTTTATTACAAAAACTCAGCATTATTTCATAATTTCATTACCACAAAATAAAACAAACCCCAATCAATTTTCACATCATTCCAAGCGCACACACACTCAAAAAACACCTCCCTTCTCCCTCGGACATCATCTTAACTACACAACATGGATACCCTTCTTTAGTCTTCTATTGCGGTGTCTTAGCCAGGGGGCTGTATTGATGGTCAACGCACGTTTCGGTGGCGCAGATGACTGATGACCACCTTCTTCAGGACCTCTCATTTAATGTATTTTTTTCATTAAAAAAAAATAGATGGGGTTTGTTAGATATAGAGCACTAAAATCACTGTGCATAGCATATATCAGCAGTTGGTCGCAGACTTAAAACTTTGGCAATGATGATCGCTTATGCTCGCAATGATGCTTCCTATCCTGGAAGGGGAGGTTAAATAAGGCATTATACATACAAGGTCCTCCACAATACAGATTCATAGGGCATATGTCGCCTACACTTACATTCTTTAAAGATGCCACACATGGAGATAGGCAATGTATTCACTCTTTTTCACACTGACCAGAGACTTAATTATGCTGTAGTCATCCAAGACAGTAATCATCCACAAGCAATTTCGCAGGTCGTTCACCGCGTCTGAGCAATGTCTACATGTAAATCTACTGGAGTTGCGGGTGGTTCACCTTGCCACGAAGGCTTTTCTCCCTTTTATCTCAGAAAGCGGCATTCAGATTCTGTCAGACAATACAACAGCTATTGGTCATATCAACAGACAGGGTGGCGTGGGCCTGTAGACCATGTGTTGGGAAGTAAATAGACAATATCAGTGGGATTATAAACAGAAATTCGAATGCTCTCAGCAGCCTCTTGATTAAGGACTAACAGCTGGACCTACACCCCTGAAGTGATGGACATGGTCTTCTCCAGAATGAGGTGACATAAGTGGATCTCTTTGCCACAAACCTGTCACAAGAAGTGTCCTCTGTTTTGTTCCACGCACTGCCCTCTGAATGATTCCCTGGTCAGCTGGACTCTGGGCCACTCTGCCAAACGTCCTGGGAAAGGTGCAGGAGGATCTAGCACAGCCGATCCTGATCCCCTACACTGGGCCAAATAGGATCTGATATGCTTACCTGTAGCCATTCCTCATTCGGTCACCTCTTCCTCGCTCACACAAGGTGGTACTCCACATGCAGTAGGATGGTTATGTTCTGCTCCCCCATCCCCAAATGCTGCAGCTGCATGCATGGAGATTGAGTGGCATCAACTAGAGTCCTTTGCCATTCTGATAAAGATATGGACGTCATCTTTGATGACAGGAAACCAGTTCCAAATCCCATTTAAGCTGGTCATTGGAACAAATGTGTGAAACGGAGTGAGTTGGAAGACTGAGACCCATTAAATTATGCCTATATAACATTCTGCTTTTTGCTCTGTTCCTTGCAAAGCAAGATCTGGTGATGGTTAAAGTGTTTCATTTCTGTGGATGCACCGTCCTCTTTCATGTGTCTTCCTGATCTGCTATCCTTTTTTAGATCACCACTAGAGACATGTTTTTGGAAGGTTTCCTTTACCCATTTCCTCGTACGCCAGTCATTATTCATCTTCTCGTCTTAAATACAGCACTGCTAGTAACAGGGGCTGGGGGGGTAAAAGGGGGTTACCGTCATGCTATTTCTGAAGACATTTTCTGGACCAAATCCAGTGTTCATATAAAGAATCTGTGTTTATTTCTACTTCTGAACCAGTCATCAATAGATGTTTGTTGGCCATTTAAATACAACTGCATACTGTGTGGAATAACTTTTTTTTAAAATTTTTTAAATCACCCTTTATACTGCACTTCAGATTTTTTTTTTAAAGTACTATAAATAATGGGTGGTACTACCCAAGTTGACGGGGCTACATTTACAGATCTCAGAAGCATTAAAGAGTGAGCTGCCCTTGTCATGATTAGATTATGTGACCTTTAAGTCAAAACCAGTGTCAGCATGCAAGTTAACCAAATGTGCTATCTTGCCATTTCAAGAAAATGATTCATACCATTTTTGAAAAAGTGATATGTTAAGCAATCTACACCATGCACGTGATATATTTTTGTGGGCTGTGCTCACTTTGATTACAGACAACTTTGTTTCTAGATCTCGCTTACAGACAGCTGATGGCAATAGACTGATAATACTCAATATAAACAGACTGAGCTTTGGGTGTACCCCTTGTTAATTATTCAGTGGCTTACTTTCTCAGTAACCTGCTCCTGATTCAACGAATTTTCTTCTTATTCTCGCATTAAGCATTTCAGTCTCACTGTTTTGATCCTATGATTTGTATCCTTCCACGAATGACAACACATTGCTTGAAGGAAAGTTTACTCTGTCTCCTTGTTGTTCCTGCCCACACACTATTTAAAATGTATTACCTCAGTGCTCAAGGTCCTATATGCGGGTGGCCATCCATGAATTATTTTCAAACGATTCCAAGATAGCTGCTCATGCAGGTATAGGGGGCGCCTATATTGTACATATTTGCATGCACAGCAGCCATCTTGGAATGTTTGTTCTTGAACTTTATGAAAAACTGTTCCAGGACAGCCGCCTATGTGTGCTTGTGCATGCATAGAAGACATGTTGAACACAAAAGACATTTGTAAAAGCCAATAGGTATGTGCCCCGCTGTCATGGAGGAGACCTATTGACTTTGCCAATACTCGGTCACTTCTCCAGGAGCTTTAAACTTCAGTGGAGGGGAACATTCATTAGATTGGTGACCTAGGCAAACAAGGAGAAGAATGCTCAACATCTGGAACTTAAAGAATGCAGGAAGGAGCAAATATAGTTGGCAGAATACCTCAAAGACATGATGTTAACATGTGGATAGCTACTTCCTTGCAGTGTGAGGTTTTCGCTGAAGAGCTTGTAGGGAGGCCATTGCTGCTGCTGTCCAGAAGGTGGAATACATCACGTGGACTAAACTTGGAAGACATCATCAGGGATTCAATGAAAACTTTATGTAAGTATGTTTAGAAGGGGAGAATCTATGGTCCAAAGTGCACCACACTCAGCAGGTGGACCCAGGTTTGTTCTATATCTACTTTATCAGTTACGTCCGCATGGTATCCATCCATACAAAGTATGTGGAGATATTGGGGTATCTTGGTTTTGGGACAGTATGAATAGCAGATTGTCACTTTGTGCAGTGGGGATGGGAGGCTATAAAAGACTCCCAGCAACACTTTACCATCACTACACAATCGTTATGCTTATTTCAAGGAATGCTAAAGGGCTAAACTCCCTGACGAACAAGTTATCAACCTTCAGTAACAATATTTCTGGTGGATACCATTTCTACTTACAGATTGCTCACCTCTTGGATCTCTTCCAGGTACCAGACTGGATCTGGAAAAGATAAACTAGCTCTCCTGTGCCGGCAGGGGAACCTCATGGAGAAGTGTGGCTCAATGGTTAGAGCGGCAGACCCTGATGCAGAGATCTGGCCCGGGACCAGGGTTCAATTCCCGCCTCGGCGGGTCTTGGGCTCAATTTCCTCGGACCTGATAATTCTCGCCTCGGTGCCTATTCTAATCATGGGTCCCACTCTGCAACTCTGGGCAATAGCTTGCTTAATCTCCACAACGGCCCCAACAGCGCTGGGATGCCTGGCTTCACCCTGGGGGTGCCCAGGAGTGGACATTTCACAGGGAAAAGCCAGGAAGGGTTCCACAGCGGTATGCGTACAGCGCCTGGACACCCCTTTGGGGGTATGGGTGCGCTTTACAAGTACAAATTTCATTTCATGCTTCCAAACTCGACTCAGTTTCCTCCCCTGCAACTGTATGTGCTGCCCAGTACACGGATGTAAGTTTCCATTCTTTTCCCACACATTTTGAGGCAGAGATGAGACTGATGACATGGTCAGGAATACAGTGGAGAAAACTAAATTGAAATCGTTATTAACATGCCATGTCTGCAGTGGGGATATGGAAGGGCAATGCAGTCTGCAAGGAGACAGAGTTTCCATCAGAAACCAGTTCTTCTGATTGCTACTTCTACCTGCAGTTCTTCACCTCTTGAATCAATACAATCAAAGCACCAAAGGAGAAGAGTTGATCAAACCAAGTAGTCTTGTAAAACAGATATGGCAAAATGGCCATCTGTGCAGGCTTCAAGGTTGAGGCCGTTATTCCTGGTAAAGGTTTGTACTGAAGCGCCCAATGCAGACTGGCAGATATCCAGAACTGGATCATTCTTGGATAATACTGAAAAAGCAGCCTTCTTGGTAAGCACACTTTGATGAAGAGGATGATCCAGTAGGAAACTATCCACTTCTCGATCACCTTGCTTGTCTTGCAACCAACATAGCCAAGGAAAAGCTGATCGAGGCACTGCTCATGAGTCCTATCATTGTAGAAACAGAGTCCTGTTAGGATGTAGAGGGTGCAGTCTCTCCTACTCCTCAACAGGCTGCAGACAGACTAGAAGATGGCTCGATAATTGACTGACCAACGTGGACCAGGAAGGAGTCCTCGTATGACGAATGTGAAACATGAAGTAAATCACACAGGACCTGCAACTAGCTCACATGATGCGCCGAAGTGATGGCAATCAGAAAAACAGTCTTGAGTGTGACAAGTCTCAACCAACTGTGCACAGGCTGAAAAAGCGAACCCATCAGAATGGTCAGCACCAAATTTAGGTGCCAATGGGGCATTTAAAGAAAAAAGCGAAGGAGGAAAGCTATGCCACAATCCTTTCAGGAAACATTGCAACATGTGACTTTAATATGGATGACTGATCTGGCAAACCAAGGAAAACCGATATGGCTGAAAACCATTGCAAAGTCTTGCTGGTCTTTAGGTATCTGACAAACGTCCTTTGAGGGGGGGGCTCATCCCTTTCTTGACACACCAAGAAACAAAACATGGCAATCAGCCAGAATGAACAGATTTAGTGGAGAGGCGGTGAGCCACTAAGATAAATCCACCACTGCTGAGGAGGGCAAATAAGCACTCAAATTGGTCTGCCTAATCTACAGGCATGAAAATGAAACCTCCTGAGGAGCGGATGAAGAACTTGCCCCTCTCACTGAGAGCACAAAGATAGGCATAGCAGATCTGAAAATCACACACTCCACGCACAGTCCTGCGCAATCATCCTGGGGAGTCCTGCTGTAGCTTTCTCAGAACTTAGGAATCCGGGGAAACATAGTGAAACTGGAAGTCCTACCTCAGGAAAATGGGTCTCCCAGTCACTTTCAGTGGATACAGGAGGGCAATGTATAGCGATCTGTAAGGGTTTTCATGAGTGTAGGAGAGTAGGATCTGCCTCTTATGTTGCCCCCACTTTTTTTCTGCTGTTCACACTGGTTTCTGGCTATAGTCTGGCTGGGACCCTGCCAATCAGGGCCCCAGCCTCTCTGTTCTCTCTAAACGACTTGGAGTGCACTCTAGGTGCACTAGTGATTGGATATTGTGGTACCTTATGAGTCCCTAGTATATGGTATCTTAGGTACCAAGGGCATAGGTACTTCACAGGCCTACCAGGGGCTGAAGCATGTATTATGCCACCCCTGGGAAGCAGACTAAATCTGACACCACAGGTCTGCTACTGCAGCCTGGGTAAGGGGGTGCAGGCACCCCTTACTGTGATATAGGCTACCTATATCACTACATAGATACACACATATAAACCTATAAGTCACTCCTATGGCAGGCCTTGTCAATCCTGAAGGCAGAGTGCTTGGTTCCTATGTGAGAGGGTGCCCCTGCATGAGCAGAGCCCCTCTGCAGCATTTGGAGACCCTTCTCTGAGGCTGTTTGTAGTGCAGCCTGACCATATACTCTTAAGCGCATTATAACCTCGCGTTAAATGCTAACTTTGGGATGGCTGCACGGAAACATGTCGTGTTTGGTGTCAAACATCTTGGAATACTATCCCCCCGCCAGTTCTGGCGGCGGGGGTAGCATTCCACCCTTCTAGAGGGATAGACATGTACCTACTGTGGAAACGCGGTAGAATCCTGAAGAGCCCTGGCATCACAAAATGGATGCCACCAGTCACAGAAACTGGGCTGCCCTCCTGCTGATGACCGACACTCGCAGTGGAGGAGGCCCAACAATAGATATCCTGTCCCAAGGGGGTGTGACCACCTCCCAGACAGGGTTTAGTGTATTGGGGCTGGGTGGGTGCACTCCTAGAGTGCTTTGAAGTCCTGCACTGGAGGAGCAGAAGGCTCCTCTGTGCATATGCCAGTTCAATCCGGCTCAGGGGCTACCTGCCCCTGCTCTGGCGCGAAACTGGACAAAGGGAAGTGGGTGTAGCCACCCACTCCCCTGACCCTCCCATAGGTGGGGTCATAGAGCTAGTCCCTCCCTTCTCTTTAGTATAAGAGGGGGAACCTGTGCATTGCAACCTAGATACCCCTGGACGACGCTCTCAAGAAGAATCCTGGACCTTCTACGTTCCACTACCTCTGGAAGACTGAAGAATCTCCCTTGGAGTCAAGGAGTGACTCCCCTGCTTGGCAGGCACCAAAAACTACAACGACGGTCGCAAACTACGCCGCTCCCGCCGGAGCCCGAAGTCCCTGCAGCCCAGGAAGAGGATTTCCTGACTTCTCCAAGGCCATCGTGAGTCTCCAGCGAAGCTGAGGCAAGTGGACCCCACGAGCGACGAGGAACCGCAGCCCCTGGGTACCGTGCACTATTGTCGAGTGCAACCCCTTCACGACGTTCTACGAACTTGTGCTTTGGATCATGTGTGGTCCCAGCCTCTAGCAGAGATCCCTCCCAAAATCAGAGGCCTACACCGTCCCGAGTGACCGTGGGCCCCTGTTGAGTGAATCCTCCCGAGGCGTCTTCGCGATCCCTTGCCAGCCGGCTTGTGGGTCCCCTGAAGACTTTTCTACAGAACCAAAGGGCTCCCCTGGTTGCTCCAGGCCTGCCCTGACCTACCCTCGCTGGGTAAGTCCCCCAGACCTTGATGGTCTGCACCTTTGACTTTTTCGTCCTTTCCACGAGACTTGCTGCTACCAAGGCTTGTTGGCTCCAATCGGGTCGCCGACACCGCAGTCAGCTGCAGACTTCGTGGGACACGCTGAATGCAGCTCCTGGCCGTCCTCGACGCCTCCTGGACCTCGTGGTCGAAGAGTCAAGACATCAGTGAACGACCTGAATCCTGTCGACGACGGTGGGCATTCATCTTCCTTGCCCCGGGTCACTGCCAAGTGACTTTGAACACTGTCCCCTCTGCTTTCAGGTCTTCCTCCTTCCGAATCCAGGCTTGGATTCCAACGGACACTTCTTCTGTCGTCGCAAGCAGCAAGTCTTCACTGGCTCCCATTGAGAACGACGCCGCGACCCGACACCAAAGGACACCTATGCACCCGGCTCCCCTGGGTGAGGTAACTTCAGCACTACGGTGCTCTTGTGGGTGTGGGCCCTAGAACTACTTGTAGCTACCCTAGAAGTGTCCTAAAACTCCTATTTTCCCCGTGCGATTCTCGCACTGGCTCGTACAGGGTTCGCGTCTGTGTTAGACACATCGCGTCCAACTCCCTTATAACTCTACCACTATCCGCGTCCTTCGACTCGTACTGACCGATCGGTGTGTTCGCCTCGAACACGCCAGGGACCTGTAACATTGATAACTCAATCGCGTTCTCTCGCATAGACTCGTACAGGACTCGCACCAGTGTCTGAACACCGCGTCCGTCCCCTGTGGGTCTCCTACAACTACCTGGGGTGGTTCTTTGGGGTCCCTCGATTCTATGTGCTCTAGACCCCGGTCTAGCCAAGATAAGATTGTGATATTTACTTGTGCTAACTTATTTTTGATAAAACATTGACTTGTACATATGTTCCTGACTTCTAATCTCATAAAGAGATTAGTAGAGAGTTGTTTAGTAATAAATACATATATATTTGATATATATACCTGTGTGGTGTCTTTTCATTTGGTGATTCAAGAGATTGTGTGGTAAAACAAGCTGCTTTACATTCCTCCAAGACTTAGCCTGAAGGCTGCTCTCCACAGCTACCACTAGGATAGCTTTCTATAAAGGTTGTCTTAAACCTACCAACCATAAGAGTCGAATTGTTCTGGTGCAAGGTGCCCACTCTAACAAGTGGACAGCATATACCAGGCCAACTTCTCACAATGAGTGACAAAGACTACAAACGGAGAAGTGCCCAAGAGGACGAACATTGACGGGCATCCTCTACAAATACGGACACTATTACCGATCAGCAAGATTTATCCGATTTGGTTGCTAAATCGGTTGGGAAGGCTGGCATTGCTGATAAAGCGGACTTCCAGAATAACCCCTAAATTTCCTGTATCGTTAGTGGAATTAGCGGACCAGAGAAGCCAAATGCATTGAGTGAGCTGTGGCGTAACTAATTAAATCTCTTGAGCACTAAGTCTGCCTTCTCACTGAACAAATGAAAGCCATCAAAGGACATACCCATGAGGTTGAGCCAAAAATCTCTTGAACACCCAGTACAGCACATACAGGTATTCTAGCATATAGCAATAGCCCCAGCCACTGCATCCACCACATTATGGCTCTGCACCACATAAGGTCTTGCTTGGCCACAGCATGCTCATCATACACCGCCTCAGTGAAATGCTTATATAGATGTTCCTGAAGAGTAGGAACCCCTAAGTGGGCCATCTCCCAAAGGGTATGGGAGTAATCCGCCAACAAACAGGTAGAATTAGATGAGTGAACAGCCAGGATTCCAGATGAGAACATTTTCTTGCCCGTGTCCTCCATACATTTTGACTCCCTGCCTGGAGCAGTGGAGGGGATTCATTTAGGTTTAAGTTTCATGCAGGAGGCGTGAACCACAAGGCTCTCAGGCGAATGGGGAGATAAAAATAAATTGAGTTTGCCAGGGGCCTGGCAATGGCGGCGAGTAACTTTGCAGCTCAGCACTAGAAATTAGGTTTGTTTGTCCTATGCAGGCAAGATGGGATCCATAAATATCAGAAGGGAAGCAATGGTTTAGAGGAAGAGGACAAAGGCCTTAGTCTTTATAAGGATGTTTGCCTTATTTTCCAACACAGGCAAGTGTAGTTGTAGGAATTGATCTGTCCTGTACAAGACTGCCATACAGGTGTCAAGTTTCATCATAAGCAGACCAGGAGGAGGGTCCAGGGCAATTTATGGTAGTGTGCAAGCCACAATAATTTTGTAAGGTCAAATAAACACACACATCAGTGTCAGAACGTGCTTCGCTACGGTCACCATAATCACGGTAAACAATGTTAAGCTTTGAATAAATAAGACCCAAAAAATCCTGTCCAGATGGGCAAGCTGCTTAGCACAAGGAAGAGACTCAGAAAGAGGCTCATCATTTAAAGCAGACCTGCAATGGCTTCCTGGCCTTTACCAAAATAATCCTATTTTTGGGGGAATTTTAGATGGTTGAGTCCTGATCCGAAGTCAACATTAGGGGCTCCAAATACACCGCTGACAGCAGCATTGTGGCAATCTTAAAGGCCTTTGGCAGAGCACCAAGGTCTGTCAGCACCATACCGGCAGCAGAGTCTGGGTCAAATGGTGCCAGGGAAAGGTCAGTCGGCAGAGACACAGTAATAGGCCCCATCGGCTCACCAGAGGAAGGAGGAACATGGCAAGCAAAGCCTTAATGAAGGCTACCACCTGGGGAGGGATCAGTGCCAAAGGAGCTTATCCTGATAGGGTTGCTGGCAGCTCCAGATGAAGAAATGGAAAGAAGCTGGGCACCAGCCACACATCCTTAAAGAGGAGTATTTGCTTTTAGGATGATATCTGGGTCGGAATCAGATTATTGCACCATAATTGAAAACCTCTACCCTGAACAAGAACATCATCAAGAAGAAGAATCCCATTTGTAACTTTTTTTATGCTTCTTGCATGTAGGCTTGTCTTTTGAGAAAACCTTGCAAGGGGAGAACGAGGTCTAGAGTTGTGGTAACCCCAGTGGTTGTTGCAGGCCCACGCCATAAAGAGCTTTGCTTCCTTCTCTTCCATGGTCTTGGAGTTCATGTGGCTGTTCTTGAAGCAAGACTTGTACTGATGCTTATGTCCCAAGCACGAGAGGGTAGACATTATGCCTGATAAGTTAGGTGGTGCGATGTCCCTAAAGGCACTGGGGAAAAAACATTTAGCAGAAAAACTGAGAACGAGAGCAAACTCCAGATCAGCATCAAGGGGCACAAAAATAATTTAAATAATTTACATTAGCACGCCACCATATCTATCTGTGATGTCATGTTTCTGAGCCCGGGCACCCCCTACCGGCACACAAGAGCTACTTCAACTGGTCATGATCCAGTCAGGCATGTGGAGATTTAAGAGGTGAGCAATCTGTATACAGTGTTCTGGTGTAATGCCTTGGTGGAGAAACTGGATGACCTATGCGTCCAAGAGGGACTTAATATGGATCCAAAATAGACCCACAATATGTATATGGGCTGTGTCATGAGTCAACTGAAGAGATTTGGGGTAGGTGAACCGGTAGATTATCGTTGGCAACTTTCCCCTCTTCATACATGCTGAAGCAGCTCAACACAGTTCACACCCGCTATGTCACCTTGAGATTTGAACAAAAGAGGAGGGGTGTGTAGATGCTTAGCAGACATGTTCTTCAATGGCTTCATTATATTTTTTATCAGATGTAACACAGCTTTTCAAGAAGGTTAAGTAGATAGAGTGTCTAAATTATCTCCAGATTCAGCATTGAGAATAGCTGGAATGAGAGACCGCACCTTGCTTAAAACCTACTTAAACCCTACTCATTCTTCTAAGGAACTCTATATATAATAAGATGCCAATGTACATTGTTGTACTGCACCAAAATAATTTATGTAATTTTCTCTTCTTGCCTGCAAGGATATAGAAAGAATAAAATGGTTAAATAATGTCAGGGAGCCATATGACCCCAGTGGTTTCTATAATCAATTGCACCATATGCCAAATTAGGCCGATTCAAAAGCAGCCATATGAGGCACAATGGAGCAAGGCACCAGATTCTAAGATCTGATCAGACCAAAGGGTACAAATATGGGAGCACCAACAAAAGGCTTCACAGTGTACGTGACAGAGGCTTGTTAAAAAAAACTAGGCCAACTGTTATAAGCAGCCTATACAAATAAGACAAAGGTTCCTAATATGGAGTGCTGAAGAGGTTGTGGGCAGTAGTGCATGAGCTACATGTACAGCAGTTTTGCCAAAACCAGCTAATCTCTGAAAAGCGGTTTTAAGCCAGTGGCATAACATTAGCTCCCGCAGTGCGGGGTGGACCAAGCTCTAGGAGGCCCCCTCCGGCACTGTGCACCTGGCCTGAGAGCTCCTGACTGGGTCCAGAGCATAGGTGCCCCCCTCAGTTTCACTAACGCCAATGTGTTAAGCCATATCAGAGCATGGGATACGCCTTCCAAAAGTCCCCATTATTGGTGGGCCACGGCCAGAGTTATCACACTGAAGTGTGTAAAGAAATCCAGTAGAAACATTATTAATCAAAAGCTCGTATCAGCCAAACTGGAAATTGCTGCCTGTTGGAAGAGGGTGGATACATGATCTGTGCATAAGTTCAAACGGTTTCGAACATCTCAGCAATGGCTCTAATAGCCTTTTTGATTAACAAAGTTCTTGAGGTATTTGTGCAGAGATCACATCATTTATTAGACTCTCTTAAGAAAGAAGCATCAGAGCTCAGATGCCCGAAGACTCTAAGGACAGTGAGGCTGTAGTGGGATGAAGAGTGAAACTGATTTAGTGTTGATGTACTCTTCTCGAAAACAACAAGGTACTTACCTTTGGTAACAATATTTCTGGTGGGTACTCTAACTGCAGATTCCTCCACTTGGGATTATTCCCCAGGCATCAGACTGGATCCAGAAAACTAAAATGTGGTACCTCTGCATTCCTATAGCTGGTCTCAGGTGGTTACACCAAAATTGTGCCACTCAGGAAGTGACAAACGAAGCACCATATAAACACCACCCATGGGCACTGACATCCACTTCTTTCATAGGCTTGTCTGCATCATCAGCAAATTGTTATGACCAGTGTGCAGCTCTCTAAATCTGAACCTTTTAAATGGAAGGTAGTGCATGCCACAGAACAGGGAGGAGGGAGTGCGGTGAGGAATCTGTAGTTAGATAAAGTATCTACCAGAAAGTTAATTACAGAAGGTAACGTGCACTTCTGATGGATACTTCTAACGACATTTTTCTCACCTTGCGAGTAGATACCAAAGCAGTTCTTCTCTAGGTAGTAGGCCTGTGGAATGGCTAAGATGTAAAGGTCATGCAGGACCAAATGGGCGAAATGCCCATTCCAACAGACCTGACTGTCAAGGCAATAGTGCTTTGTGAATGTGTTTATTGATGCCCACATAGCAGCCTGATCGATATTCAGGACAGGCGCTCCGCGTGCTAACACAGTAGCAGCAGCTTTGGCTCGAGTGACATGAGCCCCTAATAATTCAAATGTTTGCTTCTTACCTAGTGTGTAGCAGATTTTAATACAGAGGGCTATTCACTTAGTGATGGCACTGCCTTGTCTTTTTTTGGCCCTTGAGAGGCCCACAAAGAGCTGATCATCCATCCGATGGTCTCGGGTACAATCAATGTAGAAACTGAAGGCTCTTTTAGGATCCCAACAATGGAGTTGCTCCTTTTTTTTTTTTTTTTTTTTTTTTAAGGGGTGAGGCAGGACAAAGAATGTCAAGAGGGTGACTGCCTGTCCGACCCAAACAGGTTGAAGAGGTGTCACTACTTTTGGCAGAAATGCAGCTTGAGTCCTTAACACTAGTTTGTTTGAAGAAAAAAAGTTGTATGACGCAGCTGGACCGAAAGGGCCTGAAGCTCACCTATGTGATGAGCTGACATTATCAGGACCAAAAATAATTGTTCTCAGGGTTACAAAACGTAGTGGACAACTGTGCATTGGCTCAAAACGGGTGCAGATCAAAAAAGTGAGAACCAAATTCAAGTCTCACTGTAGCATCACAAAGGGCTTCGGTGGGAACAAAGGTTGCAAACCTTTAAGAAACCTCATGACAATAGGGGATTTGAACAAAGATGGATGATTCGGTAAATGCAAGAAAACTGAAAGAGCAGACAAATAGCCTTTAACAGTGCCCGTTGCAAGTCCTTGCTGGGCCACAGTTTAAACAAACAATAAAACGTCTGACAGCCTGGACTGTAATTGATCTATCTGGCGGCTGCTGCAGCAAGCCACAAACTCATTCCAGCATCTGGCATACACTGACTTTGTGGAAGGGCGTCTAACTGCCAAGATAACATGAACAACCTTTGGAGGAATATCACATTGAATCAACTACCGCCATTCAGTCTCCACGCTCTGCAGGCTTGGGTGCAGGACCCTGCCCTGCTATAAAAGATCCTCTCGAAACAGCAGCTTGATCAGAGGACAAGATGCTCATGCCCAAGAATACCAGTTAAGACTACCAGTTACCACATTCTCTTGGCCAAACCCAGAGCCACGGAGATGACTTGGGCCCAGTCGTTCCTGATCCGCTTTAAAACTCAAGGTAGGAGTGGAAAGGAATACACAAGACCCGAGCTCCAGAAAGCGCTTTCTTGGGAACTCCAGCGCACAAAAGTATTGACAGTTACATCCTTCGTGGTGGCGCAAAGACTGAACCACAGTTCTCCCCATTGCTGGAAGAAGCCCTGCACCATGTCCGAGTGTAATTGCCTTAAGTGATAATCTAACCTTCAGAAGCGGAGTTCATTCCCCAACGCCTTTGGAGATCATGCCATGTGTTCATGATAAGAGAAATACTGTGGCAATTCAGCCACTTCCAGAGTCTCTGGGCACAGGCGCTATGACCCCACCCACCCTGCTTGTTGCAGTACTACATGGCAGTGATGTTGTCCATGAGAACCTGTAGCAGCCTCTCTTTGATGAAGTGCAGGACAGCCTTCCACGCTGCAACTCCAACAGATTTAAATGGACCTGGATTTCTCCCAGCGACCAGAGTTCTCTCACCTCCATCTTTCCCAGATGGCCTGCCCAACCAGCAGCGATGCATCGGTCACCACTATCAGCTCTGGGCATGGTAAGCAGAAGGGTCTGCAACTGGCCTAATCGCAGTCAAGCAGCCATCACTGCTGATCTTTTGCAGTCTCCTCCGAAATCTAGATGGAATCAGATAGGTTTCCCTAATGCTGCGCCCACTGGGATTTCAGATCCCAATGCAGAGCCTGCATGTGCTATCTGGCATTTTTAACCAGCAGGAGGCCAACAGTCCCAGTATCCTCAGAGACCTCCTCACTGAAATCCAGGACAGAGGCTAAAACATCAGTATTACAGTCCGAATTTACTGGACACTCTACTCTGGGGTGAAAGCACAAAATAGCTCCGTATCCAAGGTGGCCAACATGCTTGAGTCAAAAGGATTGCCACAGGGCTACATTCCGTGTGTTGGTGGTGGGGGGGGGGCAGGTGGATAGGGGACATTTGAGAAGCAGACAACATCAAGGGTGAACTAAATGCTAGATGTTCAACTGCAGGCCCCTATGGATCTTTGAGGCCTGAAGGCACACCAGAGGGAGTCGAAAGCAAGCCAGAAATGTGCAGCATGGCCTCCCTTAAGGCTTTGACTTGCTGCAACATCACTGACAGAACTGTAAAATCGAGGTGAATCGGGAGAAGAGTGAATCGGCTCCTCAGAAATGAGACAGGGTGGAAAATGACACCCTTGCGCCTTCTCTGGGGATCGAGAGTAGCAGGAAGAGCTTGGCCCCATGGCTATTGGCATTCCTCAAAGGATATATGAAACCTGGCACATTAAAGGCCTGTCCATGTGAAAATTGTTCGGAGCAGGACACCCTACATTTTATTTTTTTCTGTGACTATTATGACCTCCTGCACAGAAAGTTTATACTTCTGTTGCTCAGAAACTGTCAATTTGCCCAAGTAAGGCCAGCATTATTATATCTTCAAATGTTATCTTCCCCTATGGTCTGCTTTGGGGTTGCGAGCTTTTTAACAGGGGCCATTAGACACAGGAAGAGTTTGCCTCCGCAGTAGCTAGTCTGTCTCTACTGGCTGCGTCCAGGGATCACTATGTGTTACCTCGTGTCCTTTACACCACACCACATCATAGTGATTGACTTAAGGCTTCAGCACTATAGCACTTTACACATTGTATCCCTTGCTGTTTACAAACTTAGCCTTGGAAATAACCGTGTTTTGTCTTTTTATTGATTTTATAGCTGATTTTAGCCCATTTATCTGTGTGATTTGGCTTTCTTTTATTGTTCATACAGGACATGGTGTTTTAACTTATTGTACCTTTGATCAAATGTTCTTTTTAAATGTTTGCTTTTATGGCTTTTAGTGGCCGAATAAAGTATCTTTTGACCTTGAGTAGCAGGAAGAGGCCAAATGAACAAGCTACTTACCTTCGGTGACGCTTTTTCTGGTGGATACAGTATCTGCCTGTGGATTCCTCACCTTTTGAATTACCCCTGCGCCAACATTCCACGGAAACTTTTTTCCTAGCTCTCCCACGTCGACGAGGACGTCACAATAGTACGGCTCCGCTCGCAACTCCGTCTGACGTCATCGGAGCCACAAATAGACCTCGTCGGCGTGCTGACGTCAGTTCCACCCATTTTTTCCATGCCTCCGAGGCAAACGGGTGGACCGACATCATAATTGAATTATACACAGTATACAATATAAACATAAATACACACAGTATAAAGAATAACAGGAAAAGCAAAAGAAACTAAGCATTTCCTATAAACGAAAAGCAGGGCATTCAAAAAGATACAGGAAAACAACCATGTCAAATAATCAATAATACCTTTGGTATACGAAGGTGGACAACAGGGAGGAGGGTGGGTCAGTGAGGAATCCACAGGCAGATACTGTATCCACCAGAAAAGCGTTACCGAAGGTAAGTAACTTTCTTCTGATGGATACATCTACCTGTTATGTTATACGCACTTGTTACGCGCACGGCTACTCAGCAGTGTCCCAGCGTGGAAGCCAAAGGATAAAAAAGGAGCTAGTAACGACTACACCAAATTAACTGAACAGCAGAGTTTTCAGTAATTTTCTGAATAGCCTAGGATTCCTCACCTTTTGAATTGAATCCCACAGCAGTCCCACTCCCGGAGGAGGGTGTCCACCAACCTATACCAAAACATCCTGAAGCACAGAGCGAGCAAAATGGCCGTCCCTCCTAACCTCAGAATCCAAGCAGTATTGCTTTGCAAAGGTGTGGAGGGAGGCCCAAGTTGCTGCCTTACAAATGTCAACAACAGGAACACCTCTAGCCAAAGCAGCAGAAGAAGACTTAGCTCTGGTGGAATGAGCTCTGATACCTTCAGGCGGTTCCTTCTTGGCCAAGGCGTAGCAGATCTTGATGCACAAGATGATCCACCTGGAGAGAGTACGCTTGTGCACAGCCTTGCCCTTCATTCGCCCAACATAGCCCACGAAGAGCTGATGGTCCAGCCTCAGATCCTTTGTTCTGTCCAGATAGAAACTGACAGCTCTCTTAGGATCCAAGCGATGAAGTCTCTCCTCCTCCTTGGAAGGGTGAGGGGGAGGATAGAAGGTAGGTAAGGTAATGGATTGCCCAAGATGGAAAGGGGTACCCACCTTAGGCAGGAAAGCAGGCCTGGTCCTGAGAACCAACTTTTCCGCGTGAATGGTCAAAAACGGAGGTTTGGAACTAAGAGCCTGAAGCTCACTTACCCTCCTGGCCGAGGTAATGGCGATCAGAAAGACCGTTTTGAAAGAGAAAAGCCTCAACGGACAACTATGAAGAGGCTCAAAAGAAGACCCCATCAGGAACGCAAGAACAAGATTTAAATCCCACTGAGGCATAATGAAGGGAGTGGGAGGATACCTATTGGTAAGGCCCTTAATGAACCTCATAACAATGGGGGACTTAAATAAAGACGGCTGGTCCAACAAACATAGAAAAGCCGACAAATATCCCTTTCCTGTAGCCACAGCACAACCCTGCTGGGCCAAAGAAAGAAAAAACTCTAGAATGTTACACACCATTTAACAAATTTGGACCAACTAGAGGAATAAACAGATTTGGTGGAGTGTCTCCTGGATGATAAAATAACATCCAGGGGCGTGGCCGGGCAAGATGGCCGAACGGACGTAATCCGTGTCGGCTCCCGGTCCGCGCTACTGTTTCGGGACAATATTGCCTGCTATTTGGCATTGTGACGATCGCTGAGGGCACCGACCGATTGCTCCAAGGCCAGTGCATGAGGAGAACCGGCATTGTGGCAGCGAGCGGCCTGTAATGGCACTCAGCGGAGCGGCGAAGGGGAGGCGAGTGCATTTCTACAAAATGGCACCGCCCGCGTGAACGGCCTGTGGAAGATCGGGCCTGGCGCCGGGTCCCCTGCGGCTCCCTGCTGACTCTGCTCCCTGCCCTGGCGGCCGCTTGAACAGACGCTCGCGGCGGCAACCACTATTACCAAAACACGCCGCGAGGGCAGCTGTCGCATCAACACGCAGTGAGAGCTGTGCCGGACTCGCTGCGGCGCTCTGCAGCTCCTACCAGGTACCTGGGGACCCCTCGATGTCCGGAGGGCAGGGGAGCGCTGTGGGGAGGGGACGGCTTGCCACTGATTTCTCACCCTGGGGATGCGCCGCGGGAGGTACGGACGACATTGAGCGCCTCATGTATGCTGCCTGACCCCAAGATGGTGGCATAGCCCTGAGCCCGTAATTGGGTTCCGCGCAACCCCCCGCATCAGCGACAAACTCAGCGACTTGCTTCCTGCTGTGGGCTGGAGCCCCCTTGCTTTTGGATGCCCTGATGAGGCGGAGGGGATGCGCATTACGGCGGTGTGTTGAGAGCGGGGATTTGCGGCAACAACGAAGCGGATGAGAGCAGCACCGACCCCTCCGCTCCCCACCCCGTCTGGAGAGGGGCTTGTGACCTGCCACCGGGCCCTGATCTGCTTTGCTGAGGCGGAGAAGTGCTACCGGGGGGACGCCCCCGGGGAGACAGGTGGACGGGCGACGGCCCAGCGCTCCAGGCACCCTGCGGCGGTGACGCCGGGGAGCGGCGTCCGCGACATTGGCGCTCAAGCCTTCGCCTGCCTCTGGGGCGCCCGCCACGTACAGCGTAGGAGCGTACTGCCCTCAGTGAGTAGTAGGACGACGAGTGGGGAGAGCCCTTGCTGCTCTGTGACTCTGAGCATACATAGCCCTTGGAGAGGGGAATGGAGGTTCTGGGGTACGGTCACTGCAAAGCGATTACTGGGCCTGTCTCAATGCCGCCCAAGAAGATGCCATCTAAATCGACACCCAAAGTCTCCCAGTTTTTTCCACAAGTGGATAAACAAGTGCCTCTGGAGCGCGATGTTCCGCCCGACGCCATGTCGCTCACAAGGGATGACCTCATGTCCTCCTTGCGCGATTTTAAAATGGAACTCCGCAAAAAACTAGGTCAGGACCTTAAGGACTCCATTGCCCAACTGAAGTCCGACCTTAACGAACGACTGACCACCCTCCAGCATGATGTGGACTCCGTGGGCGTCAGAGGGGTGGAGCTGGAGAGACAGACCCAGGAAGTCAATAAACGAACCTCCGAATTACAGGACAAGTTGCACGGCTTACAGGACCAACTGCTCCAAACAACTAAAAGCGGAGGACCTCGAGAACAGGGCACGGCGGGACAACCTACTGATCTGGGACCTGGCCCCGATCTTGAGGCCTTCCTCCTAGGCCTCTTCGCAGAGCTGTTGAGCCCCCAAATCCTCAAGATTAAGCTGGAGAGGGCACACCGAGTTGGAGGTCCGCCAGGGGGACGACAGACCCGCACAAGAGAAGTACTGGTAAAATTCCACTCCTATAAGGTAAAGGAGGCTGTTCTCTTAGCGGCTAGGAAGTGCACTGCGGTCTCCTTTCAGAACCACACATGCAGCATCTATCAAGACCTGGCGCCCTCCACTCTGACGAGGAGGCAACACTTTTGGCCTCTTACCACCAGCCTGCGTGACAAGAAAGTTCGATATAGATGGACATTCCCGTTTGGCCTCAGCTTTGAATATAATAATAAACAACACCACATCACGGATTTGAAGGACGGTCTGGAGCTTCTGGGTCTCCCTGCTGGGGACCTAGAACCCTCTCCCGGGGCATCTCAGGGCTCCCGCCGACCCGGACTCACACAGGCGTCCTGGTCCAGGAGCTCCAGGGGGGAATCACAAATGAGGCGGAGGGGGGGTCGCAGCCACTCTGGATTTCTGCTGGCTCTGCGGAGCCTTGCCCCGACACGCATCAACCGCTCCGACTCATGGGAGGGAACTTGCTCCTTCAAACATCTTTTGCTCCCCTCTGAACTGCGACAAGAATAGAAACGACCGAACTCGCTGAGTAACTTCCTGAGGCGATCTACGACTCTTTAGAGGTCCCGAGACAGGCGCGGATGGGGATACTGACCATGCCATCCGCCAACGCGTCTGACCACTTGCTACCAAAGTGGTCGGAAATTGTTCGTCATTTGGACACACGTTAGTGTTGGTACGATTTGTGTTAAGGGTATTGCGGTTTTGTTTTTTTATCTTAAGGGGGTGGTTGGAGACAGGCAGGGTGATCTTGACAGGGACGCTACATCACCGGAGCAGCTGGGTCGGCTGAAACAGGCTACGAGGAGTGGGGTGGGTATGGGACGGCTGGCTTTCCTGGGCATGGAGGGTGGAGCGTGTGGGCAGACTAGAGAGGAGGAGGTAAACCCCCGTTGATAAGATGGTAGTCACGATTGCTTCGTGGAATGTTAGGGGCCTTAACTCGCCGCAGAAGAGGCAGAAGGTCTGGAAATATCTTACAGACCATCACTTGGACATTGTGGCGCTGCAGGAGACCCACCTTAGAAGGGAGGATGAAATGAGGCTTAAACAAACAATATCCCCTTATCTACAGAGCTTCAGCATCTACTAAACACAGAGGAGTGGCACTCCTTTTTCACTCATCTACAAAATTTCAACCTTTAGATGTCCATTCAGACCGGGAGGGAAGGCTGCTCTTGGTAAAGGGGTCCCTGAGGGGCATACTTTGTACCTTTGTAGCGACATACGCACCCAATGCAGGTCAGACAGGTTTCCTCAACCTGCTCCTCGACAAAATCGACCAGTTTGCAGAGGGCCCAATCATTCTGATGGGGGATTTTAACCTCACATGGCAGGCCAACCTCGATAGCACTCACTCCCACAGAGTCCTCCTTCATAGCCGACTTACAACAGAGGATACTCGACTTAGGCCTTAGGGACGCCTGGCGGATACAACATCCTCTGGCCAGGGACTACACATACTATTCCCATGTCCACCATACATATTCCCGGCTGGACTATATCTTTATCAGCCAACGCCTCGTGGGTATCCTCCGAAACGCTACGATTTTCCCCATATCCCTCTCCGATCACTGCCCAATAGCCATAGGCTTACATCGGGGGGCAGCTGCCGCCCCGACCCCTAAATGGTATTTCCCAGTCTCTTTGACACGGGACAGGGTCCTTCGCACTGAGCTTCGCGAAGCTATCACAGAGTTTTTCACTAACAATAGACCTGACGACACTTCCCCGAGCACTAACTGGGATGCATTTAAAGCGGTACTACGGGGAAATGTATAGAGCTTAACTCTACCCTCAATAAGCAGCTGGCGCGGGAACGGGAGGAACTGGAGAAAGAACTGGGGCAGGCGGAGCAAGCGCACAAAAATAACCCCTCTAGAGCTACGTTGCGTCCCCTTACAGCGCTTCGGGGCAAGTTAAAGGCCATATACAAATATAGGGCTGAATACACACTCCTAAAACTACGCCATACCTCTTTCGCACAGGGGAACAAAATAGGCAGACACCTGGCTCGGCAACTCCGAGAGAAAAGGGAAAGGGAATACATTGGGAATCTTTGTAGCAGAGATTGGGAACCGATCACCACGGATGGGGAGAAAGCGGAGCTCTTTCGCGCCTTTTACGAAATCACTGTACACTGCTGAACCCAAGGATCGTCCCTCCAGGACGCCTACCTACGGGCCCTGTGATTCCCACACATCTCACCGGCCGTGAATGATCAACTCGCGGCCCCGATCACCAGGGAGGAGGTAGGCGAGGCCATCACAGCCCTTAAACTTCACAAAGCCCCGGGCCCAGACGGCCTCACGGCCCAATTTTATAAAACATTCGCGGCCAACATTATTCCCCATCTCACCGACCTTTTTAATCATCTAGCAGACTTGGGTGAGGTAACTCCTTCGATGGCCGATGCGATCATCACGGTGATCCCGAAACCCGGGAAGAATGCTCAGCTGTGTGCCTCGTATCGGCCCATAGCGCTTCTCAATTTGGATGCAAAGCTCTACTCTTCCATCTTGGCGAAGCGGATTCAGGAATTAATGCCTGGCTTAATTCACCCTGATCAGTCGGGATTTATTCCGGGCGGCAAACCCATGACAATACTCGGCGCGCTATCCACCTTATTGAAAAAGCTACCAAAAAGGAAATTCCAGCGGTCTTGGTGGGGCTCGACGCAGAGAAGGCGTTTGATCGGGTGGATTGGGCCTTCCTATTCCGCGTTCTTAAATCCTTTGGCTTCGCAGACAAATTCATTCGCATGATTCAGGCCAATTACGCTCACCCTCACTAGAGGGTGCTGGTTAACGGCGTTACGTCAGCTCCCTTCCATCTCTCGAGGGGCACACGGCAGGGGTGCACTCTGTCGCCCCTGTTATTTGCCTTAAGTATCGAGCCCTTCGCCATGTCCATTAGAAATAATCTGGCGATAAAGGGAATTCCCTTTGGGGGTGAGGACCACAAAATTTCACTGTTCGCGGATGACGTACTCCTCTCACTTGCGGATCCGGCGCGTTCCCTACCGGCGGTGGAACTTGAACTAGCCAAGTTTGAGGTGGCGGCAGGTTTTAAGGCCAACCTGGACAAATGTTATGTCCTCAACCTCACGTTACCGGATGATGAAGTGCGTGCCCTCCAATCTTTGACCCCCCCTGCGGTGGACTGACCGTTCTCTCCAGTACCTGGGGATCCAGCTGACCCCCAGGGTGGAAGGGCTATACAAAGCTAACTTCCCAGCGGCCATTCGCCAGATTGAGAAAGATCTCCGGCGATGGAAGCCCTTATTCATCTCTTGGCTGGGTCGCATTCATGCCATTAAGATGACCCTGCTGCCCAAGCTTTTATATCTATTTCAGGCCTTACCCATTGAGCTCGAGGCTACTTGTCTACCCAAAATTAAGACGTTGCTCACACAGTTCATATGGCAACGTGGGAATGCACGTTTGTCTTTTCACATCCCGAGGCGTCCTAGAGCTAGGGGCGGAGTGGGGTTACCCGATATTGGGCTATATTACAAGGCCGCCCAGCTGCGCATAGTGACGGAGTGGTTTAAAAGGGAATCAGGGAAACACTGGCTCCATATGGATAGGGGGTGGCGGGCAGAACAATTTGGGATTTAATCTGGAAAGCCAAGAAGAATCGCCCTGCGAACGCGTACATTAGTACCCCCACCCGCACCGTATTGAGGGTTTGGGATTTTGTGGCGGGGAATGGACTACATTCCCCTCCCCGTACACCCCGATCCACTTTAACCCAGCCTTCCCGCCGGCTCTTCATGAAGGGCCATTCGATGCCTGGCGAGAGGGTGGCTGCCTCATGCTAGACCACCTATTCCACAACTACGTTCTCCTCACTTTCGATAATTGCAGAAGGGACTTTCACCTTGGACCCGAGGAACATTACCACTATCTCCAACTCCGGCACTGGGCACTCACACCTCATGTATATGAGAACGTCACTAGGGAGAAAACGGGTTTCGAGAAATATGTCAGAACTGTGGGCTCCATGAGAGGCGTCATTTCATTCCTTTACAACTACCTGTTATATACCACGCACTCGGCCCAACCATGGTATATGTCCATGTGGGAGGGGATTTTGCAGCGCGACATCCAAGATAGGGACTGGAAGGCACTAAGGTCTGATATATCTAAATTTAACCACTCCCTTGAACTTAGAGAAGCACACTTAAAAACACTCATGGATTGGTACCTGGTTCCCTCCAAACTCAGCCATATGTTCCCGAACACAACTGACCGCTGCTGGAGGGGTTGTGGGTTGCTCGGGGACTTCCAACACATTTGGTGGGACTGCCCCTCCATTCGCCCCTTCTGGGAGGAAATCTTAGCTCAGATTAAATCCATGTTAGGTTACCCCATCCCGACTACTATGGAAGGGATCCCGCCTTTGAGCACCAGACTAGAGATGATAAAGCCATCATGTGGACCTGCATAGGCGCGGCAAAGATTACCATTGCCGCAGCATGGAAGAAGAGGTCAGCCCCGTCCCTTTCTCTCTGGCTCTCACGATTATGGAAACTGCTCTGCTTGGAGCGGATGGCAGATATCTTCCGCGATGATTACATAAACTTTGAATGCAAATGGGGTCCTCTGGTTGCCTTCCTTTCGAAAGGCCTGCCCTCAGCAGTATGCCCGCCATCGATTAGGGCCATGCATCTGTTCCAGTTCTAATGCACTACACCCAT
Source organism: Calotriton arnoldi (assembly GCA_963921515.1). Classification (NCBI taxonomy): domain Eukaryota; kingdom Metazoa; phylum Chordata; class Amphibia; order Caudata; family Salamandridae; genus Calotriton; species Calotriton arnoldi. The sequence continues at coordinate 1,284,350 of CAWUFW010001797.1, forward strand.
GCCCAGCTGTCGACATTCCGCCTGTACATAGCGTCTCCACCACCCACCAAGTTCTGTGAGGGAGGAGGGAGGGTTAGGGAATGAAGGGGGTTTATTTTTACGTTGGGTTGATTTGATGTTATTCTTTTGGGAGCACCCCCCTAGCTGGAGGGCTCGTATATAAACAGATCCTGATGCACGGGGACTCGCACGAGCATTGAGAGAATTTGTAACTTCTGTACCTGGGACTTTTTACGGAACTGATTTGTTCATTAGCACCTTTGCTGGGGCGACCAGGTGCAGCACGGCTTCTTCCCCCCCTGTACTATTGTGCACTGTACGTTTGAATTTGGATCTGCTGACTACTGTGAACCTTACACTGTTGATCTTTGTTTTTTTTTTGTTTTTTTAAATGCCAATAAACATACGTTTTACAAAAAAAAAAAAAAAATAACATCCACCACATCCGGTGGGAGAGAGAAAGAACTCAGATTGCCCTGTTCAATCTCCAGGCATGAAGGTGCAAGCTCTGAAAGTGGGGGTGTAGAACCTGCCCCTGCGAGAGGAGGTCTGCCCTGAGAGGGACACAGAGCGGAGGGTGCGATGAGAGGTGAAGGAGGTCTGTGTACCATACCCTTCTTGGCCAATCCGGGGCGACCAATATGACTTGGGCCCGGTCTTGGCGAATCTTCCTCAGAACTCGAGGAATCAAGGGTATGGGGGGAAACGCGTAAAGGAGCTGAGAACTCCAATCCAACTGAAATGCGTCCCCCAACGCTCCCTGCATTGGAAACTGGAGACTGCAGAACGACGGGCAGTGCGCGTTCTCGCGAGTGGCAAAGAGGTCCAATCGAGGAAAACCCACAACTTGAAGACGAGATAGACTACCTCTGGATGAAGCCGCCACTCGTGATCGGCTGAGTAATGCCGACTGAGACTGTCCGCACGAACATTCAGCTCACCGGCCAGATGTGCTGAGAAGGCACCAGGTGAGACTTGGGCACATTTATCGAGAAACCCAAAACATACAAAAGCCGTGCTGTTGCCTGCAGATGATGGAGCACCATCTCCGGCGACTTTGCTTTGAGCAGCCAGTCGTCCAGGTAAGGGAAAACAGGAATCCCCGACTTTGAGATGCGCTGCCACCACCGCCATCACCTTTGTGAAGACTCGAGGTGCGGAAGTAAGTCCAAACGGGAGGACCACAAACTGGTAGTGTTGGGACCCTACCGTGAAACGAAGAAACTTCCGATGCGACTTCAGGATGGGGATGTGAAAATACGCATCCTACAAATCGATCGACACCATCCAGTCTTCTTGCTGCAACGCCAGAAGAACCTGAGCTAGGGTCAACATCTTGAATTTCTCCTGCCCGAGGTAAAAATTCAAGACCCTGAGGTCCAGAATAGGCCTTAACCTGCCATCCTTCTTGGGGATCAGAAAATACTGGTCTGTAGCATCCCTGACCCCTTTCCTGCTCCGGGACCACCTCTATTGCACCTTTTTGCAATAACACAAGAACCTCCTGCTGTAAAAGCAGCAAATGGTCCTCTGAACACCCGCCCTGGCGAGGAGGGTAAGGAGGAGGAAACTCCCGGAAGGGAAGGGCGTACCAATTTTCCACAAGATTCAAAACCCAAAAGTCTGATGTTATAGATTTACAATCTTGTAGAAAATGGGACACCCGACCCCCTACAGGACCAGCATGCTCCAAGATGGGGGATCTAGGGCTGCTTTCCAGAGACACCAGGGGCAGAAGAGGAAGAGGAGGAGGAGGAGAGTTGATGGGCTGCACCCCGCAAACGACCTCTGTTCTTCCCTCTGTAAGATTTGTACTGTAGGCTCTGCTGCTGCTGAAGCTGTTGGCGGCCCGAAAGGAAGACATCCTGCCAAAACCACAATACCTTTTAAAACCAAATCCTCTAGATTGGGACTGGAGTCCCAAAGATTTAGCCGTGGCTCTACTGTCCTTAAACCTCTGCAACGCAGAATCAGCCTTTCCCCCAAAAAGCTTGGAACCATCAAATGGAAGATCAAGAAGAGTATTTTGAACATCAGGAGAGAAACCTGAAGACCTAAGCCAGGCATGCCTTCTTGTAGCAATAGAAGAGCCCATCACTCTTGCCACTGAATCAGCAGTGTCCAATCCAGAATGTATAACCTGACGAGCAGCCGCCTGGGTATCCGCCAAGATCTCCTGAAAGGAGCTCCGATCATTCTCTGGCAACTTTGGAACTAACTGTTTTGCCGAGTCCATCAAGGCATGAATATACCTCCCCAACAAGCAGGTTGCATTGGTGGATTTCAAAGCCATACTTGAAGAGGAGAAAACCTTTTTAGCAGACTGTTCTAATTATTTTGAATCCCTGTCACCAGGAGTCTGGGGGAAAGACCCCGTCGATTGCTTTGAACAAGAAGCCTGCACCACTAAACTTTCAGGAGAAGGATGAGCTGAAAGAAAAGCAGGATAGTTTGGAGCAGGCCTGTATCTTCTTGCTATAGTCCTTGAAACTGCCAGTGCAGAAAGGGGCTTCCTCCACACTTCCAAAATAGGCTCAGTCAAAGCCTCATTAAATGGCAAAAGAGGCTCAACCACAGAGGAAGGAGAATGTAATACCTCTGTCAGAATATTCGGTCTGAAATCAGCAGTGGGTAGCTGAAGATCTAAATGTTCAGCAGCCTTCCTAAAAACTGCATGATAAGGTGCAACATCTTGTGAGGGTAAAGCCTTTGGAGATGAAAGTTCCCATTCTGGGGAAGTGTCTAATCCACTTGCCTCCTGAAGGCCTTCAAACTCATCCTCTTCAATCTCACCTTCTTCAGCCTCATCCTGCTGATATTCCTCTTCCTCTAATAGTATCTGCGCCTCTCTCCTAGATCTCATCTTCGGAATAGGAATCGGCGTCGATGGCACCGATGAAACTGGCGCCGAAGGTACAGCTTCCGACGCGGGCAACGACACGGCTCAAAGCAGAGAAGAAGAGCGACCACCAGATGGAGCCGGAGACTGAGAGACCGGCGTCGAGAACCTCGGAGCCGGAAAGTGCAAGGACGGCGCCGTCAGCATAAAGGGCATGAAAGGTGCCTGGGCATATTGTTGAGGAACGCCCAAATTAAATGCAAGCGGACCCACGGGGCCCGAAGGCGCACCGGTAGGGTAGGCTGCCTTGGCAAACATGCCATACATCGCATTGAGGAAATGCGATGGATCCGAACCGGGCCCAGGAAAGGGTGGATACGGAGCCATATCTTGATCCACACGAGGCTGAGAAGGCGCCGGTGACGTCGGGCCCAAGACAGGAGAGGCCACAGGTACAAGTTCATTAGAATCCCTCGGCGCCGGCAAAGAACTCAGCCCAGGAGTACCCTTCGGCTTCAGTGAACGCGCCGGAGAACCTCTCGGCGTCGGAGAACAAGCCGGAGTCGCTGAAGGAGAAGGCGATGAAGATGACATCTCTAGAATGATGCCTCGGAGCCGGAGAGGGCGATCTCGAAGCCCCACCTTTCGACGAATGACGTCGAGAACCATGCCTACTCTTCTTCTTGTGCTTCTTCGACTTCGAAGCATGCGAAGTCGACGACTTCGATCTTTTTCGACCTCTTTTCTCCTTCCTAGCCTTCGCCATGAACAACTTGGCCTCACGCTCTTTCAAAGCCTTCGGGTTCATCTTCCGACAGCTGGTGCAACCATCGACATCATGGTTCGAGGAGAGGCACCACAAACGGTCTTTGTGGGGCTCCGTGATCGACATATGGCCCTGCATTCTCTAAAAGGTTTTAAACCCGACTTCTTCGACGCCATCGCATGCCACTCCAAGGGAAATAGCAGAAACAAAGTAGCCTAAGAAGTAAATAGAGAGTCAGAGAAAACCGTTACGCGTCGTCGGCACGGAAAAAAGGGAACTGACGTCAGCATGCCGACAAGGTCTATTTGTGGCTCCGATGACGTCAGACGGAGTCGCGAGCGGAGCCGTACTATTGTGACGTCCTCGTCGACGTGGGAGAGCTAGGAAAAAAGTTTCCGTGGAATGCTGGTGCAGGGGTAATTCAAAAGGTGAGGAATCCACAGGCAGATGTATCCATAAGAACCCTCTTGTGTTGCTTCTTTGACTTACCCAAAGACTTCAACCACAACGAAGATCTGGCTGCTGGAACTTTAGGAGTGGGAATGAGATCTTCCTTTCGACTGGTCATGGCGGTCTTGCAGTGTTTTCCAACGTAGAGCTTCACGATCTCATATGGCCTTTGGGTTCATCTGGGTGCAGTCATTGCAGGTCCTGGAGCTGAGCTCTGTCCCCAAAACACCAGAGGCATGGAGGAGATCTGTCACAGATGCCTTTTTGCGACAGTCCCTACATGGTTTAAATCGTCACTTTAGGAGGAAACATTTCCCTTGCACACTGGTAACACTTTATTGGAAAATAGTCGAACAAATATTGTCATAGACAAAAGGAGTAGAGTTCTGGATGACCTTCTGAAGGTGAGGAAAGAAAGGAACTGACATCACCGTTTGTCACTTCCAGAGCGGACGACCATCAGCGCAGAGCCACAGAGGAACCACCTACCAATGTGCAGGAGTAATGCTTTTGAGTTTTGCAGATCCAGTTGGAAGTCTGGGGAATATTCATAAGATGAGGGAATTGCAGTTAGAAGTATCCATCAGAATAGGGATGTCCCTGAAGGTTTTGGCACTAGTACGCAGGTGTTGTGGCAACAAAACTAACTACAATAGTTCCAATTTTCTGTAACAATCTGACGGCTAATTCGTTTACCTGAATATTCTTCACTTGTTGAATATCCCAGAAGCCAGACTGGACCCAGACATTTCAGACATAGCACATAGGTGGCATCGGCTGGAAAAGAGGTCATAGTGACTTCACTAGAGCCATATAGTACCCTGACTTCTGTTAACCATTCATTTTTTTCTATACCCTTACAGGCGGACAAGAGGAAATTACATTCATTATTTTAGTGCAGTGGAACATTCTAGATTGGCATCTTATTATAGAGACCAGTGACCAACCTTCAGAACAGGGAGGGTGGGTGGGATCGGTGAAGAATCTGCAAGCCGACAGCATATCCACCAGAAAGATTGCTACCAAAAGTAAGCAGCTTTCATCTGATGAATACTTCTACCTGCAGATTCCTCAACCTGTTCAGTAGATTCCAAAGCAGCACCATTTCCCAGAGGCAGGTCTGAACGCAAGGACCAACTAAGACATCTAGGAGTACTGAACATGTGAAATGGCAATCCCTTCTTACCTCTGAATCCAACAATAGTGTTTGGTGTAAGTGTGAAGGAATGCCTATGTCGCTAAGCTTAGTGTGCAGAGACCTGCACACTTTTACTAAGCGCACTACGTCGTGACCACAAAAAAGGTTTCTAACCACTTACTGTGCTTTATCAATAGTGTCAAATAAAATTCATAACATTCGTCAGAAAAATATTGTATATATTTAGTGTTTTACAACCATCAGTATAAACATTTCAATGTATCTGCATGAATCAATGTTACTTCACATTCTCCAGACATATATGCATACACAATTCAAAGTTGCATAAACAGCTTAATACATGTGCTTCTTATGCTGCCCAATGCATTTCGGGTTTGAAAAAATCTTTTGTCAGGGGAACAGTTTGCAGAAAAATGAAGCTGTTATCGGCCACCTTGACTGCGAAGTTTGTCTCTTCAAAACCAATCAGGTTTGCGTTCTACTGTTGCAGCCAAAAACCATGTCTGTTATCTCACATGGGGAAAAGATCCTGCGATTTCAACCCGCCAAAACGCCGTGTTCTTTACCAATGTAGGAGTAATACTCTCCTCACCCTGCTTCCTCGAACTGCTGCAAAAGTCACATTGTGACGTTATGTACGCTTTGTAAAAGTGTGCAGGTCTCTGCACACTAAGCTTAGCAATTTATTCTTTAGGGACAGGGGCAGGTCCCCACACACAGCAGCGCACACTGATTACTTTGAAAGAATAGGTGTTATCACTTTGATAAAGTAGACAATTCTGGAGTGCAGGTTGAATCATCCGTAGTGAGGAATGCCTATATCGCCACTTGGAAGATATCAGCTACTAGAACACCCCTGGCCAACGCTGAGGAAGATGATTCTGCCCTGGTGAAATGGGTGCACACTCCCTCCGGTGGCTCTTTCTTTGCAAGAGCTGACAACACCTTTTAAAGTGCCCATTGCAAGGCCCTGCTAAGCGAATGACAAAAATAAGAGCGCACTCAACTACTTCACCTGTATAGGGTCAGTGTCCCGAGCACTATACCATATTACAAACTTGTTCCAGGGCCCAGCATAAATGGACCTCACAGAAGGGCATGACATTCATCAACTGACATGGCAAGTCAATTGCTGTTGCTTAATCTCTTAATATCCATGCACGGTGGTCTAAATTGCAGAGGCTCAGATAGCGGACCCTCAGGCAGGAGGCCCACTTGAAGTGGTAGCTTGATCAAAGGACAGATGCTCATGCTCGGGAGTTTTGGCAACCAAACTCTCCCTGCCCAATAGGGGGCAATTAGGGTGATTTAGGCACAGACGTTCACAATCTTCAGAACTCTATGTAGGAGAGGGAGCTGTGGTAAGGAGTCCCTTTTCCATTCCAGCCCATGTTCTGCTGCTCTAGCCACCTCCATAGATGCATCACCTTTTTGCACAGGCCCCAGGACCCCACTCTGCCCTACTTGTTGCATACTACATGCTGGTGACTCTGTCCATAAGAACCTACACCAGTGCCTTGTTGATGGACTGACAGCAGGAATGTCTTCAGGGGCTAATGTCTGGCTGGAGTAGGTTGATGTGGCGCTGGCCCACCAGTGAAGACTAGAGACCTCTCAGCTCTACCACCCACACATGACCTACCGCCTCCAAAGCCCCCCACACCCAGGGCCAGTAGTGATGCATCCTTCATCACTGTCCGCTCTGGTGGGGGATGGAGAGCGGCCTGCTGCAAGACCAATTGAGATCATTGTCACCTTTGCCGATCCTGGGCGATCATACTGGAGAAAAGGCAACAAATCTATTTCACCTCTCAGAATAGACAGACTTGGGAGGAGGGTCACTATCTAATAGGACCATGTTGACCAAATCCAGTGGTAACTGTAAGGAGCTCTCATTTCCCTATTCGATCTCCAGGCAGGTGGAGGCTATGGAGGTTGGGGTGCTCAACTTGCTTCTCTGTCCATCCTGAGTGGAAAGCATAACGGGACATTGGGAGAGACGCAGTAAGTCTGTGTACCATACCCTTCTCGGCCAGTCCAGTGCAATCACTTGTGCTCTGTCCTGGCAAACCTTCCTCTGAATCCGAGGAATCAAGGGGATGGAAGGAAACATCATGAAGTGTAAATTTCCCCTTCAACCGAACCTCCCCACTCCAATTGCATCCTGCAACAGTTACTCAGCAATGCCTTGCTTTGCTTGGCAAAAAGGCACAGAACATTAGCAATATGCCTTGCTTTGCATAGCAAAAAGATCCACATGAGGTGTGCCTTCAAAGGGCTAAGATTTCGTTAGATAGTTAAGTCCATTACCTAGCCCTGCGCCTAGCTCCAAACCCTTCAAGGTCAGCAACCTATCTGACCTACACAAACCGCTTCTTAACAAAAGGGTAGAAACTTCTGAATACTTAATCCACATATTAATAAACTTCTAGAAGAGGAGAGACCAAAAGAAAGGAATAATACATAATTAATCCATCCCTTTATTATACAAAAACAAATACAAAAAGATTTTAGAACGCACCTTTATACATTCAGAGTTAAAAAGTAAATAAACACAAATTGTGACTTGAAAATCATGTGGAAGTTCAACTTCATTTAAATTGCTCATATTGTAATCTTGGTGAAATCCAGAATCACTATTAGAATGGTACAACTGAGATTCTTAATTTTATTTTATGCCACACTTTTTATAGGTGAGCCGAGCCTTATTTTTAGCCACTGTTTTTATGCTATTATTGAGACATTGCGCCCCTTTAGGTAAGAATTAAAGATTTCTTGTATTGTGTCTAGGTGAAGGGGCCATTCAAAGTCGGAAAGATGATGCTGACTCAGGGTATTGGCCATGGTGTTCAGCGAGCTGGACAGATGGCTGGTGACCTGCCAAATCCCCCGTTGTGTCCATGTCCAGAGTCTCAGCACTTGCAGACAGAGAAGGTGAGAACCTACTGTCCCCCTGTTTGTTGACATGCTACATTGCGGTCATATTTCCTGTCATGATATGAATAGACATTGCTTTGGCACCAGCCGAATCGCCATCAGTTTGAGCAGGTTGACGTGTAATACCTGCTCCTCCTCTACTTCCAGATGAGCAGACACAGCCCCCCAGGACAGGTGGGGCTCCACCAACCAGCAAATTAAATCCGCAGCAACATTCCGGGAGATCACAATGGTGTCTGCCAGATCTTCTCCTTGCAGGAACCACTGCCTGCAGTGGCATCACTAGAGAGTGCTCATGTGCCAACATGCGTGTATGGCCTAGGATTTAAGAAGCCCAAAAGACACAGCAGGCGAAGAACCATCAGGACTGGAATCCAAGCTCCCTCTTGAAACATCAGAATCCCTGTAGAGGAGGGAAGGTTTGAAGGGATATTGTGTTCAATACTGCCTCTAAGAACAGGAGGGTCTGAGAGGGCTTTAGGTGAGATTTGGGTCGGTTGATGGAAAAGCGCAAGTCAAACAGGAGAGATGGGATTGCCTGCAGGTGATGCATCACCAGATGTGGCAAACTGCCTTTGAGCAGCCAGACATCTAGATATGGGAATACAATGATCCCTGGCCTCCTGAGATGAGTCACAACCACCACCATCACCTTTGTAGAGGCTTGAGGTGCCGATCTCAGCCCAAACTGGAGGATCACAGACTGGCATGGAGCAGACCCTACCACAAAGTGCAGGTACCTTCCATGTGACTACAGGATCAGTATATGAAACTACATTCCTTGCAATACGAGGGACACGATCCAGTCTCCTGCTTCTAGCATTAACAGAACTTGAGCCAGGGACAGCATCTTGAACTTTTCCTTGCGAATGAAGAAGTTCAAGATCCTGAGCTCTCGGATCGATGAAGATCTGTCCTTCTTGGAAAACAGGAAGTACAGAGAGTAGCATGCCAGGGCCAATTTCCTGCTCGGGCACTTACTTCGCTGCTCCTTTCTGCAACAGGGATGCCACCTCCTGCTGCAGTATGCATAGATGTTGCTCTGTCTAATGCTAAGGTGGGATGTAGGGAGAGAGTTGCTGGCAGGTCAGGGCAGAGTCCTTTGCTGCAATTTGAAGAACCCATTAACCCCTCTGATGTTATGCCTTTCCAGGCTTGCAGTATATATAAACTTTATTAATATGCTTTCTTTTTTTTTTTTTTAACTAGTCTTGGACCACTAGAATAGATGCTGCTCCCCCTCGAAAAAGGAGGAGTTTTATCCAAAAAGACTGGGATTTTATAGTCATCTAAGATCCATTCGTAACATAAAATACTCTTGACCCCCTCCCTTCAGTAAGCGCATCTTTGTGCCAATGGCATGTCCACCTCAGCTCTGGCTAGGATTCCCTCCTTTCTTACAGTCTGTTCCTAAGCGGCGTTTCTTGCTCTAATCCTTGTACTCCCCAGGGTGAGGGTCTACAGGTATATGCCCTCTCTGCTCAGCTGTTTAATGTTTACATTGAACCTCTGGCCATAAATATATACTCCATGGGCTATAAAATTTACGTGTGTACCACCATCACCCACTTTATCACCTGAATGGATGGTACTGTGTCACTGGCGGAGTCTTTCCAGCAGAGTATTAGGCAGCTCAACAAGTAGCTGGCTTAAACTGAATAAGGAGAATGGTGGGTATTCTTTTTGTTAACAACTTCACCTCTCTCTGGCAACCTATTGGTCCACTGAAGACCCCGCTCCCCAACCATTCCCATATCATCTTGGGTTTAAAGTGGACTATTATGTAACTGATTTAAAAACACAGGGAACCTGGAATCCAATAAAGCTGGATGTACGAGTACAAATTAACATTGGTTCTTTTGGAATATTTATTTCATATTTGAAAATTAATTTGAACATTTCATTTGCACATAAACATTCACTAGATATTTAAACAGTGGGTATAATGTACCATCAGTTTTAGGTTCTCTGCAGTGGTTTACTGGCATGCGTAAGTGATGAAAGTAAAAAAAAAAAAAAGTGTACAGTAGTGATCCAGTGCAGTGCTCACTGCAAGTTAACAGAATTCTCAGGGGTGCTCAGTATAAGTTAACAGAATGGCCATAAATAGAATAAGGTGTATACATAGTTGTAAGGAAACGCCTCTGTGCATGATCATCCCCAAGTTTTTTGGACTGATGGTGCTGGTTTTTCGACTCTGAGGGTGCGCTGAGGCCTGCCAAACAAGCCTCAGTACCAGTGCTCTCACGCCTAACACATTTCTTATTGGTTCACCCACAATTGACAAAAGTTTACTTACTTATACATCCCAAAGCATATGGTACCAGGCGCACCCAGGACCTGTAAGTTAAAGAGTCCCTCGAGGACTGCAGTACTCATTGTGCATTAACAAGTGTGACAAGGTAAAGCATGATTCCTAGCCCACCACTGCTGGCTGGCGGAGCGGTTTTTAAACTGCTAACTCAACTTTACCATTCAAAGTAACGGCAAAGCCCAAATTCTTCCTTTTTAATATTTATAAGTGTAGGAAGGCAGGATCCTTCTAGCATGGTTACCCCCACTTTTTGCCTGGTGTCAGTGTGTTTTTGACTAGTCTTTCTGGGATCCTGCTAATCAGGACCCCAGTCACTGTGCTTTCTCCCTAAATTTTACATGGTAAGTACTTCTGTACCTCCCCTGCTGGCTACTGGTGTACCCCTATAAGTCCCTAGTATATGGTACTGAGGTACCCGGGGCATAGGTAACACCAGGGGTCTCCCATGGGCTGCAGCATGAATTGTGCCACCCATGAGAGACCACTCAAACTGTGACTACAGGCCTGCAATTGCAGCCTGTGTAGGCTGGTGCTAGCACCACTTATGGCAGATATAAGTTTTCTTATATCTGAGGTCACTACACTTAAAATCTATAAGTCACCCCTAAGGCAGGCCTTTCAATACTGAAGGCAGGGTGCTGGGTTATAGGTGTGTGCCTCCCCTGCATGAGCAGGACACTCCTAAAACCCCCGGAGTCGATTCTCCAGGCTTTGTAAGTGCAGTCAGCCATTTTGATACATATAGTGGCCATCAGTCATTACGCAATGGCTAACTATATAGTAGCTGTGCCGAACCTGGGCATGTTTGGTATCAAACTTGTTGGAATCATACCCCAACACCGTTACCGGTGTTGGGGTATGATTCCATGCACTGGAGGGCTACTCCGGGAAGCCCCAAGTACTCCCGGTAACAGCCTTCCAGGGTCTGCCAACAAGCAAGTGCTGCTGCCGACCCCAGACACGATTCTACCCTCCTGTTGCTGAGCTAAGCTCGAGCAGGGGAAGGTAGAACAATAGGTTTCCTGTTACAGGGAGGTGTGATCACCTCCCAGACGGGACTTCGTGTATTGGGCTGGGGTGAGGGAACTTGCCACCGCCACCAGACTGCTTTGAAGGGCACATTTGGTGCCCTCCTTGCATACTCTAGTTGGAACCCGTTCTGGGAGCCCTTGGCTCCCACTCTGGCGGTAAACTGGACAAAGGACATGGGAGTATCCTCCCTTCTATCCAGCCCCTCCTCTGGAAGGGACCACAGAGTCGTCCTAACCCCTTTCTTAGTGTATAAAAGGGCTTACCTGTGGGTGGGTCCTCAGATTCATTGTGGGACAATACTCTAGACTGAAACCACGTCATTCTTCAACCGTCTAGACACTTGGACTTCGCCTGGAACCGAGACTGCATCAAGGAAGACTCCTGCTGCTCCTGGTCTCGCTGTTCTGAAAGTCTTCTTCATCGTCTGTGTTTGTGCTTCTTCCAGGATCTTCAACAGACCTCCGGGCATCAAGGACACCCAAAGTAATCTCTATGGGAATGAAAGTCACTCCCCTAAAGGCACCGCAACGAAGCTGACCGGTCTGTTGCTCCTGATGCCCTACGGACTTCGAAACGCTCAGCAACCCAGGTGGTGGTTCTGCAACTCCCTTGAGGCCTGACCGGTCTTTCAGCAAGTTTGAAGCCAGTATCCCTCGTCAGAACCACTGGGACCAAATCACTGTGCTTCGCGTTGACTTGCTGTTGCCAAGGCTTGTTGGCTCTGCACTCCAGATATCTTCAGGCTAGAAGAAGCTCCAGCCTCCAGCATCTCTTCCTGCCAAGATCAATGTCCTCACCGCATCCTCTACACCGTGGGCCTTCATCTTTGGTGAGCTGCTCGAGGTCCTCTTGCAACTTCTGTGCCTTCGGCCTGTGGGTCCTCTTGAGGGTCTTATGCTTCAGTGGGCTCCCCCGCTTTCTTGGGGCCTGCTCTGACTCTCCTGCACGTCGCGAGTCCATTAAACCTTGCTGGTCCCAACGTTGCTCCTTCCTTGCTTTCCACACCTGTTGCAGCTGCCAAGGCTTGGTGGTGCTCCCGCAGGACACCGACTCCCTAGTTCTCGACTTCCGACGTGAGACAGCTCCTGGTCTTCCTCAGCGTCGCCTGGTCTTCACAGCTGCAGCAACAAGGTCACCGTCATCCCTCCTGCATCATCCGACATCGGTGGGCATTTCTCTTCCGTGCCTCCTGGTCACATCCGAGTGGCATAGACTCTGTCCCCTCTGCTTGCAAGTTCTTCTCTTCAAGAATTCACCCTTGGATTCCACCGGACTCTTGCACAGTCTTCGCCAGCAGCATCTTTACTGAAGTCCTCCATTGTGGTCTACGGTGGTTTCCGACGTCACTTCGCACCTATGCACCCAGCTTCCCTGGTGTAGGAATCCTGGTTCCTGGGGTATCCACGGGTGGGGTGACTCTCCAACCTTCTGTCTTCCACGGGGTTTCTTCAGGGTTCACTGGACAGGTTCCTTCTTCCAAACTGCAACCACAACTTTCCCGTTGACTTCTATGGAGTACGTGGCTGTGTTTCCACTCTGCACACAGCCTCCGTGGGGTTCCTGGGTACTTACCTTAGGTGGTTCCTTGTGTCCCCCAGCAATTCTGAGTCTCCTGGTCCAAGTCCCGACTTTGGTCGCAGTTCGCATTTCACTTTCTTAGTATATGGTTTGGTCTCCCCCTGGAGACCACTGTGTATTGTGCTGACTTACCTCTTGCAATTGAAGTATTCTTGTGTATTTGTGTTGATATTTCCAGGTAGGAGATATACCAATGTGTGAGTGTCATGTAACAAATAGAACTATATGTATATATACACTGTGTGGTTCTTTTTTGTTTAACCTGCACTACATGATTAGATCTGGTAAAACAAGCTGCTTAACACCTTCTGGACTAAGCCTGAAGGCTGCTCTCCACATCTACCACTTAGAGAGCTTTCTAAGGTTGTCTAAGACCACTAAAACCACCATCAGGGTTGTCTGGATTAGTGCAAGGTTCTTCACTTAAATAAGTGTGCAACATATACTAAGCCTGCCTCCTACAATAAGTCACCCCTAAGGCAAGGCTGCTGAGTCCAAAAGGCAGGGTGCATTATATTAAAAACATTGGCATGCGTTAACTTTTTATATCCTGGTAGTAAAACCCTGGCATTGTCGTTTTTACTGGGGAAAGGCTAGTAGTTGGATTGGGGAGTACAGAGTTACATGCCGACACCGACACCTCAGCTGTGCTAACTTCTGAATGGGACAACTAAATATGATGCTTCAAGGCATCAAATGAATTGTTGCATGAAACCAGACAGGATGCTCAAATTGAATTTAATGACTTTTGCACAAGTGGCAACTTTAGAAAGTGGCCAGTTTGTTGCCTAAAGTTATCCAATGACCGCTTATGGTTGCACACAAGCTCCTGTCCTCAAGATAGCCTTCTGCCCTCCTGGGGGGGCGGGTGGGGGGGGGGGGGGGAGGTGAAACCGACTCGCAGAAAGGAACTGTGAGGAAAGGGGTGTGTTTTATGGAACGGTTGTGCAACCTTAATGTGTAATACACTCACAATACTGTCTTGGGTCCAGTCAGGCTCATTTGTAAAAACCTTAGCTTAACCCCAGGTAGCTGTGGCTTCGAGCAGTCAGGCTTAAACAAATAAACACGTGTGGAGCATTTAGAAGTACCAAAACAATGACAGTCAGACAACCCGAAAGAAATCAGACATTTATGACAATAGCTATTTGTTATGAATTTTTAGACACCAAAATGAACAAAATCCACTAAAGGGTTCTGGAGATATAAATATTTAAGCTAACAGTAAATCACAGCTTTTCACTAGAAATGCAAACAAGTATTGGTAAATGCTGTGGTCAGCGGTAACGTTTGAAAATAGTTGTTTGCGTACTTCAGACCGCTTTGGGCAACCAACAACAACAGGAAGCAAGTCAAGGGGGCCATTGAGGAATAGTAGAACAGTTACCTTGCCAACAGAGCAGTCTCCAGTCTGGTTCCAGATTTTATGAGGGACAAACAATGAAGTGGACCTGATACAGGTTGCGGAAGATGCTGTCAGATGCTGTGCGGCTTCTTGGGGCGGTTACTCGGTCCACGGCCTTGGTGGGGTGACTTTGGCCACAGGGGTTGATGTTCCTCAAAGTCCTGATGGGGTTCAGCCAAGGACCAGTTGTCACTGGTCTATTGGTTCCAGTCACAACTGAACCAGAGGTTCCCTTTAGCGGAAGCTAGTGTCCTTTGGTGACCAAACTGCACTCCAATGACTCTCCCGGATCCAGTGGACTCGGGTGCAACTTTTGGTCTGGACTCGGTCTCCCAGGCTACACATCGGAGGTCAGTGGTGATCAAGGGATTGGGGCCTCTGACTAACCAAGGGGGGGTTTCTTTACCTTTTGTGGCCCTGCAGCTGGGAACAGGAAGTCAGCCAACTGACATTTGGAGTCATCTTTGTCTCGGGCTTGGGAACAACACTTTCTTGAGTGGGACGCAACAGGCACAGTTCTTTGTTTGCAGCAGGTGCAGTCCAATCTTTGGTGCAGCCTCTCTTCTGGGTCCAGGGAACAGCATGGCAGACCTTCCTTAGACCTCTCTCCATTACAGACATGATCTGAGGTCTGGGTGCCAAGGGTGCTACTTTTATTCCCAGTTCTTGCCCTCGGGGACAAGCGTAACATGGATGTTATGCTACAGCCTCCCCAGATAGCCAAATTGTATTGTCTGCCTTTCTGACCTGTAGGATGTAGCTCTAGACACTAAAGTGTCAAAGGATAAAGACAGAACTGCCATTAGAAATTCTGTGGGATCTACTTAGAAAGGGATAGCTGATTAGCCCTTCCTGAGCACTGCAATGTGGTGGAAGGTTAGGGGAGAGTCTGCAGATTCAGTGTTACAGGGAGACAACTCTAAGTAGGGTCTGGGCCTTTTGTCTTTCCCTGGTCTTTCAAGAAGGCTGATCACAGCCAGGTTCGGGGTTTCACACTTACTGAGCTCCTGCAATGGCTAGTCAAAACTGCAGACAGTGGATCCACATCCCCCGTTTGGAAATCATGTATAAAAAGTGGGACCCAAATTTCCCAACTCTGTTCCGGTTCCAAGCTGTTTCACTGACCGAGGGGTACTGACAGGAGTACTCAACAGACTAATCGAAGAGCTTCTGGGATTCAGGACGGATACCATCGATACCCAGTGTCGTAGAGGCAAGGGGACATTGCTTGGAATCTGCACATCTTGTTGGATAAGTTGTAGGTCTGCCTGATACCTGGGAGCCAGCCTGCTTAATGAGAGCCCAGAAGGAAGTGCCTTGTCCTGCAGGAGCAGTCTGTCCAAGGAGAACAGCGACCCAGAAGAAGATTGTCAAGGAAGCAAATTCATACACCTGTCAACACTCCACACTAACAGTGGAAGACAGCGGGCCTGTGCCTTTGTCACACCCCAAGGATCTCATTCGAACGTCACAAAACAGAGGAAAGAGATCCCCTACCGAGAACACTGGAACAGAATACCTAGACAGCCTTCTTCGACCCACTATAATCTTCACTGGACTGCCAAAGGGAGGAGGAGGTGGGGTATCCTAAACAAACTCCAGTGACTGTGCGCATGAATATGAACAAAAGCTGCACACCTGTGCCTGGAAATCCAGAGTGTGCTATACACACCTGAGAGACATTGACATTTTTGTTTTATATATAGCGCAAACACGACCCGAAGGTATCAGAGCACTTTACATGAACACCAGTTGCATTACAGATGGACACATTCATTTTTGTTAGGAACAGGGAGGTTAAGTGATTTGCACAGAATGCTGAGCGTCCCTGCTGAGACTCTAACCCGGTTCCCCAGGTTCGAGGTCGACCCTCTAGCCCTTGTTGGAACCTTTAAAGATAACTGCAACCAGCATACAAGATCTGCATTGTCAAAACTTTGAACTGACCTACAGATCACAGAATATAGGAGAGCTGCTCCACTTCATCATAGTGAGTCTGCACCTGTGCTAAACAAACTTTTTACTTAACTTCAGTAACACGGTCAGGTGGATACTGCAGCTTCCTCACTTTAGAATGCCACAGGGGGTAGACTGTATCTGGAAACTTCGCTCAGCAATGACTACTGTGCACTGAGAGGTGGCGCTGTGTGGCTCTGCAGCAGCCCCTCACTGAGCAGTCGATCCCTTGCACACTGAGGCCAGTGTCTTAATCTTTCTCATTCTGCACCCTCTGACAAGGGGCTCTCTGAACACACTGTTGGTGACAGTGCCAAATCTAAATTGAAATATGGGAGTCCATGTGAGAAGTTGGCCTAGTATATGCTGTCCACTAGTTATAGTGGGCACCTTGCACCAGTCCAAACAACCCCTTATTGATGATAGGTTTAAGACAACCTTATTTGAAAGCTATCCTAGTGGTAGCTATGGAGAGCAGCCTTCAGGCTAAGTCTTGAAGGAGTGTAAAGCAGCTTGTTTTACCAGTCTATAATCTCTTGAATGGCTAAATGAAAGGAGACCACACCAGGTATATATATAAAATATATGTATTTATTTCTAAACACGCCTTACAGTCTCTTTATGAGGCTAGAGGTCAAAGCACGTGTTACACTTCAAATATCACAGTAAATTAGCACAATATACGATAGGCCCTAGGGGCGAACCAAACCATATATTAAGAAAGTGGTATAAGAACCACGACTTGACTAGACACAAGGCCTAGAGCCTGTAGAATCGCTGGGACCCCAAGGAACCACCGAAGGTAGTGACACAGGGGACCCACGGGGGACATGTGCAGTGTGTGAACCCAGCCGCGAACTCCGTTAGCTTCTATGGTGAAAGTCGCGGTTAGAGTTTTAATGTTTAGGGACACTTAGGAGTGGACTAGGAACAAACCCTTTTGGACTTAGATGGGTCTAGGGCCAACACCCACGGGAGCACCGGAGTACTCGTGTTACCTCACCCAGGGAAGCCGGGTGCATAGGTGTCAAATGGTGTCGGGTCGCGTCGTCGTTTTCAATGGCAGCTTGCTGAAAAGTGCTGCTGCCGGGAAGAGGAGAAGTGTCCGAAGAGATCCAAGCCTGGATCGAAGATGTGAAGAACCTGAAAGCAGAGGGGACAGAGTCTGGTCACTTGCCAGTGACCAGGGGCACGATAGTCGAATGCCCACCGATGTCGGGTGCTTCAGGTGCGAGGAGGGGAAGCTTGACTTTTCAGCCACGAGGACCAGGAGGCGTCGAGGACAACCAGGAGCTGGATTCGAGCTGTCCCACGAAGGATGTCGAGTGCTGCAGCGTCGGTGCCCGGATTGGACACAACAAGCCTTGGCAACAGCAACCCACGCAGGAAGAGGAAAGCTGCTTCGGTGCGGACCAGCAAGGTCCTGGGGACTCCCCAAGCGATGGAGAGTCAGGGCACGTCTGGAGCAACCAGGGAAGCCCAACTGAAGTAAGAGTTGCCTTCACAGGGACCCACCAGTCGACGGACCAGGGATCGCGAAGGAGCCTCGAGCGAACACACAAAGGGCGGGCTCACGGAACACTTGTGGAGTGTAGGCCAGCAATCTTCGGTGAAAAAGGTGCTCGGGGTCTGGGCTACAAGTAACCCAATGCACAGCCTCAAAGGACGTCGAGGAGCTGATGCAGTTGCAAATGTGCCCGGTGTCCAGGGGTTCCGGTTCCACGGTACCCACGAGGGCTACGGGTCTCAGCTTTGCTGGGGACTCGGGTCAGCCTCTGGGAAGTCTGGAAACCCACCTCCTGGGTTGCAAAGTTGTCGGCGTCCGGCGGGAGCTTCGGAGATGCAGACCGGGCAGATGAGTCTTTGGTGCCTGCCAAGCAGGGGAGTAACTCCTTTACTCCAAGGGAGATTCTTCAGTCACCTAGTCGTGTAGCTCGTCGAAGTTCCGGGATTTCTGTATCACTGTTTCGTCCAGGTGTAATCTAAAGTCCTGTAGTCAGGGGTTCCTTCTTTATACCAAAGGAAGGGGTTGGACTAACTCTGGGGACCCACCTATGGGAGGGTTTGGAAAGAGGGGTGGCTACACCCATTTCCTTTGTCCAGTTTCGCGCCAGAGCAGGGGCTGGTAGCCCCTGCAACCGGTTTGAACTGGACTATGCACAGGGACATCAAATGTGCCTCCAGTGCAGGACTTCAAAGCACTCTTGGAGTGCACCCACCCAGCCCCCATCCACTAAGGCCTGTCCAGGCCTCCCCTGCCGGAGTTTGTCAGCAGCAGGAGGCCAGACTTGTGTCTGTGGCTGGCAGCATCCATTTTGTGACGCCAGGGCTCTGTTAGCTGGTACCGGGTATAACGGTGCTGTCATGTCTCTCCCTCTAGAAGGGTGGGATCATACTCCCACACCAGTTTCTGGTGTGGGGGTATGATTCCAAGGTGTTTGACACCAAACACGACATGTTTCCGTGCAGCCATCCCAAAGTTAGCATTTACCGCGAGGTTATAATGCACTTAAGAGTATATGGTCAGGCTGCCTCACAGACAACCCCGGAGGATAGATTCCGAAGGCTGCAGAGGGGCTCTGCTCATGCATGGGCACCCTCTCACACAAAACCAAGCACCCTGCCTTCAGGATTGATAAGGCCTGCCATAGGGGTGACTGATAGGTTTATATGTGCAGTGATAGGGTGAGATATAGTGAACCTATATCTCAGTAAGGGGTGCAGGCACCACCTCACTCAGGCTGCTGTAGCAGTCCTGTGGTGTCATTTTGGAAGGCTGCCCAGGGGTGGCATAATACATGCTTCAGCCCCTGGTAGGCCCCTGGGGTACCTATGCCCTGGGTACATAGTATACCATATACTAGGGACTTATAAGGGCACCCCAGAATCCAATCTGTGGTGTACCTAAGGTACAGGGAATCAATTTGGAGAGGAAGCAGCTAGGCTGGGGTCCTGGATAGCAGGGCCCCAGCCAGACTAAAGTCGAAAAACAGTGAAACATCAGCAAAAAGTGGGGGTAACCATAAGAAGCAGATCCTACTCTCCTACACAACCCCCCACCCCCCAAACGCAGGGACATTAAACTAACCTTGACCAGTTGAGTCTTCATGTTCTAAGTGGAAATATCTGGAGAGTCCATCTGCATTGGGTTACTCCCAGGTCTATGTTCCACTGTATAGTCCATCCCCTGTAGGGAAATGGACCACCTCAAAAGTTTGGGGTTTTCACCCTTCATCTGTTTTAGCCATAAGAGGGGCTTATGGTCTGTCTGAACAATGAAGTGAGTGCCAAACAAGTATGGCCTCAACTTCTTCAGAGCCCAAACCACAGCAAAGGCCTCCCTTTCAATGGCTGACCAACGTTTCTTTCTGGGGGTCAGCCTTCTGCTAATAAAAGCTACTGGCTGATCCTGACCATCATTCAACTGTGACAGTACAGCCCCTACCCCCAACTCAGATGCATCTGTTTGCACAATGAACTTTTTGGAGTAATCAGGACTCTGCAGAATGGGAGCAGTGCACATGGCCTGCTTTAGGTCATCAAATGCCTTTTGACAGCTAACTGTCCACTGAACCTTTTGGGCATTTTCTTAGAGGTAAGGTCATTCAATGGGGTCACTATGGATCCATAACCTTTTACAAATCTTCTGTAGTACCCAGTCAGGCCCAAGAAGGCTCTCACCTGAGTCTGGGTAGTGGGAGCAACCCAGTCCATTATGGTCTGGATTTTGCTCTGCAATGGTTGAACCTGGCCTCCACCTACAAGGTGGCCCAGGTACACAATCTGACTCTGCCCTATCTGGCACTTAGTAGCCTTGATAGTTAGGCCTGCTTTTTGCAGGGCCTCCAAAACATTCCTTAAGTGGACCAGGTGATCCTCCCAGGTGGAGCTAAAGACAGCAATATCATCTAGATATGCTGCACTATAGTCTTCCAGGCCAGTAAGGACTGTATTCACCAACCTTTGGAAAGTGGCAGGTGCATTCTTCAAACCAAAGAACATCACCAAAAATTGATAATACCCACTAGGGGTAGAAAATGCTGTCTTTGGCTTTCCATCATCAGCTAGTCTGATTTGCCAGTAGCCAGCTGTCAAGTCAAATGTGCTCAGAAACTTGGCTGAGGCCAAAGTATCTATAAGCTCATCTGCCCTTGGGATGGGATGGGCATCAGTCCTAGTGACTGCATTGAGACCCCTGTAGTCCACACAAAACCTCATTTCTCTCTTGCCATCTTTGGTGTGAGTTTTAGGCACAAGGACTACTGGACTAGCCCAAGGGCTATCTGAGGGTTCAATCACTCCCAAATCCAACATCTTTTGGACTTCTGTCCGGATACAGTCCCTGACCTGATCAGGTTGCCTGTAAATCTTATTTTTAACAGGCAGACTGTCCCCAGTGTCCACTTCATGAGTGCACCAGGTGGTCTGACTTGGAGTCGGAGAGAACATATGTCTGAACTGGCTGAGAACTTTTCTGCAGTCAGTTTGCTGCTGGACAGTAAGGCTGCCTGCCAAGGTTACACCATCTACTGATCCATCATCAGGGTTCTGAGAGAGCAGGTCAGGGAGTGGGTCACTCTCTTCCTCCTGTCCCTCATCAGTAGCCATGAGCAAGCCCATGTCTGCCCTGTCAACATATGGTTTCAGTCTGTTGACATGGAATACCCTATGGGGACTCCTGGGAGTTCCAAGGTCTACCAGGTAGGTAACCTCTCCCTTCTGTTCAACAATTGTATGGGGGCCACTCCACTTTTCTTGGAGGGCTGCTGGGGCCACAGGCTCCAACACCCACACTTTCTGCCCTGGCTGGTAAACAGTCAGCACAGCCTTTTGGTCATGCCAGGCCTTTTGCAATTCCTGGCTAGCCTCAAGGTTTTTAGTTGCCTTTTTCATATACTGCCATCCGGGAGCGGAGACCAAGTACATAGTCCACTATGTCCTGTTTAGGGGGTTTGAGAGGCAACTCCCATCCCTCCTTCACCAGACGCAAAGGACCCCTAACAGGATGGCCAAACAAAAGTTCAAAAGGGCTGTAACCAACCCCCTTTTGAGGCACCTCCCTGTAGGCAAATAAAAGGCAGGGCAAAAGGATGTCCCATCTGCGCCTAAGCTTTTCTGGGAGACCTTTGATCATGCCCTTTAAGGTTTTGTTGAACCTTTCAACTAAACCATTGCATTGTCGGTGATAGGGTGTGGTGAATTTATAATTCACTCCACACTCCTTCCACATTGAGGTCAAGTAACTAGACATGAAGTTTGCACCCCTGTCTGATACTACCTCCTTAGGAAAACCCACTCTTGAGATACTCCCAAGAGGGCCCTTGCCACCACAGGTGCTGTGGTGGTCCTAAGTGGAATTGCTTCTGGGTACCTACTGGCATGGTCCACCACCACCAGGATAAATCTGTGCCCAGAGGCTGTCTGAGGATCCATGGGACCAACTATATCAATGCCCACCCTCTCAAAGGGAACCCCCACCACAGGTAGTGGTATCAGGGGGGCCTTTGTGGTTCCACCTGCCTTCCCACTGGCTTGGCAGGTGACACAGGAGCGACAAAACTCCTTGGTGTCTTCAGACATGTGGGGCCAATGAAAGTGAGGAACAATTCTGTCCCACGTCTTGTTTTGGCCCAGGTGACCTGCTAGAGGAATATCATGGGCTAGTGTCAATAGGAAGCCCCTAAATTTCAGAGGTATTACCAACCTCCTGGAAGCACCAGGCTTGGGGTCTCTACTCTCTGAATATAGGAGTCCATCATCCCAATATATTTTATGGGTGCCACTAGCATTCCCAGCAGCCTCATCAGCAGCTTGCTTTCTGAGGGTTTCAAGAGAGGGGCAGCTTTGCTGCTCCTGGCTCAGATCTGCCCTGGAAGGGCCCCCTGTCCCCAAGAACTCAACCTGATCAGGTTCAAGCTCCTCTGAGACAGTTCCTTCTTCAGGACTAAGATCATCTCCCTCGGGAGGCTGATCTGTATTCTGAGTCAGGGGGGAAGGCACTGCCTTAACCCTACTGCTCCTCCTCTGGGGAGGCACCTGGTCCATTCTTCCAGAATCCAGGATCTGTTCAGTGTTAGACTTTTTGGCCTGTGACCTGGTCACAGCAAATACATGTGCAGGGATCCCTAGCATTTCTGCATGTGTCCTGAGCTCCACTTCTGCCCAAGCTGAAGTTTCTAGATCATTGCCAAGCAAGCATTCAACAGGGAGGTCTGCACTTACCACAACTTTCTTGAGGCCAGTTACCCCTCCCCAGGAGAAATTAACAACTGCCAAGGAATGGTCTGTCCTGACATTGCTAGCATTGGTCACTTGGTACATTTCACCAAGTATAATCTGCCCAGGAGCCACAAGATCTTTTGTCACCATTGTGACACTTGCTCCTGTGTCCCTGAATGCCAAAGCCTCTTTTCCATTTACCAAAGGCTGTCTGTATTTTCCCAAGTTACTGGGACTCACAAAGGAGGACATGTCCATGCCTCCATCACAGACCAGGACAGCCTGAGTTGGAACTCTGACTGGGCCAGAGTCCATCTCAGAACCCAGGATTAACCCTACTACACCCTTATTCTGAGTACCACCAATTGTAGCTGCACTAGGGGAACAGTTGCCTTAGGGGCAATGGTGGCTGGAGTTGAGACTTTGGACTTTGTACAGTCACTTGTCCAATGGGTTTTCTGCTTACAGATTTTACACCATGGTTTCTTTTGGCCTTTACCTTTGTTAGATTGGGACTCCCCCCCCCCCCCCAAGATGAAGATTTTTGGGGACCTTGAGAAGACTTCTGGTCTTTACCCTTTTCCCCATCCTTGTCAGAGTTCTTAGAATCTTGCTTCTTGGGTCACCACCTTGGTTCTGAACCTTCTGCCTCACCCTGGTTCTGACCCATTTGTCTGCCTTCTTTCCCAATTCTTGGGGAGAGGTCAGATCAGAGTCCACCAGGTACTGATGCAACAGCTGATTTTGACAATTATTAAGGATCTGCTACCTCATAATTAAGTTGTACAATCTTTGAAATCACACACCTTACTGCCTAGTAACCAGCCCTCCAGAGCCTTAGTAGCACAATCTACAAAGTCCACCCAGTCTTGATTCTGTGCCTTTTGGGTATCTCTGAACTTTATCCTATACTGTTCAGTGGTTAGGCCAAACCCTCAATCAGTGCACTTTCCAAGATTTGGTAATCATCAGCATCCTCTTCTCTTACAGTGAGGAGCTTATCTCTACCTTTGTCTGCAAAGGAGAGCCACAAGATTGCTTCCCACTGCTCCTGGGGACCCTCTGAACTTTACAGGCCCTTTCCAGTGCAGTAACCCATTTGTGGATGTCATCCCCACTCTGGTAGGGAGGGCCAATCTTGCTTAGGTTTCTATGGTCATAAGACCTTTCCCTAGCTCTAGGGAAGTTGCTGCCACCATGGGACTATCGTCCCAATTTTCTTCTAGTCTTCTGAAGCTCTAGGGACTCCCTTTCTAAAGCCAACTGCTCTCTTCTGATTCTAAGCTGAGCTTCTTCATACTTGAGCAGTCGCTCTTTCCTCTCATGAGAGGATTCCCTCCTATGAGAGGAAACAGAGGTCCCTATTGAGGTATCACAATTGTTAGACTCCTGAGAAGGAGATCTTGACCTTCTAGGAACACTCTCAACTCTCCCTGGTGGAATAAAGAGGGGGCCATTGTGGCCATCCTCCTCATCTGCAGGGGGAGCTGGATTTCCCAGGTTAAGATCAGTGTCATCTTCCTGGTCAGCTTCAGAGGTCAGGTCATGGGTATCTTCACCCCTTGGCCCTTCCTCATCTGCTGCCCCACCCACTCTGCCTACCCCCTTCAGACCCTGAGGGCCTTCTGAGATCATCCAACAGCAGTACCTCTATGAGGCGTTGGGTGTTTGCACTTTTTCCTGTCTTCAATCTCCTAGTACTACACAATGCTCTCAATTCCAAGAATGGGAGGTTGTCATACTTGGATGGTAGAAGCCCATTGGCTTCTGGCAGGGACCCACTGGTTCCTGGCCTTGGAAGACATCACTAGTGAGGTGTGGTGTATGCACTACCTACTCTAGTGTGGCCTACTAAACTCTCTTGAGTTGTAGAAAGGGTGTGCTAAGCCCTTGACACACAACTCTAAGTTCAGTAGAACTTACTGTAATTTTAAGCTTGAATTATATGTAACTCAGGTACCTTTAGTGGTTTTCAGTTAGTCACTCACTTGAGATTATCTGGTAAAACAAAGGCAAGCTTGAATCCAACCGCTGCACACCAATGTGAGAAGTTGGCCTGGTATATGCTGTCCACTAGTTATAGTGGGCACCTTGCACTAGTCCAAACAACCCCTTATTGATGATAGGTTTAAGACAACCTTATTTGAAAGCTATCCTAGTGGTAGCTATGGAGAGCAGCCTTCAGGCTAAGTCTTGAAGGAGTGTAAAGCAGCTTGTTTTACCAGTCTATAATCTCTTGAATGGCTAAATGAAAGGAGACCACACCAGGTATATATATAAAATATATGTATTTCTAAACACACCTTACTAGTCTCTTTATGAGGCTAGAGGTCAAAGCACATGTGTTACACTTCAAATATCACAGTAAATTAGCACAATATACTATAGGCCCTAGAAGCGAACCAAACCATATATTAAGAAAGTGGTATAAGAACCACGACTTGACTAGACACAAGGCCTAGAGCCTGTAGAATCGCTGGGACCCCAAGGAACCACCGAAGGTAGTGACACAGGGGACCCACGGGGGACGTGTGCAGTGTGTGAACACAGCCGAGAACTCCGTTAGCTTCTATGGGGAAAGTCGCGGTTAGAGCTTTAAAGTTTAGGGACACTTAGGAGTGGACTAGGAACAAACCCTTTTGGACTTAGATGGGTCTAGGGCCAACACCCACGGGAGCACCGGAGTACTCGTGTTACCTCACCCAGGGAAGCCGGGTGCATAGGTGTCAAATGGTGTCGGGTCGCGTCGTCGTTTTCAATGGCAGCTTGCTGAAAAGTGCTGCTGCCGGGTAGAGAAGTGTCTGAAGAGATCCAAGCCTGGATCGAAGATGTGAAGAACCTGAAAGCAGAGGGGACAGAGTCTGGGTCACTTGCCAGTGACCAGGGGCACGATAGTCGAATGCCCACCGATGTCGGGTGCTTCAGGTGCGAGGAGGGGAAGCTTGACTCTTCAGCCACGAGGACCAGGAGGCGTCGAGGACGACCAGGAGCTGGATTCGAGCTGTCCCACGAAGGATGTTGAGTGCTGCAGCGTCGGTGCCCGGATTGGACACAACAAGCCTTGGCAACAGCAACCCACGCAGGAAGAGGAAAGATGCTTCGGTGCGGACCAGCAAGGTCCTGGGGACTCCCCAAGCGATGGAGAGTCGGGGCACGTCTGGAGCAACCAGGGAAGCCCAACTGAAGTAAGAGTTCCCTTCACAGGGACCCACCAGTCGACGGACGAGGGATCGCGAAGGAGCCTCGAGCGAACACACAAAGGGCGGGCTCACGGAACACCCGTGGAGTGTAGGCCAGCAATCTTCGGTGAAAAAGGTGCTCGGGGTCTGGGCTACAAGTAACCCAATGCACAGCCTCAAAGGACGTCGAGGAGCTGATGCAGTTGCAAATGTGCCCGTGTCCAGGGGTTCCGGTTCCACGGTACCCACGAGGGCTACGGGTCTCAGCATTGCTGGGGACTCGGGTCAGCCTCTGGGAAGTCTGGAAACCCACCTCCTGGGTTGCAAAGTCGTCGGCGTCCGACGGGAGCTTCGGAGATGCAGACCGGGCAGATGCGTCTTTGGTGCCTGCCAAGCAGGGGAGTAACTCCTTTACTCCAAGGGAGATTCTTCAGTCACCTAGTCGTGTAGATCGTCGCAGTTCCGGGATTTCTGTATCAGAGTTTCGTCCAGGTGTAATCTAAAGTCCTCTAGTCAGGGGTTCCTTCTTTATACCCAAGGAAGGGGTTGGACTAACTCTGGGGACCCACCTATGGGAGGGTTTGGAAAGAGGGGTGGCTACACCCATTTCCTTTGTCCAGTTGTCCAGTTTTGAACTGGACTATGCACAGGGACACCAAATGTGCCCCCAGTGCAGGACTTCAAAGCACTCTTGGAGTGCACCCACCCAGCCCCAATCCATTAAGGCCTGTCTGGGAGGTGGTAACACCTCCCTGTGACAGGAAACCTATTGTCCAGACCTCCCCTGCTGGAGTTTCGGTCAGCAGCAGGAGGCCAGACTTGTGTCT
Organism: Calotriton arnoldi; assembly: GCA_963921515.1. Classification (NCBI taxonomy): domain Eukaryota; kingdom Metazoa; phylum Chordata; class Amphibia; order Caudata; family Salamandridae; genus Calotriton; species Calotriton arnoldi. Next base: position 1,311,011 of record CAWUFW010001797.1, read on the forward strand.
GTGGCTGGCAGCATCCATTTTGTGATGCCAGGGCTCTGTTAGCTGGTACCGGGTGAAAAACTGGAACTGGTTGACTCGTATATATACTTAGGGAAAGTTTTTTCCAAAACAGGTCGAGACGTGGAGCATACTAAACATTGTGTTAGTAAAGCTGTCTCCCAGGCAAGTGCATTAAACAGATTTTATAAAACTTGCGGGAGACGTCGTTTTAGCCATGTCTTATCTGTTTTTAAGGTCAAAATCCCTCCCTCATTAATATATGCTGCCGAGGTGTTGGACATGAATTATTGGCTCTTGTTTGATAAGGCGGAAGTACGAATTATGCGTCAAATTTGCAATTTAAACTCTTTGGCTGCCCCACATGTACTGCGCCTTGAATTTGGATTAGTCTCGTCCTTCATTTTAGCCCAGGCAGCGGTTCTCAGGTGGGGTAACTCCCTCCTTCTGGGGGAAGAGGGTACACTTAGGGCCGCCCTGATAGAAATCTTTGGCACACTAAAAGAACAATGAAGGTTTTTTTAGGTCTTTTGTATGTGCAAATGATACTTTCGGTCTTAGTTTAAATCCCGTTTCTTTTATGTCTAAATCTGTTCTGAAACATTTCTTAAAGAAGTTTAGATCTCCTATCAGTTTGGCGAGAGACGCTGCTTTGAGCCAGTCCAAGTCCAGTAATGTGGCGGTCAGTGGGAGCACTTTGGGGAATAAACCACAGCCTTATTTAACTTGGAATATCCCTCACGGGATTAGAAGGCTGATACTCCTACTGAGACTCAATCTGCTGCCTCTAAGAGATGTTACTGGCATCTGGGATAAGACACCTAGCGAGAAGAGAACTTGTGAATTGTGCCAGTTGCAAATCCAAGATCTAAATCATGTCTTATTTGTATGTTCAAAGCTGCAAAGTGCCAGGCGCGTGTTCTTAAAATCAGTTTTTATCAGATTTAATATTCACTCGGCTCAGGACGCACGATCTTTGGTCTTGTCCCCTCCGAATGAAATGGTTTGTTTTAAGATATATCAATTTTTTATTTTTTTTTGCCTATTTACTAGAAACTTTTCTAACAGTAGCTTTCTGGTTATGATTTAATACCAACTGGTTGGTTATTTGATTGTTTCATGTATTCATAGCATTATTTGCACATTTTATAGTATGTTTGATATAAGACTTTTTTATTGGTCGGTTATTTGATTGTCTTATGTATTTATAGCATTATCTGCACATTTCTTAGTATGTTTGATATAATTTTTATAGCAATGTATAAGGAAGAATTTTGTATTGTATGTAAAGTTTGCCCTTTTAATTGTTGGTGTGTTTTTGTGGACCTCCGTAGGAGTTCCAAAACAAAATAAATAATTGAATTGGGTATACCGGTGCTGTCATGTCTCTCCCTCTAGAAGGGTGGGATCATACTCCCACACCAGTTTCTGGTGTGGGGGTATGATTCCAAGGTGTTTGACACCAAACACGACATGTTTCCGTGCAGCCATCCCAAAGTTAGCATTTACCGCGAGGTTATAATGCACTTAAGAGTATATGGTCAGGCTGCCTCACAGACAACCCCGGAGGATAGATTCGAAGGCTGCAGAGGGGCTCTGCTCATGCATGGGCACCCTCTCACACAAAACCAAGCACCCTGCCTTCAGGATTGATAAGGCCTGCCATAGGGGTGACTGATAGGTTTATATGTGCAGTGATAGGGTGAGATATAGTGAACCTATATCTCAGTAAGGGGTGCAGGCACCACCTCACTCAGGCTGCTGTAGCAGTCTTGTGGTGTCATTTTGGAAGGCTGCCCAGGGGTGGCATAATACATGCTTCAGCCCCTGGTAGACCTCTGGGGTACCCATGCCCTGGGTACATAGTATACCATATACTAGGGACTTATAAGGGCACCCCAGAATCCAATCTGTGGTGTACCTAAGGTAGAGGGAATCAATTTGGAGAGGAAGCAGCTAGGCTGGGGTCCTGGATAGCAGGCCCCCAGCCAGACTAAAGTCGAAAAACAGTGAAACATCAGCAAAAAGTGGGGGTAACCATAAGAAGCAGATCCTACTCTCCTACAGTCCACTAAACAGAATGGGGAAGTTGGAGGGCAGTAAGGCATCTGCATATACAGTATCTACTAGGAGGAAGAGTTACTTCACTTCAGTAAAGCTTTTTCTAGTAGAGATGCACAAGTTACTAACTTATGTAACGATATATCTGTAAGAGACAGTAGTTAGTGACAGATTCCTTACCTTAGAATATCCCCAGGCGTCAGGCTGGATCCGGAAAGTTTTTGCGTAGCAGTACCCTTAGGCGCGCCGGTAGGCGGCGGTCGTGCGGCTCCGCGTCCGTCGTCGGCGTCGTGATCGCCGGGATGACGTCGCGGGCAGTACTTAGACGCCGCCCCTGCGCGCTGACGTCAGTTCTGTACACGACTTTCCGTACCAGGAATGCAGAGCCATGCAAGAAGCTGACATAGGTGTCTGAAAAATACTAGGGCCCTGAAAGGGATGTCCTTAACCCTAGAAATCAGTTCGCAGAACGGGGAGGATGGGTGGGCGGTAGGAATCTGTCACTAACTACTGTCTCTTACAGATATATCGTTACACTAGTTAGTAACTTGTGCATCTGAAAGAGACACGTTAGTGACAGATTCCTTACCTTAGAATAGATACCCCAGCAATACCAACCCTGGTGGTGGGTCTGCGAACAAAGATCAGACAAGGAAGTCCCGGAGGACAGAACGGCCAAAGAAGCAGTCCCTCCGGACCTGACTGTCAAGGCAGTAATGCTTTGTAAATGTGTGCAGCGAGGCCCACGTAGCTGCCTGACAGATATCCTGCAGTGGAACACCGCGGACTAAAGCAGTGGTAGCAGCCGTTGCCCTGGTGGAATGGGCACGCAGCCCAACAGGAGGCTCCTTCTTAGCCAAAGAATAGCAGGCTTTGATACACAAGGTTACCCAGCGGGAGATGGTTCTCTTGTGCACCGCCCGACCTTTTTGGCGCCCACGTAGCCAACAAAGAGCTGGTCATCCACCCGGAAGTGTTGTGTGCGGTTGATATAAAAGGAAAGCGCACGTTTTGGGTCCAGACGGTGGAGCCTCTCTTCCTCTCTGGAAGGATGCGGAGGCGGAAAGAAGGTGGGCAAAGTGATGGTCTGCCCAATGTGGAAGGCAGTAACCACCTTTGGCAAGAAGGACGGACGCGTCCTAAGAACAACCTTGTCTGGATGGACAGACAGAAAGGGAGGTTTGCATGATAGAGCCTGGAGCTCACTCACCCGCCGAGCGGAGGTGATGGCCACCAGAAAGGCTGTCTTCAGAGTCAGAAGACGAAGAGGACAGTTATGTAGAGGCTCAAAGGGAGTGCACATAAGAAAGGTAAGAACCAAGTTCAAGTCCCACTGAGGCATCACAAACGGAACAGGAGGGAAGAGGTGTGTAATGCCTTTAGAAACCTGTTAACAACAGGGGACTTGAAAAGGGAGGGGCTGATCAGGAAGGCTGAGGAAGGCCGAGATGGCACAAAGATAGCCCTTGATGGTACCCAGGGCAGAACCCTGTTGGGCCAGGGAAAGAAGGAACAGAAGAACCTCAGAAAGAGGGGCAGAAAGGGGATTCACAGCCTTTGCTGTGCACCATGCCACAAACTTGTTCCACCTGCAGGCGTATACCACCTTAGTGGAGGGACGCCTGGCTGCCAGAATCACATCACAAACTTAGGGAGGCAAGTCGAAAGGAATCAACTGCCGCCGCTCAATCTCCACGCAAGCAGGTGGAGGCTGGACAGGTTCGGGTGGAGGACCGTCCCCTGCTGCTGCGACAGAAGATCCTCCCGAAGAGGCAGACGGATCGGGGGCTCGACGCTCATACTGAGTAGCTCGGGATACCAAACTCTTCGAGCCCAGTCCGGAGCCACAAGGATGACTTGGGCCCGGTCGCGCCGAATCTTCTTCAACACTCTGGGTAGAAGTGGTATAGGCGGAAAAGCGTACAACAGACCGCAACTCCACTCGCGACGAAAAGCGTCGCCGAGCGAGTGCTGCCTTGGAAATTCCAACGCGCAGAACTGATGACATTGCGCGTTCTCTTCGGTGGCGAATAGATCTAACCAAGGCTCTCCCCACTGTAGAAAGAGTCCTTGCGCCACGTCCGAGTGAAGACGCCATTCGTGATCCATCATGCACCTGCGGCTGAGTTCGTCCGCCCTGGCGTTCAGAGAACCTGCCAGGTGTTGAACTGAACCATTAGGAAAATGCCCTGATGTTCCAGCCATGTCCAGAGGCGCAGAACCTCCTGACATAGGGTCCACGACCCCACCCCGCCTTGCTTGTTGCAGTACCACATGGCGGTGGTGTTGTCTGTGAACACCTGCACTACCTTCCCTTTGACAGAGGGAAGGAATGCCTTGAGTGCAAGTCGGATCGCCCGGAGCTCCAGAAGGTTGATATGGAGCCGGGACTCCGCCGGAGACCAGAGGCCTCTGATCTCCGCCTCTCCCATGTGACCGCCCCATCCCAGAAGGGACGCGTCCGTCACAACTGTGTGCTCTGGCTGGGGAAGGGAGAGTGATCTGCCCATGACCCATTGCCGGTTCGAGAGCCACCACTGCAACTGTCTTGCAGTCCCCTCCGAGATCTGAACGTGATCGGACAGGTTGCCCTGGTGCTGCGCCCACTGGAACTTCAGAGCCCGCATATGCCATCTGGCATGATCGACCAGCAGGATGCAGGAGGCCATGAGGCCATGAGGCCCAGCAGCCTCAGGGTCATCCGTACCGAAACCCAGGATAAAGGCTGAAAGATCGGAATCATAGCCTGAATATCCCGGACTCGCCGTTCGGGAGGATAGGCCCGAAACTGCGTCGTGTCCAGAACTGCTCCGATGAAAAGGAGCTGTGGAGAAGGAATCAGATGCGACTTCGGCACATTGATGGAGAACCCCAGCGAGTGCAGGAGTTCGGCCGTAGTCTGGAGGTGGGAGACGACTGCCTGGCACGAGCCCGCCTTCAGCAGCCAGTCGTCGAGGTAGGGGAAGACTGGAACCCCTGCCCGGCGCAGATGAGCTGCGACCACCGCCATCACTTTCGTGAACACCCGAGGGGCACTTGTAAGACCAATGGGGAGCACGGTGAACTGAAAATGCTCGAGGCCTACCGTGAACCGAAGGTAACGCCGGTGGGCCGGCAGGACGGGGATGTGAAAATAAGCGTCCTGCAAGTCCAACGCTACCAACCAGTCTCCAGGGTCGAGGGCAGTCAAGACCTGAGCTAGGGTGAGCATCTTGAAATTCTCCTTCCGGAGGAAGCGATTGACGTTCCGGAGGTCAAAGATAGGACGCATGTCCTCCTTGTCCTTTTTGGGCACCAGAAAGTAGTGGGAGTAGCAACCACGCCCTACTTCTGGGGTCGGAACATGCTCGATGGCCCTCTTGGCCAAGAGGGCCGTGACTTCTTCTGCAGAAGCACCAAGTGATCCCCTGACATGCAGTGGAATTGAGGTGGCATGGCTGGGGGGTGGTCTCTAAGGGGAGGGAGTAGCCCCTTCGGACAATGTCCAAGACCCACCTGTCCGAGGTGATGGGACGCCAGTGGTGAAGGTGATGGCGGACCCTGCCCTCTACTGGCGTGCTGTGCACCTGAAAGGAAGGACTAGGAGGGCTTGGAGGCCGCGGACGGGGCGGAGTTGGTGGCCTGACCCGCACGCTGGTTGCCCGAACTGCCACGGCGGTAGCCACGTCCTCGGCCACGCCGAAGACGCTTGCTGCGCGGGCCGGTGGCTGGGCAGTGGACGTGACTGGGCGCCCCTTCCGTGGCCACGAAAGGGGCGAAAAACAGAGGTTAGCGGAGGGCGCACAACAGAACGGCCCAGGGACTTGGCAGTAGCCCGTGAGTCCTTAAAACGCTCCAGCGCATGGTCTGCTTTGGAACCAAAAAGACCGACTCCATCAAAGGGCATGTCCATGAGTGTATTCTGGACATCACCCGAGAAACCCGTTGTTCTCAGCCAGGCGTGGCGACGCAGCGCCACCGACGTTGCAAGCGATCTGCCCAGCGAGTCGGCGGTATCAAGGCCACAACGTATGGTGTATTTAGCCGCATCTCTACCTTCCGCAATGGTGCGGGTAAGCAGTGTCTGGACCTCCTCAGAACACTGGGGCAAAACAGTCGCCACCGAATCCCACAGGGAGTGGGTATATCGGCCCAAAAGGCAAGCGGTGTTGACGGACCGCAAGCCAGCACTGGAGGAAGAAAAGCCTTCTTCCCAAACTGGTCCAGGCGTTTGGATTCCCTATCCGGAGGGGCAGTAGGGAAGGCGGTTTGGGAGGCAGAGGCTTGGACAACCAAGCTCTCGGTGGTGGGATGTTGAGAGAGAAACAAGGGGTTGCCCGGAGCAGGGCGATGGCGTCGGGCCACGTTCCTATCCACAGGAGCCCCTGTTGTGGGCTTGGACCAGGTGCCCAAAATAACGTCAGACAGTGCATCATTAAACGGCAGCAGTCTCCGTGGAGGAAGCTGCCGGCTGAAGCACTTCCGTCAGGAGATTAGTCCTGACAGCCACAGTAGGCAATTGGAGGTGCAAGGCTCCAGCTGCTCTACGCAACACTGTTGCGAAATTTGCTCCCTTCTCCGTAGCCACGGGAGGAGACAGCATGCCAGTGTCAGGGGAAGTGTCTAGACCACTGGCATCCCCAAGTTCCTCTGCCCAGTCCTCATCATACTCACACTGCTGTGTGAGAGGGTCTTCCGACCCCTCCCAGCTCTCCTGGTCCTCCTCTGGTGTAAAATATGGAGGAGGAGGGACATCTGGGACCCAAGGTCTCATCGGCGCCGGAGCCGGCGTCGAGCGACGTCGGTCCGGCTCCATGTCCGGAACCGGAGAGAACCGGGGAACGACGCCGCCCGGAGCCCCGGGCGGCGTCGGGAACGGCACCGGGGAGATCGGCGTCGGCGGAGGCGTGGTTAGGTCAACCGGCGTCGATCGGGGTTGCGGTACCACCGGAGCCGGGATCAAGGCCGGGGCCGGGACCGGAGTCGTCGGCGACGCCGGAGCAACCCCATCAGGGCCCGCGGGGCCCGAAGGTGCACCGGAGGGACCTTGAGGCCCGAAGAGGCGGGCCATGGCCGACAGGAATTCCTGTATCTCGGCCGGAGTCGCCCGAACCCGGGAAGGACGGGTAATGCGGGGCGGCGCCACAGGCACATCCGGAGCCGCGGGGACGGTGCCGACAGGGGCCTCAGCCGAGTCGCGAGACCGGCGAGGCGAAGTCTTAGAGCGATGGTGCTTCTTAGACTTTTTGTGCTTCGACTTACCCGAGGAGTGCGAAGACTTGGACTCCGACTGGCGGGGGCTCCGCGACCGGCCCCTCGACCTCTCACGGGACCGGGGCTTGGTGCGGCGCGGAGCCGACTGCCGGACCTCGAGGAGCTTTCGAGACCGCTCTCGCAAAGCCTTCGGGTGTAAGGCCCGGCAGTCAGGGCACGACTTCGTGTCGTGGTCTCGGCCGAGACAGTAGAGACACTAAGTGCGGGTCTGTGATCGACATCATTCGACCACAGGCGTCGCATGGCTTGAAGCCGGGCATCCCTACCGACACCTAGGAGTCGAGAAGACTCGAAAAGAAACAGTGAAAAAATCACCCAAAAATTTAGTCAAAAATTGACTAGGGCACTGCTCTTCCCGGATCTGCGCTTACTGGCGCGGAAAAGAAGAACTGACGCCAGCGCGCAGGGGCGGCGTCCAAGTACTGCCCGCGACGTCATCCCGGCGATCACGACGTAGACGACGGACGCAGAGCCGCACGACGCCGCCTACCGACGCGCAAGGGTACTGCTACGCAAAAGCTTTCCGGATCCAGCCTGACGCCTGGGGATATTCTAAGGTAAGGAATCTGTCACTAACGTGTCTTTTTCAGATTCTATCTAACTGCAGATTCTTCACCTTAGAAAATTCACCAGCCTTCAAACTGGATCCGTTAAATCTTGAGCGGTACTTTTGCATGCAGGTAGATGGTGTTGTTCAGGTCCACGTCAGCATTATTGGAAGTGACGCTGCAGTGCCCATATAAATGCCGCCCTGGCATGCTGACAGTTTCTTTCGTGACTAGTTCTGCACCAAAAGCTCAGACCCACATAAAAACCAATGTTACTTTTTTGACCCATGTGCAGGGGCTAAATGGATTGTTTAGGTAAAGAGCCCAGTTTGAAAAGCAGGGAGGGTCGGTGAGGAATCTGCAATTAGAGTCTCTACCAGAAAAAAGAGTTACAGAAGGTAAGTCAATTGTTCTTCTGATCGAGACTTCCTCACCTTAGAATAGATACGCAATCAATACCTCCAGAGGTGGGTCTGCTGGATCCTGGAGGACGGAACGGGTTAAATGCCCATTACAATGGACCGGACTGTCTAAGCAGTAGTGTATTGAGTGTATGGAGGGACGTCCACAGGGCAGATGCCCAGAATAGGTACCCCGCACGCTAACGCAGTAGTGGCGGCTTTGCCCATGGTGGAATGAGCCTGCAAGCCCTCAGGGGGCTACTTCTTTGCCAGTGCGTTGGAAAGCTTTATTCAGAGTACTATCCATCGGGAGATGGTTCATTTCTGCACAGCCTTGCCCTTCTTCGCTCCAGTGAACCTAATGAAGAGCTGATTTTTCACCAAAGATCTTTGGTGTGATTAATATAGAATGACAAAGCTCTTTTAGGGTCAAAAAGAAGGAGTCTCTCCTCCTCCTTGGACGGATGATGTGGAGCATAGAACACCAGCGGAGTTATGCGCTGGCCAATGTGAAAGGAGGTGACAACCTGAGGGAGGAAAGAGGCATGTGTCCGGGAAGAAGTTGGTGTATGGAGGTTGGACCAACAGAGCCTGAAGCTCACTGACCATCCTGGCCAATGTAATTGCCACTAAGAACACTGTTTTCTTATGTGTTGCTCAAAGGGAGAAGACATGAGTAAAGCAAAAAACAAATTCAGGTTCCATTGGGGCACCACAAAAGGAGTAGGTGGGAACAAATGTAAACTTTTCAAAAACCGAGTCACGACAGGCGAGTTAAACAGGGAGGATTGATCTGGCAGCCTCAAGAAAGCAGAAAGGGCTGACAGATAACCTATAACGGTGCCCAGAGCAATACCATGCCGGGCTAAAGAAAGAACAAACAAAACTTCTACAAGAGGTGGAGAAAGGGGGGGTCCACGTGGTTTGAGGAACACTAAGCCACAAACTCATACCAACGGCAGGCGTAGACTGTTTTAGTGGAAGTAAATCAGGCTCCCAAGATGACATCACAAACTTGGGAGGGAGAATGAAAACCCTCAAAGGTCGCTGCTCAATCTCCATGCATGATAGTGGAGTGTTCGCAGATTCAGGTGTAGGACCCTGCCCTGGTGCAGTGACAAGAAATCCTCCCGAAGAAGAAGCCTGATGGGAGGACAGATGCTCATGCTGAGGAGGTCTGGATACCATGCTCTCCGTGCCCAGTTCAGAGCCACTAGGATGACTTTGGCCTGGCTGGTCCTGATCTTGCAGAGAACTGGTGGCAGAAGAGCTATCGGTAGAAGGCGTACAGAAGTTCGGAGTTCCATTCTAGGCGGAATGCATCTCCGAGCGACAGCAGCTTTGGAAACTCCAGCACGCAGAAGTGCTGACATTGCGCATTCTCGGCAGTGGCAAATTGACTGAGCAAATAGACCTTGTACCAACTCCGGATATAGATGCCATTCTTGACCCGCATGGCATAGACAGCTTAGTTTGTCCACCATGGCATTCAAAGATCCCGCCAGGTGCTGACTGACTAGGAAAACGTCCTGATGTTCCAGCCATGTCCAGAGGCACAGAGCCTCCTGGCACAGGGTCCATGACCCAACCCCATCCTATTTGTTGCAGTACCCCAAGGCGGTGGTGTTGTCTGTGAACACCTGCCTTTGAAGGATGGAAGGAAGGCTTTTAATGCCAAGCGGATAGTTCCCAACTTCTTGATGTGGAGCTGAGATTCTGCCAGAGACCAGAGTCCTTTGATTTCCACATCAATCCATGAATGACATCTGTCATCTCTGTGAGCTCTGGGTGAGGGGAGAGAGGTAGGTTGCTGACTCGATTGCGGTTCATCAGCCACCTCTGCAGATCTTTTGTAGTTCCCTTCGATATTAGCACCAGGTCTGAAAGATTACCCTAATGCTACGCCCACTGGGACTTCAGGTCCCACTGCAGAGCCCGCACAGGCCATTGGCGTGTTACACCAGCAGAATACAGGAGGCCATGAGACCAGCAGCCTCAGAATCAGTCTCACCAACATTCAGGAGAGAGACTGAAACATCGGAATCAGCTTGAATATCCGAGACTCGCTGCTCCGGAGGATATATGTGGAACTGCACTGTGTCCAGAATGGCTCTAATGAAAGAGAGCATCTGCCAGGGAGTCAGTTATGACTTAGGCATGTTGATAGTATACCTCAGCAAATGTAGAACGTTCACTGTAGTCTAGAGATGGGCGATGACTGCCTGGAGCGAGTCTGCCTTCAGCAGCCAGTCGTTGAGGAAGGGGAAGGCTTTAACCCTGAATCTCCACAAATCAGCTGCAACCACCGTCTTCACTTTGTAAACACCCGAGGGGGACTAGTGAGGCTGAAGAGGAGCATAGTGAACTGGATATTCTTGTGGCCCACCATGCACTGCAGGTAACGCCTGGGGGCTGGCAGGACCAGGATGTAGAAATTCACATCATGCAAATCCAGCGCTACCATCAAGTCTCCAGGATAGACAGAACCTGAGCCAACGTGAGCATCTTGAAATTATCTTTTTTCAGGAGGGTATTGAGAGGGTGCAGATCTAGTATAGGGCAGAGGCTTACGTCTTTTTGGCACCAGAAAGTAGCAGGAATAGCAACCGCGCCCTACTTCTGGCGAAGACACCCTCTCCATAACTCCTTTGGCTAAAAAGAGAATGCAGGCAGTTGGACCAGGGATGGATGATACTGCAGATGCCCAAAATCGCAACACTAGTTCCCCAACACTAGTTCCCCAATTGGATACAAAATACAAGACACTGGATAACACCCCTATCTTTCTACTCTGTCCTCAGAAGAAACTAACTTGTGCCGTTAAGTAACTTTAGACCACGAGTTTTAGTTTCTTAACATAAGTAGAAGTGTAACTATAACGGCTGTATTTCTATGGTTTTGTGTGGGTAAAACGTGAGCCTAGCTATAACGTCCCTGAACCTTTGTTTTTTTCAGTGAATTTGTGTGTGTATAAATAGATATATATATATATATCCACACAAACCTTCCAAGTACGACGCACGCTCAGGAATATGCCAAAAACTGTTTATTCTGTACGACTGAGAATAAACTGTTTTTGGCATATTCCTGAGCGTGCGTCGTTCTTGGAAGGTTCGTGTGGATATTCTTGCCGGCAGGCTTCTCCGGCGTCACGCACCACTTGCCAACGGGCCAGGATTCCGGATGAAGCAACCCTGTGCAGCAATTGTGCCGGCCGCTCCTTTTATCCGTTTGAACAGAGGATCATACAGCTGAAGCTCTGCAGACAACTGAGCGCGTCCCAGAGGTAGGTGTCTCTCGCCCTTGGGGGTGTGTGGCGGGGGGCTGGATCGTAAAAACATAGGAGGCGCGCCTCGTTCCTTCGCTCACACACTTGTGGGTGGCTCCTAGGTCTCTGGCTGGCGCCCGCTTCGTGCAGACCGACGAGGTTCCCGGTACATGTGTTGGCTGGGTAATCTGCACACAAGACTGTCCCACTTTTCCTTATTAACGGCAACCCCATTGTATACCGATATCTGTGGCACAGCCCTAGACCAATACGGGGAAATATGCTGTGGTGGAGCGGAATCCCTTCTCGGTGAATGCACAGCTTCATAATTCACCCCGCATATACGGCAAGCGGCAGCTGGAACCTCCGATCTCAGGAGGGGGAGTATGCCAATACCTGAACAATCGTGGGAACACATAAGACGATCACCGGAGAGTCTTATTTGTCTATCTGTAGCATGGATGAAGAATCAGAAAGACGTGCAACAGCTTAGACATTGCTTGCCCGGGCACCAGGGAAAGTTACCAGCCCTACGAGAAGCCAGCAACAAGACACATCCCTGAATGCAAAGTTGAAACGTCTGGAGAAGTTGAAAAAATCTGAGACTGCCAAATGGTGGGAAGCAATCTCACTACAAGATTATTTGGATAAGAATATGGTGCCACGCGGACTCCGCATTTACATTACGCCCTCATATGAATCTCCTAATCCACGCATGCTGGAGGACTGGGCAGAAAATTCTGCAAAAAGCTCAAGAAACATGCTAAGCATCCTCATTAAATACGCATGGGAGGATAGAGAAGGATTAGTTACTTACCTGTAATCCTAGTTCTCATCCAGGGGTATACTCATCATAGTCATAATCTATGAATAATCCCCGCCCACGTGCGGGATCCCGGAGCATTTAGAAAATATATATATATATATATACACACACACATACACACATATATATATATATATATATACATATACATATACGAAACATACATGCAGCCTAAAAATGTTTCCTACATGGCAGAACTGCCGAAATTACATAGGTTTGCATTGTAAGACAAATACCCTCCTAACCCATAAGGAAAAGAGGACATGCACAGAACAATTGTCATATACCAATGCTTTATTGCCACAAGGAAAACTTGTAATTGCAGGCATTCGCCTGTAGGCTGCATTGCAGAGCAATAATGAAACCAAGACAAAAAAACTGGCACCTTGCCTTTAAGGCTTCCAAAGGTTGGGGTACCGTGCCTTTAAGGCCTGCAGGAGACCCTCTGCTCCCATCATGCACCACAGGTGACAGTTAGGTCAGTTCTTTTTTCCGGCTCCTTCTGTGAGGATCCTGGAGTTTGAGCTCTTCAGTTTTTTGACTGAAAGATAATTTTTTGATATTTCCTTGGAAATTTCGACAGTTTGATACCTAGAGGTATATTCTACTGTTTTTTTTTTTTTTTTCCAAAAGTTTCCAGTCAGAATGCCTGCTTTATTTCGGAAATGTCCTTCCTGTGGCAAGAAGATGGCACTGTCAGATCCACACTCGGTGTGTATTGAGTGCCTTCCATCTTCACACAATCCTGACTAGTGTTATCATTGCCAGAAGTTTTCGAAGAGGATTCTGCGTGACAGAGAACGCATCAAGCTTCATGCCCTACTGGAGAGGGATAGAGACCATCATAGAGCTCCCTCTTCAAGTAAGCAACACCGAAAATGGCATCGCTCCACCTCTCCTGAGTCCAGGAAGAAGCAGGTGCCTGAATGTTCGCCGTCGACGTCGAGATCGCCGAAGAGGCCGAGGCATTCTTCAACGTCGAGGGACAAGCCAAGTAAGTCGGCGCACAGCACTTCGAGCTCGAAGGCTGTGGGTAATGAGAGACCGTCCAAAACTCCGTCGATGTTTCCGTCGACGTCGAGGCACACTCCGCCAACCTCGAGGGGATCGGCGTTGAGAGACTCGCCGGCGAAGACCATGCCGTGAGGGGACATACCGAAATCGAGGCATTCTCCGCCACCCTCAAGGGAGTCGGCGTTGAGAGACTCGCCGGCGAAGGCCATGCCGCGAGGGGACGTACCGACGTCGAGAGCATCTTCGAGGTCCCATCATTCGACGTCGAGGAGATCGACGTCATCGAGAAGGGCGACGTCGAAGTCTCCCGATCGACGCCGACAGGCGACATCAGGATCCCCCCATTGACGTGGGCGGTCGACGTCAAGACCTGTAACGGATCATTCGCCGTCGAGATGATCGGCGGCAGCGTCAAGGGCGACGTCGAAGTCTCCCCATCGACGCCGACAGTCGGCGTCAAAGTCCCCCCATCGACGTGGGCGGTCGACGTCGAGATCAACATCAGGGCACAGATCGACGACGAGGGTGACGCAGACCTTGTCGACGTCGAGATCCCGTTCGACGTCAAGGGACCAGTCATCTCCAGGGCTGAATATTGTACAGATTTCTCCAGAGAGATCTCCTACAGTTGCCGAAAAGAATTTTTGCGGCCTGTCGCCTCGCTGGCTGCAGGGTGTTGGAACAGGTGCCAGCAGAGGTCCGGGCTCGGACCACTCGCGGTCATACGCAACAAGACTTTCTAAGTCGCCTTCCAGAAGACCAAGGTCGCCTTCTACACGCCGATCTCGGTCAGGAGGTCGTCACAGCTCGCACAATCATCCACATAAGAGGAGGCGCAGAACATCTTCTACCTGTTCTTCGTCTTCCATTCGGCACTACTCGCCAACTTTTTCATCTACACCACCTTTAAGGGTTTCTCCTATTGATGACATTGGGACTTTCTCTGACGTACTTGGCAGAGGAGCTAAGAAACTAAATATCAGTTTATGTACTCCTGTGATCCCTACATCGATCATTTTCGAGACACTGCACCATCGTACAGCTCCCAGACCTCTGCTACCTCTGGTGCCAGGTTTTTTAGAACCAGCTATGACCACGTTCCTTACTCCAGCCACAGTGGGGTCAGTTCCGTCGAGGATCGCAAAGAAATACAAAGCTCCATACCAGGATCCCTTGTTCCTTAGGTCTGATCCTCCGGCGGATTCAATCATTGTGGCAGCCGCCAGGAAAGCACACTCCGCAGCCTCATCCGCTTCTGTTCCTCCAGAAAAGGACAGTAAACAAATGGACTCTTATGGCAGGAAGATGTGCAATACTTCGGCATCATCGATGAAGATTGCAAGTGCTTCATCCCTTCTTGGGCGCTATGATAGGTCTCTTTGGGACTCCTGGCTAGGTTTACCGACAAGCTTCCCAAAGAAGATCGACAAGACTTCCATGAAATCTTTGCAAGAGGGTGGCTTAGTAGCCAATCAAATCATCAGCGCGGCGGCTGACGCCTCAGATCTCACCGCACACGGCTATTCACAGGGCATCTGTTCGCGGCGCTCAGCGTGGTTGCGCCTCACAGGTCTAAAACCGGACGCCCAGAAGAAGATCCTAAACCTTCCTTTTAACGGCTCCTCCTTATTCGGTTCTCATGCGGATGAGATGATGACAAAGATGAAGACCGAGCTAGACACAGTCAAAGCAGTTGGACTGGAGAAGCGGAAGGAGTTTCGAAAACGCTTCCGTCAGAACGACAAGCGGCCTTTCCAACAGAGGGTTCAAACCCCTCAATGGTCCTCCCAAAACCAACAAAAGTTCCAATACCAGCACAAGCGTCCTGGCAGGGGCAGAGGGAACAATAAGCAACAGCAGTCCTCCACCAAGCAGCCTCCAAAACAGTGAGGCATTGCTTCCTCCGCACCCGTTCGCCACTCCGGTAGGAGGGAGTATCGTTTTCCACCTGAAAGAGTGGGAAGCCATAACAAAAGACAGATGGGTGCTGAATATTGTACAGCATGGTTACTTGCTGAGGTTCAAGACCCCTCCTCCGTAAGTTGCCCCTCATTTGACGTGCCTTCCTCAACAACACAATGTATTGCTACAGGGCGAAGTGTGTACCCTCCTCTCCAAAAAAGCCATAGAAGAGGTCCCACCTCACCAGCGAAATCAAGGGGTATATTCACGGTACTTTCTGGTCCAAAAACGAGGAGTAGCCAAAGAGTACAGGCCCATCCTCGACCTGCGCCTGCTGAACAGGTTTATAAGAAAAGAGAGATTTCGGATGCTAGCCCTGCACCAGATTTTCCCACATCTTCATCTGGGAGACTGGATGTGTGCCATCGACCTGCAGGACGCCTACTTTCACATTCCTGTTTCAGTGAAGCATCGCAAGTTCCTCAGGTTCCAGGTGTCTCGACAGCACTATCAGTACTGAGTACTTCCATTCGGGCTCAAATCCGCTCCCCGGACATTCTCCAAGTGCATGGCGGTGGTAGCCGCTTTCCTCCTCAAGAGGAAAATCTTCGTCTACCCCTACCTAGACGACTGGCTCCTGAAGAGTTCCACACCTTCTCTACTCCAGAGCCATCTCACTTACTGTCTCAACCTGCTTCACTCACTGGGGTTGCAAGTCAACTACAACAAGTCAGTTCTCAACCCCACGCAGAAAATACATTATCTGGGCGCATCCCTAGACACCGCAACGGCAAGCGTGTGTCCTTCGGAGGAGAGGTTGTCCTCAATGTTGATCAAGTGCCGTGCGCTTCTCAGCACTATACATCCCACAGCAAGGCAGGTGTCATCACTGCTGGGATCGATGGCCTCATGTATCTTCATTGTGCCCAATGCCAGGCTTTACATGCGGCCTCTACAGCAGTCCCTCGAAGATCAATGGACTCAGCACTCAGGCCGTTGGGAAGATCGGGTCTCTCTTCCTCAGGCAGCCAGGGACTCCATCAAATGGTGGATGAAACGTTCACACCTTCTGCAAGGGGTCCCCTTTCACCAGGTACCTCCGACACAGACTGTAGTTACAGATGCCTCACTGCAAGGTTGGGGAGCGCACATGGGCCAGCTTCAGGTACAAGGTCTCTGGTCCGAGACAGAGAGAAGTTATCACATCAACTTCTTGGAGCTAAGGGCAGTCCATCTGGCTCTCAAGTCTCTGTACCCGTCCCTACAGTCCAGCTCCATTCAGATTCAAACAGACAACACAACAACAATGTACTATCTGAACAAGCAGGGAGGCACCAGGTCACGGGTCCGGTCTCTGGAGTCACAGACCATATGGAAGTGGCTTCTGGCGAGGAGTCTCACAATCGTAGCCGTTCACCTTCCAGGAACCTTGAACGTGCAGGCAGATGTTCTCAGCAGAGACTTCGTAGAAGCACACGACTGGGTGTTAAACGAAGAAGTCGCTCAGGACATTTTTCGGCAATGGGGAGTGCCAGACATCGACCTGTTCGCAGACGCGGCAAATACGAAATGCCCCGTCTTCGCGTCCAGATTCCCACAACAAGGATCACGGGGAATGCACTTTTGATAGGATGGTCGCAGACATTGCGGACGCTTTTCCACCACTCCCTCGATCCCTACTGTCATACAGAAGTTTGACAGGACCAACGCCAGAATGATCCTGATAGCACCAGAGTGGCCGCGCCAGTGGTGGTATCCAGACCTCCTGCAGCTGTCCGAAGCCCCACACCGGAGGCTTCCCTGTCGCCCGGACTTGTTGACCAAGAACGAGGGGAGAGTATTTCATCCCAACCTCTCGTCCCTGCGTTTGACTGCATGGCTCCTGAAGTCATCCAGTACGGACACTTAGACCTCCCTGCTGATTGGATGTCTATTCTCAAGGAAGCAAAGAGACCCTCCACCAGGAAATCTTATGCTTTCAAGTGGAAGAGATTCTACCTGTGGTGCAAGGACAACCAGTTTGATCCGACTAAGGGTCAGGAGCAAGTGATAGGTTTGCATTGTAAGACAAATACCCTCCTAACCCATAAGGAAAAGAGGACATGCACAGAACAATTGTCATATACCAATGCTTTATTGCCACAAGGAAAACTTGTAATTGCAGGCATTCGCCTGTAGGCTGCATTGCAGAGCAATAATGAAACCAAGACAAAAAAACTGGCACCTTGCCTTTAAGGCTTCCAAGGGTTGGGGTACCGTGCCTTTAAGGCCTGCAGGAGACCCTCTGCTCCCATCATGCACCACAGGTGACAGGTCAGTTCTTTTGACGGTGTATAATGTAGAGACACCCGAGTAGAGGATGCAATAATATAGAAGAACTCCAGTGATGCTCGTCCGGGGAGGAGGGAGGGTCGCTTATGACTATGATGAGTATACCCCTGGATGAGAACTCTGATTACAGGTAAGTAACTAATCCTTCTCATCCAGGGGATACTCATCAATAGTCATAATCTATGAATAGAGTAGCAAGCCCATACCCAGTACCTCGCGGACGAGCAACGGAGTATACAGAACATTACATTCAAATTGCAATCATGCAAACAAATTCCTCAAAGAGGCCTGCCCCACTTGGGCATCGGCCTGTGCATCAGAATCTAGACAGTAATGACGTGTGAAGGTATGCACCGACCGCCATGTGGCTGCCTTACAGATTTCAGACATTGGAACATTGCGAAGGAGAGCTGTGGTAGAGGCTTTCCCTCTGGTAGAGTGCGCTTTAGTTCTGCCTGGTAAGGTCTTGTTAGCTAACTGGTAGGATAAAGCTATACAAGAGACAATCCATAGAGAGATGGATCTTTTAGATGCAGCTAGACCGGTGTTAGTAGAACCGTAGTTGATAAAAAGCCGGTCAGATTTCCTAAGTGTGTGAGTTTTGTCAAGGTAAAACTTCAGCACTCTCCGGAGATCTAAAGAGTGTAATGATCTCTCAGGGGGAGTTGAAGGTTTAGGAAAGAAGGTGGGCAGCGTAATAACCTGATTGATGTGAAAATCCGAGACCACCTTCGGGAGGAAGCTCGGATGTGTACGTAGCACCACCCTATTGGCATGAAAAACAGTATAAGGTGCCTTACAGCACAGGGCCTGAATCTCACTCACCCTGCGTGCAGAAGTGATGGCTACCAAAAAATCAGCCTTCCAGGTCAAATGCTGCAACGACACCTTATGAATAGGCTCGAAAGGAGCACCCTTAAGTTTCGTAAGCACAATGTTAAGTTCCCAGGGAGGAGAGGGAGATCTCACTGGGGGATAAACCTTCCTGAGACACTCTAGAAAATCCTTTACCACTGGCATCTGGAAGAATGAACCCTGGGTCGGGGACTTCCTGTAAGCTGTTATAGCGGCCAGGTGAACCCTGATGGAGGGATATTGCAGGCCTGACTTTGCCAAGTATAACAAGGGCAGACGGCAGGAAGCACTGTTCCCGGTGGCTATCGGGAACGCAAACAGGAATTCTCCACGAAGGAGCGGCCGGAACTGCCCCCGGGAAGCGGAAAAGCCGTACCATCCGAGAAGGTGAAGCGCAGCGGGGGTCGGAGGACTGAAGCGGCGGGAAGTACCGTACGGAGGTAAGGGCCTGCCAACAGCCCGGTGTGGGAGTGTGTCAGTGGAACGAGCGCGAGCATTGACTTTAGCGCCTGTCCACGGGTGAGGTGAACTCCGAGCTAACAGCACAATGTCTGCCGACGCGATACGGAGCAGGGAGGTGGCAGCAGGCGATGTGTTTAATGACTCTCTAAGCAGAGTAACGGCAATACCAGCGCCTACAAGCAGCGCGCAATCGTCTGTCAATAACATCAAGGAGCTTTTTAAAAAACTTGAGAAGTGTATGAGGTCAGAACAGGCCAAATGGTGGGAGAGCAAATCCCTCACGCGATACCTTAGAAGCGGGCAGGATTCCGCGCGGGTTGAGGATAATGCTCGCCCCAAGTTACGAGAACCCGGATCCGCATATGCTAAAAGAATGGGCGGACTGCAACCTGGAATCTCGTAGGCTCGTGGTCATACTAATCAAGTACGCCAATAGTGACAGAGAAAAGTTAGTCACAAATTGATGAAATCAATGGGGAAATAGAGAAGCATGGCGACACCGACACTGTCCAAAAACACAGGGAGGACATGATGGGGCGCCTACAAAGAGATGAGGATGTGATTAAAAAACGTAAAGCCTATAAATATCAAAGAGATAAAGTGGACTACGAACAGGGCCGTGTGTTCACTTTTGCACGCAGATATGATGCAGTGAAAAAGGCAATACCATTGGGAGGAACATCAACTGCACATCCTAATGCCAACAGTATCTCTCAGGCGTCCACATCAGTATCGGACCTGAGCTCTGCCATTGACAGCGGATCAGAAAATGAGCAGACCGCAGGGGCGTTGGGGTTTACCATACCATCACTGGGTCAAGAGCTGGATTATATGCGCTTGGACAGGAGGCAAACCCTGCGCCCGCGAGGACCAAACAAGAGTACAAACATGGGAGGAACAAACAAAACAACCAGAAACGACGAGCGAGACGGCGATGTAGGCAACAAAACCAAGCAAAACAACAACAAAAAACCAACAAAAAAGAGATGGAACAGGCGCTGATAACTAGCATGGATGATAACACGGTTATCAATCTGACTGAGACAACTCTGAGCGAAGATGAACGCAGAATACTGTCACTGGGTCTTACTTACAGTCCTGTAACAAATTTTAATTATGCGGAGACAAGGATAGATCTATTTAAATTCGTGCGAAAGATCAAACTACGAAAATATCATGCAATTCAAGGGACTAACAATCAAAATACCATCATGTCAACAAAAGGGGAGGGCAATACTAGTCCGACATTAACAGCAAGGGACCAAGCACTATTAACGGATATGCAACAGCTATTCAATGAAAATACAATCATGAATGAGCAAGAAGTACAGCAACTTGGGGCGAGAACACAAACCAAGTTCAGACCCAAATCAACTTTTTGCCCCCTCATGCTGAAAGACAATGTTGACATTTTCCATGACAAAGTCACTTTTGAATTAAAGAAACTTTATCGAGAGACAATGAGATGCCCCAGCAGACATAACAAACAGGCCCATATCTATGCACAATTGGTCAGCAAACTACAAAAAGATGACAAAACTATTATCCGCCAGTCAGACAAAGGGGGAAATGTAGTTTTATGGCCACGTGAACTCTACATGGAAGAAGCAGAAAGACAACTCAGTGACAGAAACTGCTACAAAAGAAGCAATATTTTAGCAGTAAAGAGTTCTTGGACGGAATACAACAGCAAACTAGTAGCATGGAAATCAGCCGGTCTTTTAAGCATGGACGAGTTTAAGTATTTAAAAACCGATCATCCCGTCATCCAGACTATATACTTTATCCCCAAAGTCCATAAGGATATGTCCAGACCTCCCGGCAGACCTATTATTTCAGCCATAGGGAGCAAAACAGAGAATACATCCAAATATGTGGATTTTTTTCTCCAGGACCTAGTAAGAGAACTTCCATCGTTCATAAAGGACACTGGGGATTTCCTACGGAAGATTGAAAATGTAAAATGGGATGAGGAATGCTTATTCATGTCATTAGATGTAATCTCGCTGTATACAAGCATACATAATCGAGATGGTCTTTTAGCCGCTGAATTTTATCTAAATACTAGGCGCAGACAGTATGGCTTGCATAACAAAATGTTGTTGTCTATGATATCCACATGACTTGAAAACAACTTTTTTCATTTAATAACCAAATCTTTCAGCAAGTGAGAGGAGTTGCCATGGGGGCTTGCTTCTCCCAGAGTTATGCCTGTCTGCATATGGGCATGTGGGAGGAGCAGGTCCTCATGGTAACACACAAAGATACCCTCAGTAAACATATTCTGTGTTGGTACAGATTTATTGATGATTTGTTCCTAATATGGAGAGGTAATGAAATGGAAGCTCGCAAATTTGTAATGGAATTGAATGATAACTCTCTCAACTTACAATTTACTGCCCAAATCAGTTGTGATGAGATAATTTTTCTAGATGTTGAGGTGTATATATGTAACAACCAGATACAGACACGCTTGCAAAGAAAGGCCACAGCTGGCAATACTGTGTTGCATGCTACTAGTCACCATCCGCCACATCTGATCAATAGCATCCCCTACGGGGAAATGCTACGGATCAGATGAATATGCAGCACCGAAATGGATTGCATAGAGGCACAGCAGACATGTAAACAAAGGTTTTTAGCTAGGGGTTATGCCAAAAGTGTGATCACGGCCGCAATGAACAAGGCCAACAATCAACCACGCTCAGAGTTATTGGTTGACCGAAACAAAAGGGATTCTGAAATTAGACAATCCTTGGACCAGCCTACCAGGTTGATATTGACATTCAATAGACAGCATAAAACCCTAAGGAGAATAGTCAATAGAAACTGGCCATTAATTCTGAATGACCCCGTATTGGGCGAGCGCCTAACTACCCCTAGCATTACTTACAGGAAAGCCCGATCTATGAGCAGCCCTGAGGTTACTTCTACTAAAAACTACTTCTACTAAAAACTGGCTAAATGCGCGAACAGGATTTTTTAAATGCTCCAATTGCAAAGCATGTAGACATAGCAATAATGTCAAAACATATACTACTCCTTTCAGACAGAGACCAGTTGAGATTTCCAAGTTTCTAAACTGTAAAACAGAATTTGTGGTGTATGTGCTGGAGTGTCCGTGTGGCCTACGCTATGTGGGGAGCACTAAATTGCAAGTGCACAAGCGGATACTCCAGCACATGCGAGCCATTTCCAACAATGATGCTTCCTACCCAGTGGCCAGACACTTCAAAGAACATCATGGCAGTGATAGTCAGCTATTGAAATACTTTGCCATTGATGCGGTCTTGCCACTTAGAAGGGGTGGGAACCGCGACTACCTTCTACAAAAGTTGGAAACACAATACATCCTGGAACTCGACTGTAAAATCCCATCCGGCTTAAACGCAAGTGAGGACTTTTTCACCTGCCTATGAATCTGTTACCTCAAATCCTTCTTACATAAAGTACAACCTTTTACTTTTTGAATTAAAACTGCCCCCCTCCCTTTCTTAAAAATAATTTTTATCTGAAATCTTAGCATTTTATACACGACTAGTAATGAATCACGGCTCTGATTCAAGGTGATGTAGACACGGGTATAGTTTTTATTAGCACAAGCACTTTTATCTGAATTGATGGACTTATGCCCACTTGGGCTGAATTTGTTGCATACCTTACACTATCTTTCATTCCATGCTCATTGAGCCAGGTCAATCATGCATGAAGAAGTGGTTATAAAATATGGTAACCAGGAGCACACTTTACATGAGACCACTTGAATAGTCAATAAAATGTGGGAATTCAGATTTTAATTGTATATGCTTTTAATCTGGATTTTTAACCTTTTTTATGTGCATTGTATTTAAATTCAATTATGAAGATCTATTTATTTATTGCACATAATTGCACATTGTGACTATGGGTACATGTCTATTGCACTTTATGAAAATGAACGACATTGTATAAGGTCTGCTAAGAAACATATGGCAGTATTTCTTCTTTGTCCATCAAAACTTTGCACTTAACGTGTGTTTACGATGCACTAGCACTTTAAATTTGAAGCGATGTCTGTTTCGTGTCATGTGATCAAGGCCTCGTGTGAGGCTGAAACGCGTAATGGCGGAGGTGCGGGAGTTCACCGAATAAACCAGTAATTGCACCAACTCTGGGTCTGCATTTCGTCTTTTATATTCGAATGGTGACGAACGTCTTTGGAGATATATATATATATATATATATATATATATATATATATTTTCTATATGCTCCGGGATCCCGCACGTGGGCGGGGATTATTCATAGATTAGGACTATGATGAGTATACCCCTGGATGAGAACTAGGATTACAGGTAAGTAACTAATCCTTCTCTATCCTCCCATGCGCATTTAATGAGGATGCTTAGCATGTTTCTTGAGCTTTTTGCAGAATTTTCTGCCCAGTCCTCCAGCATGCGTGGATTAGGAGATTCATATGAGGGCGTAATGTAAATGCAGAGTCCGCGTGGCACCATATTCTTATCCAAATAATCTTGTAGTGAGATTGCTTCCCACCATTTGGTAGTCTCAGATTTTTTCAACTTCTCCAGACGTTTCAACTTTGCATTCAGGGATGTGTCTTGTTGCTGGCTTCTCGTAGGGCTGGTAACTTTCCCTGGTGCCCGGGCAAGCAATGTCTAAGCTGTTGCACGTCTTTCTGATTCTTCATCCATGCTACAGATAGACAAATAAGACTCTCCGGTGATCGTCTTATTATGTGTTCCCACGACTGTTCAGGTATTGGCATACTCCCCCTCCTGAGATCGGAGGTTCCTGCTGCCGCTTGCCGTATATGCAGGGTGAATTATGAAGCTGTGCATTCACCGAGAAGGGATTCCGCTCCACCACAGCATATTTCCCCGTATTGGTCTAGGGCTGTGCCACAGATATCGGTATACAATGGGGTTGCCGTTAATAAGGAAAAGTGGGACAGTCTTGTGTGCAGATTACCGGGCCAACACATGTACCGGGAACCTCGTCGGTCTGCACGAAGCGGGCGCCAGCCAGAGACATAGGAGCCACCCACAAGTGTGTGAGCGTAGGGACGAGGCACGCCTCCTAAGTTTTTACGACCCAACCCCCCGCCACACACCCCCAAGGGCGAGAGACACCTACCTCTGGGACGTGCTCAGTTGTCTGCAGAGCTTCAGCTGTATGATCCTCTGTTCATACGGATAAAAGGAGCGGCCGGCCACTGGATCCTCAATTCAATTGCTGCACAGGGTTGCTTCATCCGGAATCCTGGCCCGTTGGCAAGTGGTGCGTGACGCCGGAGAAGCCTGCCAGCAAGAATATCCACACGAACCTTCCAAGAACGACGCACGCTCAGGAATATGCCAAAAACAGTATATTCTCGGTCGTTCAGAATAAACAGTTTTTGGCATATTCCTGAGCGTGCGTCGTATTTGGAAGGTTTGTGTGGATATATATATATATATATATATATATATATATATATATATCACAAAAGACGCTCCTTCCGACTTCAATGGACCCGTGAGAAGTGGCGTGCTCACCGGCGGAGCAAGCCGGTAATGTCAATATCAAAAAACCACCAATATGCACGCTCTCAGAAACAAGGAACTCCGTAGTAATAATCCACAAGTTGTTTATTCACAACGCGTTTCAGGGCAAAACCCCTTGATCACGTGAAACGTGCACACGTAAAGGGTGACTAATAAAGCATTCAATACAGTCATAGACATAATCGTAGGACTACTGCGTATTTTGTTCCCTGCAAATAAATGGCAGACATCTTGGAACGGATGAAATGCAAACATGAGAACACAATCATCATGTAAAACGTGTAGTTATACCCACGCTGTTGTAGGCTGTGCAAAGATGCAATAAAGCAATGAGTGAACATGTACACATACTGAATTTTTGGCAGTCTGTAACTCAAGGTATTATAAACATTGTCTCCAAATAAAGGAATTACATATGTAATATATTGGTACAGAATAAACATATCTTGGCTAGGCAAGTGCCCTGGTGAGACAGAATGCACGACAGGGGTAACGAGTCCGCCAAGTCTAACTATAGCTTTCTTACTCCTTCTGTGCATTAGATTGTAATTTTAATTTTATTTTACGTTTTGATATTTATTGAGTGATGTGGACAACTTGTGATGCTAACATGTGTTCTATTTTCTTTATTTTCAGGAGGAAAGGAAGGGGCCCCCCTCACCTGTAATCACTTTCACGGGCCACCTACCCTTTTCCCCTTATCATCACTGTCACGGTCCTGAGACTGGGTAACTATGTTTCATTTGATTTGTCATCTCAGCAATACAATCATATTTTGCTGGACTTGTGACTACTGCCTGAAGTGTGTTAAAGTACGTGCTGTCTCATGGTAATTGGCACAACTGGGCACTTGCCCGTAATTTGTTAGTGTTTGTGTAAAAATGGGCACTGGCCCGTAATCTTGTAGTTAGACTTGGCGGACTCGTTACTCCTGTCGTGCATTCTGTCTCACCAGGGCACTTGCCTAGCCAAGATATGTTTATTCTGTACCAATATATTACATATGTAATTCCTTTATTTGGAGACAATGTTTATAATACCTTGAGTTACAGACTGCCAAAAATTCAGTATGTGTACATGTTCACTCATTGCTTTATTGCATCTTTGCACAGCCTACAACAGCGTGGGTATAACTACACGTTTTACATGATGATTGTGTTCTCATGTTTGCATTTCATCCGTTCCAAGATGTCTGCCATTTATTTGCAGGGAACAAAATACGCAGTAGTCCTACGATTATGTCTATGACTGTATTGAATGCTTTATTAGTCACCCTTTACGTGTGCACGTTTCACGTGATCAAGGGGTTTTGCCCTGAAACGCGTTGTGAATAAACAACTTGTGGATTATTACTAACGGAGTTCCTTGTTTCTGAGAGCGTGCATATTGGTGTTTTTTTATATATATATATATATATATATATATATATATATATATCTATATATACACACACACACAAATTGAAAAATCTGAGACTGCCAAATGGTGGGAAGCAATCTCACTACAAGATTATTTGGATAAGAATATGGTGCCACGCCGACTCCGCATTTACATTACGCCCTCATATGAATCTCCTAATCCACGCATGCTGGAGGACTGGGCAGAAAATTCTGCAAAAAGCTCAAGAAACATGCTAAGCATCCTCATTAAATATGCATGGGAGGATAGAGAAGCAATACTTCTTGAATTGGCAGCACTTGAGGACGAATTTAACAACAGCAGTGAACAAGGATTAATCAAGAAGTTCAAAGAAGAATTAAGACTGAAACAACACAAAGAGGATATTAAAATCCGTAAACAAAGAACGCTCCACAGAGACTGCGTGGACTATGAAAGTGGCCGCGTTTTAACATATAGCCACAAATACGACCACTTATGAGGATCGACCACCACCAATAGAGGTGAACACCACAATACAGGATAGAACAGAACCATCATCCATTGAAAACAGTGGGCCCGACACCGACACAACCACTGCCAGCTCGGTCTCTGAGAGAGTAGTCCCTTCCAATCCAGCTACTTTTTTAGACGAATACTGGCTCCTGAGAAGGGGCCGGCAAACATCAAGAGTGACACCGGCACCATCAGCCCGAGGAAGAGCACAACGTGGCAGAGGAAGAGGCAGGGGAGGAGTAAAAGGAGAAAGCGAAGGAAACAAAAAGCACAAAAGCGACAAAATAAAGGAGCCCATGGGAAACAAAGCTGGAAGCTCCAGGAACAAGCAGTAATGGATCATGATACGGTAAATAAGACCATCATTAACCTTACTGAACGTCCCCTCTCTTTTCTTGAAAAGAAAACTATGCCTAGGTCTGACCTTTTGTCCCACTGAGATTAACTATTCTGAAACTCGCGTCGATTTATACATGTTTGTTAGAAAAATCAAACTTAAGAAATGGCATTCACTCAAAAAAACTGGAGATAGGACAAATATTGGCCCTAATGCACAAGTTACTAACTTGTGTAACGATATATCTGTAAGAGACAGTAGTTAGTGACAGATTCCTTACCTTAGAATATCCCCAGGCGTCAGGCTGGATCCGGAAAGTTTTTGCGTAGCAGTATCCTTGCGCATCGGTAGGCGGCGTCGTGCGGCTCCGCGTTTGTCGTCGGCGTCGGGACCGCCGGGATGACGTCGCGGGCAGCACTTAGACGCCGCCCCTACGCGCTGACGTCAGTTCTGTACACGACTTTCCGCGCCAGGAACGCAGAGCCATGCAAGAAGCTGACATAGGTGTCTGAAAAATACTAGGGCCCTGAAAGGGATGTCCTTAACCCTAGAAATCAGTTCGCAGAACGGGAGGATGGGTGGGCGGTAGGAATCTGTCACTAACTACTGTCTCTTACAGATATATCGTTACACAAGTTAGTAACTTGTGCATCTGAAAGAGACACGTTAGTGACAGATTCCTTACCTTAGAATAGATACCCCAGCAATACCAACCCCGGTGGTGGGTCTGCGAACAAAGATCAGACGAGGAAGTCCCAGAGAACAGAACGGCCAAAGAAGCCGTCTCTCCGGACTTGGCTGTCAAGGCAGTAATGTTTGGTAAACGTGTGCAGCGAGGCCCACGTAGCTGCCTGACATATATCCTGTAACGGAACACCACGGCCTAATGCCGTGGTAGCAGCCGTTGCCCTGGTGGAATGGGCACGCAGTCCAACAGGAGGCTCCTTCTTAGCCAAAGAATAGCAGGCTTTGATACACATGGTGACCCAGCGGGAGATGGTCCTTTTGTGTACCGCCCGACCTTTTTTGGCGCCCACGTAGCCAACAAAGAGCTGGTCATCCACCCGGAACTGTTGTGTGTGGTTGATGTAAAAAGAAAGCGCACGTTTTGGGTCCAGACGGTGGAGCCTCTCTTCCTCTCTGGAAGGATGCGGAGGCGGAAAGAAGGTGGGCAAAGTGATGGTCTGCCCAATGTGGAAGGCAGTAACCACCTTTGGCAAGAAGGACGGACGTGTCCGAAGAACAACCTTGTCTGGATGAACAGACAGAAAGGGGGGGTTTGCATGAAAGAGCCTGGAGCTCACTCACCCGCCGAGCGGAAGTGATGGCCACCAGAAAGGCTGCCTTCAGAGTAAGAAGACGAAGAGGACAGTTATGCAGAGGCTCAAAGGGAGCGCACATTAAGAAAGTAAGAACTAAGTTCAAGTCCCACTGAGGCATTACAAACGGAACAGGAGGGAAGAGGTGTGTAATGCCTTTAAGAAACCTGTTAACAACAGGGGACTTAAAAAGAGAGGGCTGATCAGGAAGCCTGAGAAAGGCCGAGATTGCACAAAGATAGCCCTTGATGGTACCCAGGGCAGAACCCTGTTGGGCCAGGGAAAGAAGGAACAGAAGAACCTCAGAAAGAGGGGCAGAAAGGGGATTCACAGCCTTTGCGGTGCACCATGCCACAAACTTGTTCCACCTGCAGGCGTATACCACCTTAGTGGAGGGAGCCTGGCTGCCAGAATCACATCACAAACTTTGGGAGGCAAGTCGAAAGGAATCAACTGCCGCCGCTCAATCTCCACGCAAGCAGGTGTAGACTGGACAGGTTCGGGTGGAGGACCGTCCCCTGCTGCTGCGACAGAAGATCCTCCCGAAGAGGCAGACGGATCGGGGGATCGACGCTCATACTGGCCCTGTTTGTTGCAGTACCACATGGCGGTGGTGTTGTCTGTGAACACCTGCACTACCTTCCCTTTGACAGAGGGAAGGTATGCCTTGAGTGCAAGTCGGATCGCCCGGAGCTCCAGAATGTTGATATGGAGCCGGGACTCCGCCGGAGACCAGAGGCCTCTGATCTCCGCCTCTCCCATGTGACCTCCCCATCCCAGAAGGGACGCGTCCGTCACAACTGTGTGCTCTGGCTGGGGAAGGGAGAGGGATCTGCCCATGACCCATTGCCGGTTCGAGAGCCACCACTGCAACTGTTTTGCAGCCCCCTCCGAGATCTGGACGTGATCGGACAGGTTGCCCTGGTGCTGCGCCCACTGGAACTTCAGGTCCCACTGCAGAGCCCGCATATGCCATCTGGCATGATCGACCAGCAGGATGCAGGAGGCCATGAGGCCCAGCAGCCTCAGGGTCATCCGTACCGAAACCCAGGATAGAGGCCGAAAGATCGGAATCATAGCCTGAATATCCCGGACTCGCCGTTCGGGAGGATAGACCCGAAACTGCGTCGTGTCCAGAACTGCTCCGATGAAAAGGAGCTGTGGAGAAGGAATCAGGTGCGACTTCGGCACGTTGATGGAGAACCCCAGCGAGTGCAGGAGTTCGGCCGTAGTCTGGAGGTGGGAGACGACTGCCTGGGACGAGCCCGCCTTCAGCAGCCAGTCGTCGAGGTAGGGGAAGACTGGAACCCCTGCCCGGCGCAGATGAGCTGCGACCACCGCCATCACTTTCGTGAACACCCGAGGGGCGCTGGTAAGGCCGAAAGGGAGCACGGTGAACTGAAAATGCTCGAGGCCTACCGTGAACCGCAGGTAACGGCGGTGGGTCGGCAGGACGGGGATGTGGAAATATGCGTCCTGCAAGTCCAACGCTACCATCCAGTCTCCAGGGTCGAGGGCAGTCAAGACCTGAGCTAGGGTGAGCATCTTGAACTTCTCCTTCCGGAGGAAGCGATTGACGTTCCAGAGGTCCAAGATAGGACGCATGTCCTCCTTGTCCTTTTTGGGCACCAGAAAGTAGTGGGAGTAGCAACCACGTCCCTACTTTTGGGGTCGGAATGCGCCGATGGCCCTCTTGGCCAAGAGGGCCGCAACTTCCTTCTGAAGAAGCACCAAGTGATCCCCTGACATGCGGTGGAATTGAGGCGGCATGGCTGGGGGATGGTCTCGAAGGGGAGGGAGTAGCTCCTTCGGACAATGTCCAAGACCCACTTGTCCGAGGTGATGGCACGCCAGTGGTGAAGGTGATGGCGGACCCTGCCCTCTACTGGCGTGCTGTGCACCTGAAAGGAAGGACTAGGAGGGCTTGGAGGCCGCGGACGGGGCGGGGTGGGTGGCCTGACCCGCACGCTGGTTACCTGACCCACCACGGCGGGAGCCACGTCCTCGGCCACGCGAAGACGCTGCTGCGCGGGCCGGTGGCTGGGCAGCGGACGTGATTGGGCGCCCCTTCCGTGGCCACGAAAGGGGCGAAAAGCAGACGGCTGCGGAGGGCGTACAGTAGAAAGGCCCAGGGACTTGGCTGTAGCCCGCGAGTACTTAAAGCGCTCCAGCGCATGGTCTGCCTTGGTCCCAAAAAGACCGACCCCATCAAAGGGCATGTCCATAAGAGAGTTTTGGACATCACCCGAGAAACCAGTTGTCCTCAGCCAGGCGTGACGGCGCAGCGCCACTGTCGTTGCAAGCGATCTGCCTAGCGAGTCGGCGGTATCAAGGCCACATCTGATGGTGTACTTTGCCGCATCTCTTCCCTCTGCAATGGTGCGGGAAAGCAGTGTCCGGACCGCCTCAGAACACTGGGGCAGAACTTGCGCCACCGAGTCCCACAAGGAGTGGGAATATCGGCCCAAGAGGCAAGTGGTGTTGACGGACCGCAAGCCAGCACTGGAGGAAGAAAAGACCTTCTTCCCAAATTAATCCAGGCGTTTGGATTCCCTATCCGGGGGAGCGGTAGGGAAGGCGCTTTGGGAAGCAGAGGCTTGGACCACCAAGCTCTCAGGGGTGGGGTGTAGAGAGAGGAACGGGGGTCGCCCGGAGCAGGGCGATGGCGTCGGGCCACGTTCCTATCCACAGGAGCCCCTGTGGTGGGCTTGGACCAGGTGCCCAAAAGAACGCCTGAAAGCGCCTCGTTAAACGGCAGCAGTGGCTCCGAGGAGGTAGCCGCCGGCTGAAGCACTTCCGTCAGGATGTTAGTCCTGACAGCCACTGTAGGCAACTGGAGGTGTAAGGCCCCAGCTGCTCTACGCAACACCGTTGCAAAGTTTGCTCCCTCCTCCGTTGCCACGGAAGGAGGAGACAGCATGCCAGAGTCAGGGGAGGTGTCCAGACCACTGGCATCCCCAAGTTCCTCAGTCCAGTCCTGATCAAACTCACACTGCTGTGTGAGAGGGTCATCAGACCCTCCCAGTTATCTTCGTCCTCCAATTCTGGTTCAAAATAAGGAGGAGGGACATGTGGGACCCAGGGTCCCAGCGGCGTCGGAGCCGGCGTCGAGCGACGCCGGTCCGGCGCCATGTCCGGATCCGGAGAGAACCGGGGAACGACGCCGCACGGAGCCTCGGGAACGGCACTGGAGAGATCGGCGCCGGTGGAGGTGTCGTCAGGTCAACCGGCGTCGATCGGGGTTGTGGCAGCACCGGAGCCGGGGTCGAGGCCGGGACCGAGGCTGGTGTGACAGGCGGCGTCGGGACCGGAGTCGCCGACGGCGCCGGAGAAACCCCATCAGGGCCCGCGGGGCCCGAAGGCGCACCGGGGGGACCTTGAGGCCCGAAGAGGCAGGCCATGGCCGACAGGAACTCCTGTATCTCGGCCGGAGTCGGCCCCGAACCCGGGAAGGACGGGTAATGCGGGGGCGGCTCCACAGGCACTCCCGGAGCCGCGGGGACGGTGCAGACAGGACCCTCAGCCGAGTCGCGAGACCGGGCGAGGGGAAGTCGTCAAGCGATGACGCTTCTTTGACTTCTTATGCTTCGACTCTACCGGAGGAGTGCGAAGACTTGGACCCCGACGACCGATGAGGACTCGCGACCGGCCCCTCGACCTCTCACGTGACCGGGGCTTGGTGTGGCGCGGAGCCGACTGCCGGGCCTCGAGGAGCTTTCGAGACCGCTCTCGCAAAGCCTTCGGGTGCAAGGCCCGGCAGTCGGAGCACGACTTCGTGTCGTGGTCGCGGCCGAGGCAGTAGAGACAATCCCGATGCGGGTCTGTGATCGACATCATTCGACCACAGGCGTCGCATGGCTTGAAGCCGGGCATCCCTACCGACACCTTCGGAGTCGAGAGACTTCGAGAAACAGTGAAAAAAATCACCCAAAAACTTAGTCAAAAAATGACTAGGGCACTGCTCTTCCCGGATCTGCGCTTACTGGCGCGGAAAAAGAAAGAACTGACGTCAGCGCGCAGGGGCGGCGTCTAAGTGCTGCCCGCGACGTCATCCCGGCGGTCCCGATGCCGACAACGGACGCGGAGCCGCACGACGCCGCCTACTGACGCGCAAGGGTACTGCTACGCAAAAACTTTCCGGATCCAGCCTGACGCCTGGGGATATTCTAAGGTAAGGAATCTGTCACTAACGTGTCTCTTTCAGATTTCACCACTAGTACCTTCCCCAACCTGACTGTTGAAGATCCTGAGACCCTCCACCTTATGCATGATTTAGCTATGGGGTCTGAATCCACCGTAGGGTCTTCAGGGGAGCCATACAAGTTAGATATTCCCACGGACCTGGCTGCCTCTACCAAATTCAAACCCCGTTCTGTTTTTTACCCTACCACACGATAACATTGACACTTTTCATGAAGTGGTGACTAAAGCCCTACAGAAACTCAAACACCAGGACTGGAGAAACGTTCCATCGAACTATTATCTATCTACCAAACAAAAAGAAATAATCAAGGCATTAGCAGATGAGACTGATATTATTAGCCGACCTGCTGACAAAGGAGGCAATATTGTACTCGTGAACAGAGAAATGTACATTAACGAAGTTCTGAGACAAATAAATGATTCTAAGTTTTATTTAAAGATCAATGTTGACATCTATAATCAAAGTATTTTTGAAACCTGGAACAAATTAATTGAGTGGGAACATAACGGTAATATTACCTGGGAAGAGTATGGTTTTCTTAAACGTGATTACCCTAAATTACCCATCATGTACTTTTTGCCTAAAATACATAAGGATCCCACAATGCCACCTGGCAGACCTATTGTTTCTTCAATTGGCAGTGTACTTGAGAATATATCTAAATATGTTGACCACTTTCTCCATGAGTATGTCACCTCTCTCCCCTCACACATTAGAGATACGAAAGATTTTCTTTCAAAATTGGAAGGTATAACCTGGGAGGATAGTGATCTCATGATAACCCTTGAAGTCAATTCGTTATATACTATAATTGACCACTCACAAGGCATTGAAGCATGCTTTCACTACCTTAAAAACATACCCATCGGGTATCTAGAACATACCAGGATACTACTAGACATGATGAGTGAATGCCTCAAAAATAACATCTTTATGTTCAATGGCACCATCTATAAACAGATACTTGGCACTGCTATGGGGACTTGCTTTGCCCCTAGCTTTGCCAATCTGTTCCTAGGCCTGTGGGAAGAAGAAATCCGGGCTGATAGTGCCTCGAGTTCAGACTTCACCAAAGTAAAACTCTGGCTTCGTTACATTGACTATCTTTTTATAATCTGGACTGGCACTGAAGAAGAAGCCACCAGATTTATAAATAAGCTCAACAAGAATAATCACAACATTCGTCTCTTAATAAGAGTAGAAAACAGATTGAATTCCTCGAACTTATGGTCACGGCACACCAGGGCACCCTGCAAACTAGTCTTTTCCACAAAACAACTGCAGGTAATACTCTCCTCCATGCTCTCAGCAGTCACCCTGATAACCTGAAATGGAGTATTCCCTATGGTGAACTGCTGAGAGCAAGAAGGAATTTTAGAACAGAAACAGCATTCATTACTGAACATGGTATTATGATCAAAAGATTTCCGAGTAGAGGATACCCCATGTGGGTACTAGAACGAGCACTGAACAAGGTAAGTAAAGTTAACAGATTACAAACTTTGGAGGCACCCGAGAATGCCGCCAAAGATAGCAGTACCTCTGACCCAGAAGAGACTAGAGTCATTATGACATATAATGGGAACTCGAAACAAATACAGAAGATCTTAGCAGACAAGTGGGACATCTTAACCAGTGATCCCATTAATGGCCACACCCTTCAGACTAGACCCATCATCACGTACAGAAAAGGCCGTAGTCTAAGGGACATTCTGGTACGTAATGACATCACACAGGTATTACCACAAGGAGATCATAACCTTAAAGGTTTCTTTCCTTGTGGTCATTGTAAGGCCTGCCGTAACAGCCATATGATAAAGAAGTTCATGATACCTGGACGTAACAAAAAGAAATGTATAAACCAGTTTCTGACTTGCAGCACTCCCTTTACTATATATGTACTGGAATGCACATGCAGATTGAGATATGTGGGTAGCTCCACCTTCATGGCTAAAAAGAGGGTGCTGGAACACATACGTGCCATCAATAATAAAGATATCCACTACCCTATGGCTAGGCACTTCCAGGAATTCCACCTTTCCAACAGCTCCCTCCTGAGTTACTTCATTGTGGAACAGGTACATACCGGCCCGAGAGGCGGTAATAGAGTTCTCAAACGCGAATCGAAATGGATATTGGAACTCGAGACTAAGTATCCGGGGGGTGGGGGGCATAACTTTGATGAGGAATTGAGCACACATTTACATGAGGATTGATAACTTTATGCCTGTCATTTTTCTATTCTGTATCATGATTCATCCATTGCTCTGTTTTCATTATTTTAACTTTCCTGATACTATGGATGTTTACTTGGAATAGTATTTCGGGTTAAATTTTAACCGCACATTTATTTCCTCTGTTTTTCTTTACTCACAGGAGGAAATGAAGGGACCCACCGCCCCTGGACAGCCACACTCTGCACGGGCTCCCTACCCTTTTCTTCCCCATCTCCAGGCTTACATATCACAGAGATAAGATTTTTCTTTCATCAATTTTATTAATTCTGTTCTTGCAGCATGTTCTTCTGGATGCATTCTTGTGGCCTGTTATGCTGGGGCCAACTGTGTGCGAGCCTGACAATTTTGGTCTTGTACGCTGCATTGTACTGTATGGTCTTTACTTTAATTATTGCCACTCTGATTCACCTTTGGATTGTATATTTTAGTTTTGCATTTACCACTATGGTGTTTGAAATATTGGAAAAATGTGTGAAGCTTATATGTCCCTTTGTAGAATTAACTGTATTGCTCTTGTACTACCACTATGGTGACTGCAAATATCAGTACCCTACTGATACATATATCACCACTTTGGTAATTACAGTTTCATGTTTACTCATGAGCCAGTCCATTTGGTGAATATCGATCTAACAATGTGGATATATTTATAGCGGTATTGGCAAGTATACAATTGTATCATACAACAACATTGCTTCTTAATTTTTATTCTCTAGAGTGACCCCTTGACACCGTAAGGGTTTAATTTGTATTTACTTCGGCTTCTTTTACCATGCTAAAATGGACCCCATGTTTACTGTTGACTACCACAGAAAGTCATGTGGAGTCCATCATTTGTGTTTACACGCATCTATGTAATGCTTCCTGATTTTTTGATCACTGTGTGAACAAGACAGCTTGGCTGTCGAAACACGTTACCAAGAATAAACTGTTTTTGGCATAAAAAACAAAACAAAAAACAAGAATAAACTGTTTTTGGCATATTCCTGAGCGTGCGTCGTACTTGGAAGATTCGTGTGGATATTATTGCCAGCAGGCTTCGCCGGCGTCACACACCACTTGCCAACGGGCCAGGATTATATATATATATATATATATATATATATATATATATATATATATATATATATATTTCGGTACAAAACTATTAAAGTACAATACAAGACAGTTAAAACGTATTATATCTGTTACAATGTACAGATTGATAAAAATATTTAATAAAATATTGCATATACAAATGGTTAAAAACCTTTAAAATGAACATCGTTGGTTACCTAACAGATGTTATGTTCCTGAGCAATGATTAAGATACAATACAAGAAGTTTAGTAACGTCCAAAATTGCCTATTCATAGGCCAAGGGATATTCGGAGAGGGCACCTGATTGGTATGTAGCAAATATAAAACCTGACTAGAATTGCATCCTGTTCTCAATTACATATTACATGGATTCTCAATGCTCTATAAGTCGATGCACCTGAAGGCGATTTGCAAGCAGGTGATAAAACTCCAGGAGGCTCCGTGCCACTGCCGTTCTCGTTCCCATTAAAGGTCACAGGCCGTTCCTGGAGCAGTTCCCGCGGGTCAGTCATCTTTCCACTCCTTGTCGAAGTCAGGTAACTCCAAAAAGCACAAGATGAGGAAGTCAAAGTACACCTGCAGAGCTGCCATCAGGACCCCTCTGTGCTACCTCGAATTTCCTGGCGCCAGAGCGATGCCCGCCCAACTCAGAATTTTGACACCATGCACGTGATCGGTCGTAGGGATTGATGAACAAGTTACTTACCTTTGGTAACGTCTTATCTGGTAGAGAGACTATATAGCTGCATATTCCTTACCTTAGAATATCCCCAGGAGCCAGACTGGATGAGGGCGATTTTTAAGCAGTACTCCTGCACACCAGTAGGTGGCGTCGTTCTGCTCCAAGCCTGCATTGTCCACACTGCAAGTGACATGCGCGGTGGAGGAAAGGTCCCCTTTTTGACATGGTCACCCCCACTTTTTGCCTGGTATCTGATGAAATTAACATAGTGCACAGGGTTCCTGCTAACCAGGTCCCCAGTGCCAGATCTTTTTCCTTAAACTGTACAATTGGCAATACCTTTAGAACCCCCTGTAAGTCCCTAGTAAATGGTACCCTTGGTACCTAGGGCATGGGGTACTAAAGAGGGTCCCTAAGGGCTGCAGCATGTATTGTGCCACCCTAAGAGAACCCTAATCACCAACATGCAAACTGCCATTGCAGGCTGCGTACCATGGTGCAGAAAAAAGTGAAACATGACATGGCACACCTATGTGCTATACCCACAGACACTGCATGCAGTATAGATAAGCCACCCCTACAGCAGGCCTTACAGCCCTAAGGCAGGATGCACTATATTACATGTGAGGACATATCTGCATGAGCAGATATGCACCTGTGATATCCAAGTCGATTCTTGAATATTACAAGCAGACAGGGAAGCCATTTTAAGAACATGTGCTGGACACTGGTGTTTACGAGTTCCCCAGCTACACGATGGCTTCACTGAAACTAGGGATATTTGGTATCAAGCATCTCCTTTTAATAAACCCACACCGATTCCAGTGATGGATTAATACATGCACCCGGAGGGAACCTTAGGGGTGCCCCCTGAAAACCTACCGACGACTAGTGTGCTGCCTGACTGGTGTAGACCAGCCTACCACTACAGATTTGACCCCCTGCAGGTGAGAGCCCACACTGAGGGCAGAAACAATGCCTGCTCCAGCCGCAGGTGTTGTCACCTCCTCCAAGCAGGATGGCCAAGTGATCAGCATATCAAGGTGGGAGGCTTCAAAGGCCTCTGTCCCCTTTGACTTCCCCAGACTGGGGAAATGCCAGCCCCTGCCCCGGGCCCATTGGCACTAGGACAGACAGGAAAATTTGCAAGTCAGGAGGCATGTCCCCTCTCAGGTTAGTACCACCCCTAAGGTGGGCGACCTGAAGTAGACACAAATTTTACAATTCCACCATCTTAGTTTTGTCAGAATTAGGCTTTTTGGGTCAGGGTTATGCCCACTTCCCACAGGAAGTGATCATATAGAGGGCCTAGAAACCCTAAAGGTAAGTAGCCCATTGGCTACCACCCATCACTTCCTGTAACACCCCTAAATTGAGTATTTAGGTGGCACCCCTGACACCAGGAACTCAGATTCGATGGGTCAAGACGAGAAGGAAACGAGAGCCGAAAAGAAAAAGAGAGAACTGAAGACTGCAGTGGATTTTGACGCCAAATGCTGCCTGCTGCACGAAGTCTTATCAATTGGGACCCAGGGACTTATCCTGCAGCTGAACTCCTGCTAAAATCCCAGTACTTAGCAAATTGCCAGCAATTTCCCTTGGAGTAGAGGAGCTTCTCCCCTGCAGTTCGCAGGCACCGAAATGCAAAGTCCGGCCAACAGAGTTGCCACTCCTTGGCAAGCCCAACGCAGCAACTCCCCAGGAAGAATACCCTGTATGCCTGAAGGTCAGATCCGTCGCCCCACAAAGTGAGAGGACACTAGGACCAACCGGAGCTGCACAGGACAAATACCCTGGGTGCCGGACCCCTTGCAACAAGCAGAGACCGTGAGAGTCCAGTCAGGACTCCCACGATTCCAAGACAAAGTAGCTGTCGAAGGATGTCAGCACCGCAGAGACCCACTACCAGTTGCCCGGCTGTCTTGATTTTGTACCCTCAACCGGGGAAACCGATGACCGCAAGACTCCAGTGCACAGAGTCCATCCGACCTTTCCACTCTGCACCAGAGTGCTCCAGAGCGGGTACCGACAAACCGGTTGTGCCCCCTTGTGAACCGAGCCGTTGGGAGCTCCTGGGCATGTCCCCAAGTCCTCCTCTGCAGCCTGTTTCTAGGTAACCCCCTTCCATTTACAAGCGTAGTGCGCACAGCTACCAACGTGACCAGCAGCTCTGCACCCAGACACCCTAGGGCAGGTAATGAGAATCTACAAACACCCTTTCAAAAACATAACTGTCACGACATACAAGGAAAATAGAGTAGTTGATGAATCAACTAGAGGGAGGATTTCGGGTGCCCACTAACTCCTCACTGGCCCTGAACTCACTGCTACTGCTACTCCATTATAGCCTCACAAGTTCTGGGCCCCTCCCCAGAAACAGACGTTCTATGCCAGCGAGATACGCTTAGCTAGGTCCCTTACCTCAAAATTGGGCCACACGCGCTATTGGGGATACTTCTGAGGGGTCTGCTCCTGCACCCACCGTCCTTTTCGTGGACTATCTGGATGAGTGCTGAGAGGGGGCGAGGCGGGATCGTCTCCACTGACATCGAAATGAGACCCTGGAGTGGTGGCGAGCAGCGACACAGACCCAAATTGCAGCGGATGGAACACAGGGATGAGTGACATGCAGTGCTCGCTAGCCGTGTTCTGCCAAAACTGCTCATTACTGCTGCCTGGCATTGCGAAGTTAAAGCCAAGTGTGCACTGTCATACACCATAGATAGGATAGCCAAGAGGGCACCTGCAGATGGGAAAGGTTGATGGCAAACAGCCCAAACTCCAATTTGATGCCCGTAAGAGCTAATGGGCGCCGGGCACTGAACCACTATTGCTGCATTTCAGGCCACCACTATGGGACAAGAAAGATGTAGATTTAAAAACTCTTCTACGAGCAATGCAAGGCAGACTGGCATCAATAGAATAAAAAATGGATGCATTGGGTTCTCAAATGGTCATGATATTGCACAAACTGGAGAGGTACGATGCCAGGCTCCAAGAAGCGGAGCAATGCATCTCAAATACGGAAGATGAACGGCAGCAAAGGATAAATCCTTCCTGAACATAGCAAAGGTACTTAAGATGATTGCTGCTAAAAACAATGATTTAGAAGCAAGATCGTGTTGAAATAATATTTGCATCCTTGGAGTACCTGAATCTGCGAACACTGGCAAGATGGAACAATATGTGGAAAATATACTAGTAATCCTCTTCGGTTCGGACACTTTCTTACCACTACTTGCAATGGAGAAAGTGCACAGATCACTTTCATGCAGAGCACCACTCGGAGCACCAGCAAGGCCCATAATTGCCTGCCTACTAAATTTTGGAGACCAAGATGTTGCCCTGTGCATGGCCAAAGAAAAACAACATTGAATTTTGATGGAAATATGGTGGCCATTTTCCCTGACAACTACTGCCGTAGAGGAGGCTTGACGGAAATTCCAGGAATCCTACTGCTGGGGAAGATACATTCTACTCAAGAGTGCATGGGGAATGTCACACATTGACTACTGGTTGGTGACAGGAGAAGAGGCTACATGGGTACACAGTGTCAAACACATTTCGTACATTCTCCGATTACTCCCTGGTGTTGATGAAACTGTGCAACCCAGGGGGTGTCTCCTTTGAGGCATCATTGGCACATCTCTCCGGAGGCCCTTATGGACCCTGTGCTTGCAGAGGAACTACAAGGGGAGATAGAGGAAATCATTTAATGTAATGAGAGCACTGTGGACTCTCCTTGCACTGTGTGGGAGGCTTTTAAGGTCACCATTTGTGACAATTGTATAGCCAAAAATAGTGGGATCCTTCATTCACTGCGTAGACACCTCACACCGTTGGAGGGTGAACATAAAATCCTAGAGCAGTCGTTAGCAGAGGGAGAGCAGGGAAACAGGATAGAACAAATTAGAAAAAAAATCTCTGAATTTAACAAGACATCTGCGTGAGAATGT
Source organism: Calotriton arnoldi (assembly GCA_963921515.1). NCBI lineage: Eukaryota > Metazoa > Chordata > Amphibia > Caudata > Salamandridae > Calotriton > Calotriton arnoldi. Next base: position 1,351,182 of record CAWUFW010001797.1, read on the forward strand.
AAGTTCAGAGGTAAATACGCTAGGGCCCAAAAATATGCAGCGGGGGAAACGCCTAGAACAGATACAATAATAGAGATAAAAGATGTAAGAGGTAAGACTTGTCATGAGCCTGTTGGGATCAGAGATACATTTTTAGAATATTATAAGACTGTGAGCCTCCAGGGGATCCCCCTCCCCCCCGAACACCTGATGCAATGCTTTGGCGAGGAGGCCCGGGATGGCTAAGTATTGAACATAGGCTCTTAGAGCAGGCTTGGGGGGGGGGTGGAGGCGGTTTGATGCAATTATGTTAATCGGTACTTATAAAGCGCACGGCTACTCCACTACTCCACAGAGTGTCCCGGCGCTGGAAAGACCACAAGATAGAACAGAGAGCGCCAGACAAAGGATAGAAGAGAACCTATTGCTGAAATAGCCAGGTTTTTAATCGCTTCCTGAAACTGAGAAGATCCTGTACCTGTCTGATGGATAGTGGCAGACTGTTCCATAAGCGGGGGGCTAGCTCTTGATAGGAGCGGCCCCCAAGACGGGAGCGTACAAACTTAGGATTGGTCAACCTGAACTGCGATGAGGACCTTAAGGTCCGTCGTGGGACATAGTGCTGAATCCTCTTCCTAATGTACAGGGCTCCAGTGCTCTGGAGAGCTTTAAACGCCAGGACCAATGCCTTAAATTGTATCCTTTTCCGGAACGGTAACCAGTGCAGGAACTCCAGATGGGGGGACATTCGCTCTCTAAGTCTCACCATGAGAATGGCTCTGGCCGCCGCATTCTGCACCACCTGCAAACGGGTTAACAGGTAGTCCGGAAGGCCCAGGTACAGGACATTGACGTAGTCCAATCTTGATACAATCAGGGTCTGGACTACAGTTTTTCTATGAGATACCAGCAGCAAGGGGAGAAAGTTTTCCAACATTTTTAGTAGACCAAAGCAGGTGCCTGCCACCGATTGAACCTGAGCCTTCATGGACAATGCATCGTCGAACTTGACCCCTAGGCTCTTTACAGAGCGAACAGGTAGAGTAGGAGGGGACATGTTCTGGGGCCACCATAGATGTCAAGCATCATGTGGTGCTGCACCAAAGAATATAATTTCAGATTTCTCTGGATTACACTTTAGCTGGTTCTGTCTGAGCCAAGAGAACACAGTCGTCAGGCACATATTGATCTCATCACCTCTGAACTCGGCACCCTTGTCACACGTGAACAGCAGTTGTGTATCGTCGGCATATGATACGATTTTAGCGCCATTTGACTCCGCTAGAGGCGGCAAAGGGGCCACGTACACATTGAAAAGTGTCGGGCTCAAAATTGAGCCCTGTGGGACCCCGACCTCCATAGGGGGAATGGGTGCCGAAAAGGGGGAGGGGGGGGGGAGAAACAGATAGTTTGCTGTCTGTCTCTTAGAAAAGAGGAGAACCACCTGAGTAGTGTGCCCCCAATGCCACACTCTCGCAGTCTCTGTAGGAGTAGGCTGTGGGGCACGGTATCAAAAGCAGCGGAAAGAAAAGATCCAGCAGTATCAACACTGCCTTTCCCCCTTTATCGAGTGTCTCCTTGATAGTTTCGGAGACTTCCAGTAGAGCTGTTTCAGTGCTAAAGTTGGCACGGAAGCCCGACTGACTAGAATGAAGCAATTGGTTGGACTCCACAAAATCCGTGGTGACAAGAAGTGCACTGGGTTCCTGCTAAACAGGTCCCCAGTGCCAGTGTTCTTTCCCCACAACAAGACAACTGGTCATCTGATCCCCAAGAGACCAGGCCTTTAGCACCTCCAAGTCCATGGTAAGAGGTACCTAAGGCATAGGTACTAAAGAGGGCCCCTAAGAGCTGCTGCATAATGTGTGCCACTTTAAGGGACACAGCACCAAAATCATACAGACTGCCACTGTAGGCTGCGTGACAAGCTGCTCTAAAAAGTGAAGACAAGACATGTCACACACCTATGTGCTATGTCCCCTATCACTGCATGTAATATTTGTAAGTCACCCCTACAGCAGGCCTTACAGCCCTAAGGCAGGTTACATTATATTACGTGTGGACATATCTGCATGTACAGATATGCCCCTGTGCTAGCCAGTTCAATTACTGCCAGTACAAGTGAACAGGGAAGCCATTTTAAACACATGCGCTTGACACTAGTCAAGAGTTCCCCATGTACTTGATGGATTCACTGAAACTAGGGATGTTTGGTATCAAACATCTCATATTAATAAACCCACACTGATTCCAGTGATGGATTTATTAATACATGCACCCAGAGGGCACCTTAGAGGTGCCCCCTGGAAATCTATAAACTACTACTGTGCTGACTGACTTGTACCCGCCAGCCTGCCACCACAGACCATTTTCTTATCCCCAGGGTTGAGGGCCTTTGCTCTCAGGTGGTCAGGAACAAAGCCTGCTTGGGCAGAGGATATTTACATCCCCTCCCCAGGGCTTTAAGTGGGCCGGGTCTCACCGGGTCTGAGCACCGGCAGTTTTTTAAAGGGGGCCTCGAAACGGGTCTCTTTCGGGCTCTGTTTTGTGCCTGCTGTCACTGCAGTCCGTTTTTTTCCGGACTACAGTGACCGCAGGCACATCGGTGTGCGCTCCTCACTTCTCACTATGGAGAAGTTACGGCACGGCATGACGTCATGCCAGGTGAACGTTGTAGGGGAAGGGAAATCTATTAAAGAGAGTCATTTTCGCTCTGGATTTCCCTTCTCTTTTTGAAACTCGGGAGCAGCAACATTGTCATGGTGTCAGCAGGGCTTTAATTGGAAGCTTTTTCAATATTATATACAAGCCATAGTTGCTGCTTATTTTTCGTATGCAACTAACAACCATTGACAAAGCCAATAGTCCTGACTTGTTGTAGGTATGTTCCTTGTATTATATCTAGATGCAATGTCAGAAACAGCAAAATACAAGTCGGGTGGCACACTGCTAAGCACAGATTTTTTAGTTTGTGTTTTTAAGCCACGCCCTTAATTACATTGGCCACGCCCCTTTGAGAGACCCTCCAGTTTTTTCATCCCACTTAAAGCCCTGCCCCTCCCACAGAATGATCTGCAAATTAGCATTTCAAGGCAGGGAGCTTCAAAGAGCCCACCGCCATTGGTATGCGAATCTGGTTTCCCTCACAGGAGAGGACGCCGAGCCACCCTGGACAGGCGAGAGGCATGCCCACCCACAGCCTAGTGCCACCCTTAAGGTGAGCTACCTCATGTGCATACAAAATTTTAAATTCTGGCATCTTGGTGATGGCAGAATTAGGAACTTTGGGACAGGGTTAGGCCCACTTCCTACAGGAAGTGGTCATATAGGGGGCGTTGTGACCCCAGGGGTAAGTAGCCCATTGGGTATTACCCTACACTCCTCCAATGCCCCTAAATCTAGTATTTTGGGGAGCCCCTAGCACCAGGAAAGCAGATGCTGCCAACCTAAAAGAAGGTGGTCTGAAGAGGCTCTAAAAGTAAGAACTGTGGAAGGAGCAACGGACGGTCTTGGCGCCAACCCTGCCGGCCTGTTCACTGTTCCAGACGACTGAGCCAAAGTCGACTCACCCTGTAAGCTGCTGAGCCTCCAAAAGCCTGGGAGGACTGCCAGCACTTCTGCCAAGACACAGGAAATCCCGTGGAGCTGCAGAGCAGTTTCCCTGCACACTAAAGGTATCAAAGAAAGAACTGTGAGGACTCCAGACTGCATAAATCCGACACCAGCCAGCACCACTGCACTCATCGCTCCAAGCCCGAGTGCAATTGGGCCAATGGTGCCAGCGTGGTCCCCCAACCCTCCAGAGTAGAAGCCCACCTTGGATTTGCTAAGAGGGGGCTCCGCAGCCCCCACTGACCGGGAGTGACGCAGCTGTGAAAAACCAGACTCCTCAAGACACCTCTGCACCCGTCTCCCCTGGCCCGAGTGGAAGTGGACCGAAGGTGAGCTCGACCATTGTGAGACCTGTGCCTCCTTATTGGTTCACACTGACTGTTTCCCCAGTCCAAGCCTGCAGCCTATTTCGACTGGACCAATCCCCCACAGGATAACATTGGGCATCTGATGCTGAAAAGCACCTCTTCACCCGGCTGCTCCAGTGCCGCCCGAGGTGACCTGTTGGTGCTGCCTTGGACCTTGCCCCATACTTCGCTTAAGTCCAGGAGATTGGCCCTGTAAGTCGCTGTGAAGTACCTGTAGCGCATGTCTTTCCTCCACAGGAAAACATTAACGCTTCAGAAATCGCACTAAGTGTTGATTTTTCAAACATGTAAAAATTCATACCTCGAAACGCACTTACCTGATTTTGATGATCTTGGTGCCAAAAGTTATACAAAGATAAGAGTTGTTTTTAAAAATTGTTGTGGATCTCCTTAGTGAGTAGTGTGCATTGTTTATTGACTGTGTGAGCATTGCAGATGTCTAACACTCCTCTTTGATAAGCCTAAGGCTGCTCAACCACACTACCCCCTAGAAGAGCGCCATGGGATTGCTAGAGCAAGCCCCTGTCCAATTGTGAGGGATACATGGACGGTTTGCACAGTATAGCTCTTTTTGGTATAGCTTCCTACACAATACACCTCAATTCACAAAGGATTTTCCACTGCGCTGGTGTGCTGAGGAACTCAAACATCTAGGTATCTGGATATACTGCGACAGAGAAGTTTGTTGTGCGCGCAAACTATGGCATCACCCTCAAGGCCATGACTGACCAAATCTTGAGACGGGCATCGCTCCCGCTATCACTAGCTGGGCGCAAAGGGCTCCTAAAAATAGTACTGCTTCCCCAACTGTTCTACTTGTTCATCAACATGCTGCTCCCACTAACAGCTGCGTTATTTCATGGCACTTAGGAGGCAGCTAATATGCCTAGCCTGGGCCGGGAAACAGTCATGGATAAGGTGGGAAACCCTCACACTGTCATTTTAAAAAGGGAGATTTTAGGCCCCCTTCCCCCCCCCCCCCGACCTAGAACTTTATTATATATACACGCAAGCTTACATCGCATTCCACTGGCATCGATCTACCCCTTTCCTCCGACATCTAGCAGTGGAAGTGGACTACATGGTGCCTGCTCCACTACATTCTTTTATAGGCACCCCCCTCTCCATCAAGTTCAGACATTATACCGCTGTCAAATGCACTGTCAGAGCACGGGACAAATTAAAATGAAGAACTAGAAAGGGTCTTCTATACTGCCCCCCCGCCAGCTGCTTTACCATCACCCACAGTTACCAGCCACGCATGAGAGGTTAGCGCAGATTTATTTACAAGGTAGGGAATTGCGACACTGGGAAGACTAGTATAAACAAGGCACTTTAATGACATTGGAAGAATACCTAGGAGACATCCCCGGGTAATCTCTTGGAGGTGTTCACTTACTACTGTATTCAAGGTGGCTGTAGGAGTGTGATTCCGGGTTTCCTCAATGAGCCCCGACCCTCACTACCCTATGGAAGGCCTGCTCAAGGCCCAGTCCATGAGGCACTTGATCACTGTATTCTTTCGCAAAGCACAAGACAAGGCTACAACCCAGCCTTCGGCAGCGAAGAAGGGATGGGAAAAGGAACTTGGCTGCGACTTCCCCAATGCAGTTTGTAAATACTGCTGTATGCAAACTGGACAGGCATTGTCCAATAGCCGGTTTCCTATTATACATTATAAACACCTGCAGCAAGCCTACTATACACCCAAGAAACTACATACACATGGCGTTCAGCAGGATGATCATTGTTTGAGGTGTGGCATACTGCGTGGGATTCCTCCATCTGAACTGAATATGCCCTTCAGTGCAGGAGTACTGGGAAGAGATCTTTACTGCCTTATCCAAAATGGCTGGCTGTGTAATTGCCGTTTACCTGTATGTTGGTCTTCTGGGCTATGTAAAAAGAGAAGGATGTGTCTAATAGGAAATTTGTGGCACTGGGGTTGCTGTTGGCGAAGTGGCTATTAGCTTACAGATGGGGCAGGGAGCATGCCCCCAAGTTCAAGATGTGGATTGCTGACAGTGTATTGCAACGAACAACTAGAAGTATATGCAGATATACTGCCGACCCCACCTCCAGACACAGAGACATATGGCAACTCCTAAAAATGTACCTATTATAGAAAACAGACGACAATGTACTCTGAGAACCTGCAGCTACCCCTTTAGACTAAGGTAATCACACCACATAAATACATAAATGAGGTATCTCTTGTGCGCTGCCCTGCGAAGGCGCCTGGCATCTTGCCCCCCAATTCTGCTGTAATTTATATTGAATTTCTTACCCGCTATGTATGACACATTGTATTATCACTGCTGATCTTCGTCTTCCCTCATTTATGTTTGTATGTACTGTTGGCAGCAAATTCTACACAGACTAATGGTGACCAATGTTCTTTAATAAAAATACAAATAAAGGAATAAAAACAAAAGCTGTTATGCTATTCGGGCATTATAAACTGTGAAAGATCCAATACTGGCCTACAGAGGTTGTTTTACAGACTAGTAAAATGGAGGAACGTCACCTGAAGGACACAGGCGGTAAAATCTGAGACTATGACAACTGATCTGCGGGAGAAGGGGAGGGAAGAAACAAAAGGGGTATATGTGTTGGTGGACTTTGCCAAAACAAAATCAAGGAACACCACTAAATAGGAGTGTTCTCCCTGCAATGCACCTTTTTCATGAAAGGCAGACATTAACAGCAGGTAAAAGTATAAGCTAACCATTTCCAGCTCACGCTTCCTGAGCTTTATTTCAAAATAACATTACAATTTACACGTTATGCATTTACAAAATAACTTTTACATTTAGAGCTACACATTGATAACAAAAGCAGAAGAATATAGTGTTTTCACAAAAAGATACATTAAATAAAATAGGTGAAAATTACAGTCACGAACTGATAATTTTACTGTTCATTTTTAATAAATGTTTTCAGATGGGCAGATTACTCATGAACAATGTTACATGAAAACTTTACTTCTGCAGCAGTGATTGTATCCTCTGAAGTCTTGCTCAAGGACATTTCATGTATGGCAATCCATATTTACAGCTGAAGTTGAACCAGATTCTGCGTAATTAAATGCACTACATAAGACAATGCACTCAAGTTCAATTAAGAAAAACATTAAAAGCATTGCATTCGCACATGATCAAAAATAGATAACAATATACTTACTGAATCGATACCTGTACTCTAGTAGCCCTTTAGACACTCTTTCCCCAGACTCCCACGATGTCTCACACCACAGACGAAGCAATTTACTTTTACACAGCAAATAATTAACTTTTGGACAGCAGAGCATATCAGCGCTGCAGAATCCACCCCAACCACACACTGCCTTTCGCACCTCAATTCTTCTATCTCTGGGAACGCCAAACAGCACAGATAGAGAGCAAAGAAGGACACGTTTATATAGAAGGATGAAATTAAGGACAACTGGTACAACATTCACATTAGCGAGGAATTTGCACTTACTAAAACACCAAGTCCCACATTCTCCCACACTTATAAGAAACACACTTTCCGCATTTCATGCGAGTAGAGAAACTACATTGCTGACCGTTGTTCAAACATGTTCTTAAGGAGAGCATAAATGTGCTCTGTGTCTACTTATAAGCATATGTCCACAACAGTGTTCTATGCACATATCTGAAGTAGCCCATTTAGCTGCTTTGCAGCCTGACTGCTGGAAACCAACAGATGCCATTTTGGCATGCATATTGCTATCCAGAAGAGAAAAGCATGATTCGTATGATTCAGATTCGAGAGCACACATCCTAAAAATTATTGTAACAAAAGAAAACGTTTTCTTCATTGTTACTTTAAGTCAGTAGGGTCTTTCTTATTAATCTGTGGATACTCCTGCAACATAACGGCAAGTCTGGAAACTGCTTCTATAGCTGTTGCAATGCATCCATCATAAGAGGTGTGACCCAATCCCTGTGTTTGGATGTGCCCACGCCAGTTTCCTTTAGTTTTTAAATGGAGCAAATATTGTGTATTCAGATAGATAGCAGGGAAGTTGGAAATGGGAAAGAGCTCTGGACTGAAAACATAGTCAAACTGATGTTTACTAAATCCTTTTACATCGTGGCTCTTTCACACACTCAGCCTGTGAAACATGAAATCTAGAAAGGGAGGAAACAAGAGGCAGCAAGTGGAAGCATATGCATGTGTCATGACTCGTACATGCCTGAGGAATGGCATCCATGCCGCGTTAGACCCAGCAGAGTGTGGTCTGATACCAAATGTTGGTTGGGTTCCATGCCAAAAGCAGCAATGGGTGATGAATGATATAACCTATATAGTGGTGGTGGCCTTAGCAGCCCACTGCCTACATCATATCCCCCAGAAGTCAGAAAGTTGGTGTGACAAACAATCCCCAGGGTCTTTGGGCAGGAAAATTGAAAGGCTTGCATTTAATCCAAGTTGTGCAGGATTTCCTCAATTAAAGAGGTATGGAGACATGTAAAGATCATAAGAAGAATGATCTTGTTACAATGGAATTTTTAAGAGCCTATTAGACTAAAGAATCCAAAGAACCCTCTGTAGCTATGGAACACCATTCAGGGGGATGAGGAGCACTGGCCTGAAGCTTGTTTTGAGACCTGGCTAATGTACAGTGAACAAAAAAGCAATTTCCCTCAAAAGAAGGTTTACCTCGAAGGATGCCTTTAGCTCAAACGTCTTAAGCATCAACCCAAGGAGAATCTGATTAAGGTCCCAGAGGAAGATGATGGAGCGCCATATCAGACAGTTCAATGCATTAAGCCCATTACAGATCTTTTGACAGCCTTATTAGCTATAAAAACCTCTATCATGGCCCGCTTGGTCCAAACTGCCATGAAGTAGGTTTTACCGATATCCACTTGCACCCCCTGTCGCAGCTGGATGGGCAGAGGTTAAAAAAGAAAATGACCATCAAATGTATGCAAGATGATTATCTTCGACAAAGATCAGAGAAAAATATTTAACCATCTGTTCTTGTAATGGTTTTAAGAAGAGGAAATCCTGGTAGCCACCAGACTCTCCAGATTCTCTGAAAGACATGCAAAGATATTGAAAGATCAACTACTCAGACGAACAAGTTACTTACCTTTGGTAACCCATTATCTGGTAGAGACAAGATCTAGCTGCAGATTCCTTACCTTTGAAGTTCCCAGGCATCAGACTGGATCCGGAAGATCTTTGTGCAAGCAGTATCCATGCGGTGGCATCGTCCGCGCCAAAAGGGACGTCCGCATCACCTATATAGGCACCACCTCGACGCGCTGACGTCAGTTACTTTTCACGACTTTCCAAGCCAGGAGCGCGGAGTCATGAAGTGCACCGCCACTGCTGTGTCCAAACTAGGGTCCAGAACCTTGTTTTCAGAGCGGGGAGGATGGGTGGGTTGGTAAGGAATCTGCGGCTCTACCAGATGATACATTACCGAAGGCAAGTAACTTCTTCATCTGATAGAGACATCTAGCCGCAGCTTCCTTACCTTTGAATAGATGCCCAAGCAATACCATCCCCGGTGGTGGGCTGCGGACAAATCCTAAACTAAAAAATCCTGTAGGACCGATTGGGCGAAGTGCCCATCCATGCGGACCGGACTGTCCAGGCAGTAGTGTTTGGTAAACATGTGCAGGGGAGCCCTTGTTGCTGCCTGGCAGATGTCCAGGACTGGGACTCCACGTGCCAATGCAGTGGTCGCAGCTTGAGCCCTGGTGGAATGAGCCCTTAAGCCCTCAGGGGGCTGCTTCTTGGCCAATGTGGATCAGATTTTAATACAGAGAACGACCCAGCACGAAATGGTTAGTTTCTGTACTGCCCAACCCTTCTTCGCTCCAACATACCCCATAACCTTTTCCGATTATCACGGAAGCAGTCTTTTATTGCTAATTAACCCTTTTGCTGCGTGCGTCGGCCAACGGCCGTCGCAAGCACTACCTCGGTAGTGCTGCGCACGTCCGTTGGCCGACGCGGCCCCGCCCGCTTAATAGAACGTTCCGCACTGGCGCGGAACGTTCGAAGCAGTTAAGGTGTTGAGCATGAATATGGCACAAATATGGCACAATACCTTTTTAACTATTATATGTCTTCTTTAATGAAACATGATAAATATGTTATTTCAAAATCGGCATTAAATTTATAACCATTTTTCCTTCTTTGCCCTCTTTTGTTTCTTGCTTTTATTTTTCTTTCTCTCCTCTTCAAATCTGCGACCTTTTTGACATGTATTTCCTTAGCGTGTCCCATATAATTATTTTATATTGTTTCGTTCAAATATTACTAAGCGATATTTCACATTCTTTGGCACTTTTTGGACACCTATATATAAGGTTTCATGTGCTTCTGATATATATATATATATATATATATTACCTACTGGCGACCGCCAGTAGGTAGTTATAGTTAGGACCTAGTTTCCATAGGAAAAGCATTTTTTCTTTTACCAATATCTTTGGCGCCGTTTGACGAATGTTTGCGAGATTTTCAAAACTCAGGTTAGCTCCCGTCTTGAAAGTTTCGGGGTGATTCGTCAAGTGGGGACCGAGAAAAAAGTGGGTGCCAAAACGCTTTTTCTCCATGTTAATTTCCATAGGGAACTGTTGATGCAGCCACAGCTCGAACTGCTGAACGGAATTACACCAAATTTGGTAGAAAGGTAGCTCTTGGTCCAGAGTGCACGCTTTTGTTAAATGGTGTAAATCCGTTCAGTAGTTTGAGAAAATTAAATATTTACAGATATCCATATATCGACGCGAAGGATCCGCGAACCCTCCCGATCTCGTGCCTGAGATCTGATTGGCTGCCAACACTTCAAACCAGGAAGTGTTGGCAGCCATCTTGTGCCTCGGTTGAACCGAGGCACAAGTTAAAAGGTGAAAAAATTTGAAAAAGGGGCAGGTAGAAACACCCTAGCCGCCTAGGTCTGCTCAGGAAGTCCCACAGGGACCCCATGGGCCAAAAAATGCATTTAAAAATAGGTGCCCGAATCCCGCCGAAATTTTAAAAAAAAAACAAAGCGAGGTCTCCTGTGCTTTGTTTCTTTTAAGCCTCCGGGTGGGCCAGGTCCCGGGGGCAATGCCTAATTCTGATGCGGGGGGCCCGCGCTGTCCCGGGACCGCCACCTCCCCGGGTCGGTCGATAGTTATTAAATGCAGGGGGTGGGGGACAAGCGGCCCCCCCACAGCCCCGGGGACCACCAACTCCCCGGGTCGATAGTGATTAAATGCGGGGGTGGCACGCAGCCCCCGGACTTTATTTGTTAAAAAAGCCATAGGGGAGTCCTACCCCCCACGCAACACCAGGGACCACCACCTCCCCAGGGCTATATTAATTAAAAGCGGGGAGACCATGTGACCCCCCCAGCCCTGGGGACCACCACCCTCACCGGGGCTTTAAACATGTTGGAGGGGGGCAGCGCGGCCCCCCTCGTGGAGCCCTCCATGGCCCTGGGGACCGCCACCCCCCAGGGCTGGCTCCAGCAATGTCCCGGGGTGCCTACCCCCGGGACATTGCAGTTTGCTATGGGATGGCGGCAGCAAACAAGTGTTCCACTGTCAACAAGTCACTTGTTCACAGTGGAGCACTTTGCTTTTTACCTTCAGGGAGCTGCATGTCAGCAGCTCACCGGGGGTAAAGAGGTATGCCGGCTCCCGCAAGAGATGGGAGCTGGCCGGGACCGCGGTCTCAAAACAGATGGCTATGCCCCGGGGGAGAAAACGGCCGGAAGGGGGGCCAGAAGGCCCCACTTTTTTTTTTTTTAAAGAATGGTCGGGTCCCAGCGGATGGGGACCCCGGGGCCGTAATCGGCCTGGGGAGGGGGGGGCCTTAAAATTAAAAATTAGTAATGAAATGGTGTGGCCCAGGGGGATGGGGTCCCCAGGGCCGAAAAGAGCCTATGGAACTGGGGTGCAATAATTTTTTTTTCTCTCGTGATAGGAGTCGCGACCCTATCGCGGGCTCTCAGGGTGACCCCCCAGTGTAACGTCGCAGTGGGTTTGTGGATCCACCATAAATAAATTAAATAGTATAAAATTCAGAAGGTAGTGTTGCAGTTGTGAACTTTTTTATAGAGCTAGTGAGATTGAAGTTAATAATCACATTAAAGCACAAGTTACTAACTTGTGTAACGATATATCTGTAAGAGACAGTAGTTAGTGACAGGTTCCTTACCTTAGAATATCCCCAGGCGTCAGGCTGGATCCGGAAAATTTTGCGTAGCAGTACCCCTGCGCGTCGGTAGGCGGCGTTGTGTGGCTCCGCGTCCGTCGTCGGCGTTGTGATCGCCGGGATGATGTCGCGGCCAGTACTTAGACGCCGCCCATGCGCGCTGGCGTCAGTTCTGTACACGACTTTCCGCGCCAGAAACGCAGAGCCATGCAAGAAACTGACACTGGTGTCTGAAAACTAGGGCCCTGAAAGGGATGACCTTAACCCTAGAAATCAGTTTGCAGAACGGGGAGGATGGGTGGGGCGGTAAGGAATCTGTCACTGTCTCTTACAGATATATTGTTACACAAGTTAGTAACTTGTGCATCTGAAAGAGACACGTTAGTGACAGATTCCTTACCTTAGAATAGATACCCCAGCAATACCAACCCCGGTGGTGAGTCTGCGAACAAAGATCAGACGAGGAAGTCTCGGAGAACAGAACGGCCAAAGAAGCCGTCTCTCCGGACTTGGCTGTCAAGGCAGTAATGCTTGGTAAACGTGTGCAGCGAGGCCCACGTAGCTGCCTGACAAATGTCCTGCAATGGGACACCACATCCCAAAGCCGTGGTGGCGGCTGTCGCCCTGGTGGAATGGGCATGTAGCCCAACAGGGGGCTCCTTCTTAACTAAAGAATAGCAGGCTTTGATACACAAGACAACCCAGCGGGAGATGGTCCGCTTGTGTACCGCCCGACCTTTTTTGGCGCCCACGTAGCCAACAAAGAGCTGGTCGTCCACCCGGAACTGTTGTGTGCGGTTCAGATAGAAGGAAATCGCACGTTTTGGGTCCAGACGGTGGAGCCTCTCTTCCTCTCTGGAAGGATGCGGAGGCGGAAAGAAGGTGGGCAAAGTGATGGTCTGCCCAATGTGGAAGGCAGTAACCACCTTTGGCAAGAAGGACGGACGCGTCCTAAGAACAACCTTGTCTGGATGAACAGACAGAAAGGGGGCTTGCAAGAAAGAGCCTGAGCTCACTCACCCGCCGAGCGGATGTGATAGCCACCAGAAAGGCTGTCTTCAGAGTGAGAAGACGAAGAGGACAGTTATGGAGAGGCTCAAAGGGAGCGCACATTAAAAAGGTAAGAACCAAGTTCAAGTCCCACTGAGGCATCACAAACGGAACAGGAGGGAAAAGGTGTGTAATGCCTTTAAGAAACCTGTTAACAACAGGGGACTTGAAAAGGGAGGGCTGATCAGGAAGCCTGAGAAAGGCTGAGATTGCACAAAGGTAGCCCTTGATGGTACCCAGGGCAGAACCCTGTTGGGCCAGAGAAAGAAAGAACAGAAGAACCTCAGAAAGAGGGGCAGAAAGGGGATTCACAGCCTTTGCTGTGCACCATGCCACAAACTTGTTCCACCTGCAGGCGTATACCACCTTAGTGGAGGGACGCCTGGCTGCCAGAATCACATCACAAACTTCGGGAGGCAAGTCGAAAGGAATCAACTGCCGCCGCTCAATCTCCACGCAAGGAGATGGAGACTGGACAGGTTCGGGTGGAGGACCGTCCCCTGCTGCTGCGACAGAAGATCCTCCCGAAGAGGCAGACGGATCGGGGGATCGACGCTCATACTGAGTAGCTCGGGATACCAAACTCTTCGAGCCCAGTCCGGAGTCACAAGAATGACTTGGGCCCGGTCGCGCCGAATCTTCTTCAACACTCTGGGTAGAAGTGGTATAGGCGTACAACAGACCGCAACTCCACTCGCGTCGAAAAGCGTCGCCGAGCGAGTGCCGCCTTGGAAATTCCAACACGCAGAACTGATGACATTGCGCGTTCTCTTCGGTGGCGAATAGATCTAACCAAGGCTCTCCCCACCGTAGAATGAGTACTTGTGCCACCTCCGAGTGAAGACGCCATTCGTGATCCATCATGCACCTGCGGCTGAGTTCGACCGCCCTGGCGTTCAGGGAACCTGCCAGGTGTTGAACCATCAGGAAAATGCCCTGATGTTCCAGCCATGTCCAGAGACGCAGAGCCTCCTGACATAGGTCCACGACCCCACCCCGCCTTGTTTGTTGCAGTACCACATGGCGGTGGTGTTGTCTGTGAACACCTGCACTACCTTCCCCTTGACAGAGGGAAGGAATGCCTTTAGTGCAAGTCGGATCGCCCGGAGCTCCAGAAGGTTGATATGGAGCCGGGACTCCGCCGGAGACCAGAGGCCTCTGATCTCCGCCTCTACCATGTGACCGCCCCATCCCAGAAGGGACGCATCCGTCACAACTGTGTGCTCTGGCTGGGGAAGGGAGAGGGATCTGCCCGTGACCCATTGCCGGTTCGAAAGCCACCACTGCAACTGTCGTGCAGTCCCCTCCGAGATCTGGACGTAATCTGACAGGTTTCCCTGATGCTGCGCCCACTGGAACTTCAGGTCCCACTGCAGAGCCCGCATATGCCATCTGGCATGATCGACCAGCAGGATGCAGGAGGCCATGAGGCCCAGCAGCCTCAGGGTCATCCGTACCGAAACCCAGGATAGAGGCTGAAAGATCGGAATCATAGCCTGAATATCCTGGACTCGCAGTTCGGGAGGATAGGCCCGAAACTGCGTTGTGTCCAGAACTGCTCCGATGAAAAGGAGCTGTGGAGAAGGAATCAGGTGCGACTTCGGCACGTTGATGGAGAACCCCAGCGAGTGCAGGAGTTCGGCCGTAGTCTGGAGGTGGGAGACGACTGCCTGGGACGAGCCCGCCTTCAGCAGCCAGTCGTCGAGGTAGGGGAAGACTGGAACCCCTGCCTGGCGCAGATGAGCTGCGACCACCGCCATCACTTTCATGAACACCCGAGGGGCGCTGGTAAGGCCAAAGGGAAGCACTGTGAACTGAAAGTGCTCGAGGCCTACCGTGAACCGCAGGTAACGCCGGTGGGCCGGCAGGACGGGGATGTGAAAATATGCGTCCTGCAAGTCCAACGCTACCATCCAGTCTCCAGGGTCGAGGGCAGTCAAGACCTGAGCTAGGGTGAGCATCTTGAACTTCTCCTTCCGGAGGAAGCGATTGACGTTCCGGAGGTCCAAGATAGGACGCATGTCCTCCTTGTCCTTTTTGGGCACCAGAAAGTAGTGGGAATAGGAACCACGCCCTACTTCTGGGGTCGGAACGCGCTCGATGTCCCCCTTGGCCAAGAGGGCCGCAACTTCCTGCTGAGGAAGCACCAAGTGATCCCCTGACATGCGGTGGTATTGAGGTGGCATGGCTGGGGGGGTAGTCTCGAAGGGGGGGGGTAGTCTCGAAGGGGAGGGAGTAGCCCCTTCGGACAATGTCCAAAACCCACCTGTCCTATGTGATGGTGCGCCAGTGGGGAAGGTGATGGCGGACCCTGCCCCCCACTGGCGTGCTGTGGACTGGAAAGGAAGGACTAGGAGGGTTTGGAGGCCGCGGACGGGGTGGAGGTGGTGGCCTGACCCGCACGCTGGTAACCTGACCCGCCTCGGCGGGAGCCACGTCCTCGGCCGCGCGAAGGCGCCTGCTGCGCGGGCCGGTGGCTGGGCAGTGGACGTGACTGGGCGCCCCTTCCGTGGCCACGAAAGGGGCGAAAAGCAGACTGCTGCGGAGGGCGCGAGACGGAGAGGCCCAAGGACTTGGCCGTAGCCCGCAAGTCCTTAAAGCGCTCCAGCGCGCTGTCTTCCTTATTGCCAAAAAGGCGGATACCATCGAAAGGGCATGTCCATAAGGGTGTTTTGGACATCACCCGAGAAACCAGTGGTCCTCAGCCAGGCGTGACGGCGCAGCGCCACTGTCGTAGCAAGCGATCTGCCCAGCGAGTCAGCCGTGTCAAGGCCACATCGGATTGTGAACTTAGCCGCGTCCCTCCCGTCTGCAATAACACGGGAGAGCAGTGTCTGGACCTCCTCAGGACACTTAGGCAGCACCTGCGCCACCGAATCCCAGAGAGTGGGAATAACGGCCCAAAAGGCAAGCGGTGTTCACGGACCGCAAGCCAGCACTGGAGGAAGAGAAAATCTTCTTCCCAAATTGTTCCAGCTTTTTGGATTCCCTGTCCGGCGGAGCCGTAGGGAAGGCGCTCTGAGAGGTAGAGGCTTGGACAACCAAGCTCTCGGGGGTGGGGTGTTGGGAGAGGAACAAGGGGTCGCCCGGGGCCGGGCGATGGCGTCGGGCTACGTTCCTGTCCACAGGAGCCCCTGTGGTGGGCCTGGACCAGGTGCCCAAAAGAACGTCAGAAAGTGCGTTGTTGAACGGCAGCAGTGGCTCCGAAGAGGTAGCTGCCGGCTGAAGCACTTCCGTCAGGAGGTTAGTCCTGACAGCCACTGTAGGGAGCTCGAGGCGCAAGGCCGCGGCCGCCCTACGCAACACCGTTGCATAACTTGCTCCCTCCTCCGTAGCCACGGAAGGAGGAGACAGCATGCCAAGGTCTGGAGAGGTGTCCAGGCCACTGGCATCATCCAGTTCCTCAGCCCAGTCCTGATAAGGCTCACATTGAGCTGTGAGAGGGTCTTCCAACCCCTCCCAGTCCTCCTCGGCCTCCAAAACAGGTGAAAAGTATGGAGGGCGGACATGAGGGAAGGAAAGTCCCATCGGCGTCGGAATCTGCGTCGGGCGACGTCGATCCGGCTCCGTGTCCGGTTCCCGGGGAGAACATGGGGGTGGCGCCGTCCGGGGCCACGGACGGCGCCGTGAATGGTACCGGGGAGGTCGGCGCCGGCGGAGGTGTTATTAGGTCAACCGGCGTCGACCGGGATCCAGGCCTGGATCCGTGGGGGTCCTGCGGCGCCGGGGCCGGAGCCGCCGGAGACACCGGGGCCGGAGCCGCCAGTGGTGCCGAAGGAGGACTCCCACTGGGGCCCGCAGGCGCACCGGGGTAACCCTTAGGCCCGAAGATGCAAGCCATGGCCGACAAGAAGTTTTGGATGTCGGCCGGAGTCGACGTCGGACCCGGAACAGGCAGGTAGGCCGGCGTTGACTGTTCGGGAACCCCCGGAGCCATGGGGGCGGTACCAACTGGACCCTCAGCCGAGTCGAGAGACCGGCGAGGGGAGGTCTTAGAGCGACGCTTCTTAGACCTCTTGTGCTTCGCCTTACCTGAAGACGAAGACTTCGACCCCGAAAATGACGACGGCTCCGCGACCGCCCCCTCGACCTCTCCCGGGACCTCGATCGGCGCGGAGCCGAGTGCCGGGCCTCGAGAAGCTTTCGAGACCGCTCTCGCAAAGCCTTCGGAGCGAGGGACCGACACTCGGGGCACGACTTGGGTTCGTGGCCGCGCCCCAGGCAGAAGAGACACTCTCGGTGCGGATCTGTAATCGACATCATGCGATTACAGACCTCGCATGGCTTGAAGCCGGGCATCCCTATTGACACCTTGGAGTCGAAACGACTCGAAAACTTGGCCAAAAAAGTCTCAAAAAATACTCAGTCAAAAAATGACTGGGGCACTGCTCAATCCGGATCCGCGCTTACTGGCGCGGAAAAAGAAAGAACTGACGCCAGCGCGCATGGGCGGCGTCTAAGTACTGGCCGCGACGTCATCCCGGCGATCACGACGGACGCGGAGCCGCACGACGCCGCCTACCGACGCGCAGGGGTACTGCTATGCAAAACTTTCCGGATCCAGCCTGACGCCTGGGGATATTCTAAGGTAAGGAATCTGTCACTAACGTGTCTCTTTCAGATATTGATAGTTAGAAATAATATTAAAAAAATATAAATTAAAAGTTAAACTTGAAAAGTGAAATGTGTTGTAGTACATTGAATTCATGCTTTTGTTTTGCGAATTCGCGACGGGTTAACGAATTCGGAAAATATTTAAAAAGAGTATATATGTTAAAAAAAATATATCTTTCACTGTTGGGTTATACGGTGGCTCAAACAAGAGCCGCTGTGTTCATTATGACTTTGTTGCAAGATGCACAGCTTAAGGTTGTTGAGAAACACACTGTTCCCTTCATCAGTGAAGTGAACTCCATCACTTCTGCAGATGTCATGCACATCAAAACGTAGATTGTTATAGATGGAGCCCATCCTATGGTTTCTGAGGTAACCAGAAACAGCTTTATTAACATGCTTTCTAGCTTTGTCAATCTGTGGACAATAATGATTTGACAACTTCCATTTCTGTCTTTGGTATATGTTAGAGTATACAAAGACAACTTGAGGGAAAAGCAACATCAGTTGTGCAAAGGTATCCTTCATTAGGATTTCCAGCCCTACCCCAGTCAATGTGCCTAGGTCATTGCCACCACAGTGCACAATCATGAGGTCAGGGGGTCGGATATGCAAAAAGGTTTTAACCAAAGGCATCAATTGGTGCCACTTTAATCCTCTCTGTGTAAACCATTTAATATCCACATTTTGCAAACCTAGGTCTTTGTCAATACCTGTGTGTTCAGCATACCTTGTGCCACAGAAAACATAGCTGTGCACTACAATCCATCCTGTAAGCATTTTGAAGGGATGTGTGGAAGGAATTAAAAGACGTCTGTAGCGGAGTAAGTCAGTTGGTAGAATGAGAGGTATCTAAAATGGTGGAGAAGATGCTGTTTTAGAAAAAGCAGATGTCCGATTCGTTGTACATAAACATTGTGTACTCAAAAAATAGGATGCATGTTACTTTCCTGAACAAGCTTTATTCTGATTAGTTATAGAAAAATGTTTGAAAGGTACAGTAGAAAGGATACGCTAATATTTTGCAAAGGTCAACCACACCTGCTATTTGCATTTGTAAGCTAGTGTGCTGAATTTGAAAATATGGTGAACTTGTGACCTTCTGGTACAGTTGAATGTTGCAGAAAGTGTTACTATGGAAACCAGGATTAAACAGAATGAGGGAAGGTTTGAAACTTAACTGTGGTTTTAAAATATGAAATGTTAAGATATATATATAAGTGATATACTACTAAAGTAATATTTCCCAAATCAGTACTATGTCTAGAAGTGGTGTGTTCTTAAAAAATAATGCTAGTGTTATTGGAAATAGGTTTTTGAACTCTCGTAAGGGTTCGCGGCTCCATCGCGACGCTAAACTGCAGCACCGCAGGTGAGTCGCAACTCCAGTAAATTACAGAAGCATATTGGGTAGTTTTGGAAGAGAGTAATAAAGGGTTAATATGTGTAACCAATAGAAATGGGTTTTAGAATTTGAAAAACTGAAGGGAGCATTTTGATTTGTTACTTGGATTCATTTGTGTGCAAAAAGAGAGGGAAAGTTTGCCATTATTGGTTTTACCTTGTTGAGAGTGCTGCACCACATTTATTGTGTTGGAAAGAAAATCTTTAAGGAGTTTCTGACATTTTTAAATTCTGCAATAGTATTTCAGAGGTGAGTTACAAATGTGTAAGGTGTGTTATGTATTGCGTAGGAGTGTTTCAGTGTTTGTAATGCATTATTTAGAACGCTTGCAAAGCATTAGAGAAATGGGATGTTTGAAATATGTTACCAAATGTACGAATGTGTATTGTAGTGAAATGAAGATTGAAATAGGTTGGGCATAGTAATATGTGTGCTTCCTGAGTGTCTAATGAAAGTAGTAGAGAAAATTGATGTTTAAACCATGTTTACAGATGTATTAAACTATATACAAGTCTATATAACTCTAACCATGTGCCCTGTATTATGATCAGAAACTATTTGTATGTTTCTTTTTATGTATTATGTCACAAGCAAAAGGCAGACATGCATGAATGCTTCTTTCTGCACTTATCTTGCCTCCTTCTGCACCTCTTGCCTCTTTTTGCGCACTTCTTTTGCATCTTTCTGCACTTCTATCGCCTCTCTCTGCACTTCTATCGCCCCTCTCTGCACTTCTATCGCCCCTCTCTGTACTTCTCTTGCTTGTTGATATACCACTTGCTTTTTTCTGCAACTCTTGCCTCTTCCTGCTCCGGACTTCTTTCTGCACCTCTTGCTTCTTTGTCCACTTCTATTGCCTCTTTCTGCACTTCTCTTCTTTCTCTCTGCAGCTCTCTGTACCTCTCTTGCTTCTTTTTCCACTTTTCTTGCTTCTTTCTGCACCTCTTCTCTTTCTGCACTTCTGTTGCCTTTTTCTGCACTTGTCTTGCCTCTTTCTGCACTTGTCTTCCTTGTTTCTGCACCAGTCGTCCTCTTTCTGCACTTCTCTTGCTTGTTTCTGCAACTCTCTTGCCTCTTTCTGCTCCAGACTTCTTTCTGCACCTTTCTTGCTTGTTTCTGCACCTTAGTTCTTTCTGCAGTTCTCTTGCTTCTTTCTGCACCTCTTGCTTCTTTCTGCACCTCTTGCTTCTTTGTCCGCTTCTATTGCCTTTCTGCACTTCTCTTCTGTCTCTGTACCTCTTGCTTCTTTCTCTACTTCTCTTGCATCTTTCTGCACCTCTTTTGCCTTTCTGCACCTCTTGTTTCTTTCTGCACCTCTTGCTTCTTTCTGCAGTTCTCTTGCCATTTTCTGCACCTCTTGCCTCTTTCTGCACCTCACTTCCTTCTGCACCTTTCTTGCTCGTTTCTGCACCTCTTAGTTCTTTCTGCACTTATCTTGCCTTTTTCTGCAACTCTCTTCCTCTTGCTGCACCTCTTGCTTCTTTCTGCACCTCTTTTCTCTCTGCAATTCTATCGCCTCTTTCTGTACTTCTCTTGCTTGTTGATATACCAGTTGCTTCTTTCTGCACCTCTCCTGCCTCTTTCTGCACCTTTCTTGCTTGTTTCTGCAGCTCTTAGTTCTTTCTGCAGTTCTCTTGCCTTTTTCTGCACCTCTTGCGTCTTTCTGCACCTCTTGCTTCTTTGTCCACTTCTATTGCCTTTCTGCACTTCTCTTCCTTCTCTCTGTACCTCTTGCTTCTTTCTCTACTTCTCTTGCATCTTTCTGCACCTCTTGCTTCTTTCTGCACCTCTCTTGCTTCTTTCTGCACCGCTCTTGCTTCTTTCTGCACTTCTGTTGCTCTTTCTGCACTTCTGTTGCCTCTTTCTGCACTTCTCTGCCTTGTTTCTGCACCCTCTTGCTTCTTTCTGCACCCCTCTTGCTCTTTCTGCACCTCGCTCTTTTTTTGCACCTTTCTTGCTTCTTTCTGCACCTCTTCTTTCTGCACTTCTCTTGCCTTTTTCTGCACCTCTCTTGCTTTCTTGCTTTTTCTGCACCTCTTGCTTTTTCTGCACCTCTTTCTGTTTCTGTATCTCTTGCTTCTTTCTGCACCTCTAGCTTTTCTGCACTTCTCTTCCTTCTCTCTGCACCTCTTGCTTCTTTCTCCACTTCTCCTGCCTTTTTCTGCACCAGTCTTCCTCTTTCTGTACTTTTCTTGCTTCTTTCAGCACCCATCTTGCCTCTTTCTGCACCCCTCTTGCCTCTTTCTGCACACCTCTTGCCTCTTTCTGCACACCTCTTGCCTCTTCCTGCACCTCTCGCCTCTTTCTGCACCTCTCGCCTCTTTCTGCACCTCTATTGCTTCTCTACGCAGCTCTCTTGCTTCTTTCTGCACTTCCCTCGCCTCTTTCTGCACCTCTCTTGCCTCTTTCTGCACCTCTATTGCTTCTTTATGCAGCTCTTGCTTCTTTCTGAACCTGTGTTGCTTCTTTATGCACCTTTCTTCATCTTTGTGCACTTTTCTTATCTTTCTGCACTTCTCTTGCTTCTTTCTGTACCTCTAGCCTCTTTCTGCACCTCTTGCTTCTTTATGCACCCCTCTTGCCTCTTTCTGCAGCTCTTGCCTCTTTCTGCAGTTCTCTTGCCATTTTCTGCACCTCTTGCCTCTTTCTACACCTCACTCTCTTCCTTCTGCACCTTTCTTGCTTGTTTCTACACCTCTTAGTTCTTTCTGCACTTATCTTGCCTTTTTCTGCAACTCTCTTCCTCTTTCTGCACCTCTTGCTTCTTTATGCACCACTCTTGCCTCTTTCTGCACCTCTCTTTCTGCAGCTTTCTTGCCTCTTTCTGCACCTCTCTTGCCTCTTTCTGCAGTTCTCTTGCCTCTTTCTGCAGTTCTCTTGCCATTTTCTGCACCTCTTGCCTCTTTCTGCACCTCTCTTCCTTCTGCACCTTTCTTGCTTGTTTCTGCACCTTAGTTCCTTCTGCACTTATCTTGCCTTTTTCTGCAACTCTTCCTCTTTCTGCACCTCTTTTCTCTCGCTGCAATTCTATCGCCTCTTTCTGTACTTCTCTTGCTTGTTGATATACCAGTTGCTTCTTTCTGCACTTCTCTTGCCTCTTTCTGCACCTCTCCTGCCTTTCTGCACCTCTCTTGCCTCTTTCTGCACCTCTCTTGCCTCTTTCTGCAACTCTTGATTCTTTGTCCACTTCTATTGCCTCTTTCTGCACTTCTCTGCAGCTCTGTACCTCTCGCTTTTTTACACTTCTCTTGCCTTTTTCTGCACCTCTTGCTTCTTTTTGCACCTCTTTTCTTTCTGCACTTCTGTTGCCTCTTTCTGCACTTGTCTTGCTTTTTTCTGCACTTGTCTTGCCTCTTTCTGCACCAGTCATCCTCTTTCTGCACCTTTCTTGCTTCTTTCTGCAGTTCTCTTGCCTTTTTCTGCACCTCTTGCTTCTTTCTGCAGCTCTTGCTTCTTTGTCCACTTCTATTGCCTTTCTGCACTTCTCTTCCTTCTCTGCACCTCTTGCTTCTTTCTCTACTTCTCTTGCATCTTTCTGCACCTCTTGCCTCTTTCTGCACCTCTCGCCTCTTTCTGCACCTCTTGCTTCTTTCTGCACCTCTTGATTCTTTCTGCACCTCTTGATTCTTTCTGCACCTCTTGATTCTTTCTGCACCTCTTGATTCTTTCTGCACCTCTCCTCTTTCTGCACCTCTCCTCTTTCTGCACTTCTGTTGCCTTTCTCCACTTCTCTTCCTTGTTTCTGCACCAGTCTTCCTTTCTGCACACCTCTTGCTTCTTTCTGCACCCCTCTTGCCTCTTTCTGTACCTCACTTGCCTCTTTCTGCACCTTTCTTGCTTGTTTCTGCACCTCTTCCTGTTTCTGCATCTCTTGCTTCTTTCTGCACCTCTCTTCCTTCTCTCTGCACCTCTTGCTTCTTTCTCCACTTCTCCTGCCTCTTTCTGCACACCTCTTGCCTCTTTCTGCACCTCTATTGCTTCTTTATGCCGCTCTCTTGCTTCTTTCTGAACCTCTTGCTTCTTTCTGCACCTTTCTTCATCTTTGTGCACTTCTCGTCTCTTTCTGCACTTCTCTTGCTTCTTTCTGTACCTCTTGGTTCTTTATGCACCCCTCTTGCCTCTTTCTGCACCGCACTCTTCTTTCTGCAGCTCTCTTGCTTCTTTCTGTACCGCTCTTGCTTCTTTCTGCAGTTCTCTTGCCATTTTCTGCACATCTCTTGCCATTTTCTGCACATCTCTTGCCTCTTTCTGCACCACTCTCTTGCTTCTGCACCTCTTGCTTCTCTCTGCACCTCTTTTCTCTCTCTGCAATTCTATCGCCTCTTTCTGCACCTCTTTTCTCTCTCTGCAATTCTATCGCCTCTTTCTGCACCTCTTTTCTCTCTGCAATTCTATCGCCTCTTTCAGCACCCCTCTTGCCTCTTTCTGCACCCCTCTTGCCTCTTTCTGCACCCCTCTTGCCTCTTTCTGCACCTCTCTTGCCTCTTTCTGCACCTCTCTTGCCTCTTTCTGCAACTCTTGCCTCTTTCTGCAACTCTTGCCTCTTTCTGCTCCTGACTTCTTTCTGCACCTCTTGCTTCTTTGTCCTCTTCCATTGCCTCTTTCTGCACTTCTCTTCCTTCTCTGCAGCTCTGTACCTCTCTTGCTTCTTTTTCCACTTTTCTTGCCTCTTTCTGCACCTCTTGCTTCTTTCTGCACCTTTTCTCTTTCTGCACCAGTCATCCTCTTTCTGCACTTCTCTTGCTTCTTTCTGAAACTCTTGCCTCTTTCTGCTCCCGACTCTTCTTTCTGCACCTCTTTTCTCTTTCTGCACTTCTGTTGCCTCTTTCTCCACTTGTCTTCCTTGTTTCTGCACCAGTCTTCCTTTCTGCACTTCTCTTGCTTGTTTCGGCACACCTCTTGCTTCTTTCTGCAGTTCTCTTGCCTTTTTCTGCACCTATCTTGCTTCTTTGTCCACTTCTATTGCTTCTCTTCCTTCTCTCTGCACCTCTTGCTTCTTTCTCTACTTCTCTTGCATCTTTCTGCACCTCTTGCCTCTTTCTGCACCTCTCCTTTCTGCACCTCTCCTCTTTCTGCACCTCTCCTCTTTCTGCACTTCTGTTGCCTCTTTCTCTACTTCTCTTCCTTGTTTCTGCACCTCTTCCTTGTTTCTGCACTTCTCTAGCATCTTTGTGCACTTCTCTTGCATCTTTGTGCACTTTTCTTGCATCTTTGTGCACTTTTCTTGCATCTTTGTGCACTTTTCTTGCATCTTTGTGCACTTTTCTTGCATCTTTGTGCACTTCTCTTGCATCTTTGTGCACTTCTCTTGCATCTTTGTGCACTTCTCTTGCATCTTTGTGCACTTCTCTTGCATCTTTGTGCACTTCTCTTGCATCTTTGTGCACTTCTCTTGCATCTTTGTGCACTTCTCTTGCATCTTTGTGCACCTCTTGCATCTTTGTGCACCTTTCTCTTTCTGCACTTCTCTTGCTTCCTTCTGTACCTTTCTTGCGTCTTTCTGCACCCCTCTTGCCTTTCTGTACCTCACTTGCCTCTTTCTGCACCTCGCTCTTTTTCTGCACCTCACTCTTTTTCTGCACCTTTCTTGCTTGTTTCTGCACCTCTTAATTCTTTCCACACTTCTCTTGCCTTTTTCTGCACCTCTCGCTTTTTTTCTGCACCTCTCCGTTTCTGCATATCTTGCTTCTTTCTGCACATCTTGCTTCTTTCTGCACACCTCTTGCCTCTTTCTGCAGTTCTCTTGCTTCTTTCTACAGTTCTTTTGCTTCTTTCCAAACCTCTCTAGCTTCTTTCCACACCTCTCTAGCTTCTTTCCACACCTCTCTAGCTTCTTTCTACACCTCTCTTCCTTCTTTCTGCACCTCTCTTCCTTCTCTCTGCACCTCTCTTCCTTCTCTCTGCACCTCTCTTCCTTCTCTCTGCACCTCTCCCTTCTCTCTGCACCTCTCCCTTCTCTCTGCACCTCTTGCTTCTTTCTCCACTTATCCTGCCTTTTTCTGCACCTCTTGCATCTTTCTGCACCAGTCTTCCTCTTTCCGCACTTCCCTTGCTTCTTTCTGCACCCCTCTTGCCTCTTTCTGCACCCCTCTTGCCTCTTTCTGCACCCCTCTTGCATCTTTGTGCACTTCTCTTGCATCTTTGTGCACTTCTCTTGCATCTTTGTGCACTTCTCTTGCATCTTTGTGCACCTCTTGCATCTTTCTGCACCTCTTGCTCTTTCTGCACTTCTCTTGCTTCCTTCTGCACCTTTCTTGCGTCTTTCTGCACCCCTCTTGCTCTTTCTGTACCTCACTTGCCTCTTTCTGCACCTCGCTCTTTTTCTGCACCTCACTCTTTTTCTGCACCTTTCTTGCTTGTTTCTGCACCTCTTAATTCTTTCCACACTTCTCTTGCCTTTTTCTGCACCTCTCGCTTTTTTTCTGCACCTCTCCGTTTCTGCATATCTTGCTTCTTTCTGCACATCTTGCTTCTTTCTGCACACCTCTTGCCTCTTTCTGCAGTTCTCTTGCTTCTTTCTACAGTTCTTTTGCTTCTTTCTGAACCTCTCTAGCTTCTTTCCACACCTCTCTAGCTTCTTTCCACACCTCTCTTGCTTCTTTCTGCACCTCTCTTCCTTCTTTCTGCACCTCTCTCCTTCTTCTCTGCACCTCTTCTTCCTTCTCTCTGCACCTCTCTTCCTTCTTTCTGCACCTCTCCCTTCTCTCTGCACCTCTCCCTTCTCTCTGCACCTCTTGCTTCTTTCTCCACTTATCCTGCCTTTTTCTGCACCTCTTGCATCTTTCTGCACCAGTCTTCCTCTTTCCGCACTTCCCTTGCTTCTTTCTGCACCCCTCTTGCCTCTTTCTGCACCCCTCTTGCCTCTTTCTGCACCTTTCTTCCTTCTCTATGCAGCTTTCTTCTTTCTGCACCGGTCTTGCTTCTCTTTGCGCCCTCTCAAATAGACTATTGAACACCCACGTGCCCTGTTTTAGGAGGAGAAAGGAATACATACACCTTCTTGTACATAAATTTAGAGAGCATGCGGTCTGAAACACAGGTATTCAAGTATCTGTAGGTTTCTTTTTATGTATCATGTCACTAGCAAAAGGCACAGACACACGCATGTATGCCTTCAGAGATATGGTGAGACTTACAACAGTGACATGGGAAGGAATGTTGTTTTAAATTTGGGTAGGCCCAACATTCTGAGCAGTTGGTAAATAGTGAAGGTGCAAGAGAAAAGTAAGGTGTAAGACATGTTGGCAGAGGGGTTAGTGATTAGGCTATTTCAGTATGAGTCTGTGGAATGGTACACTCAAACTAGGCCGTATGAATTTAGAGGTCTATTTGAAATGGGAAGTGCAGTCTGTCAAGTTTAAAGGTCTGCGTGTTCTCGTGACTGACTGATGTATCTACTTGTACATGTATTCTCACGTGTTATGCAACTGAAGATGCTAGCTTAAGGTTAAAATGTTTTTCCCCAGTCTTTCAAGCATTTTGAGCTTTGCAAAAGTGCATACTTAGTTATCGTACATGTTTTTTGTTATGAAGAGATAGCAATGTAATTGTAAGTAATTGCTTATTGGTTATTATGAAAATTGTTATGTAATTAATTTAAAATTGTTAATTAATGTAACAAACTATTGAAACTGTTTTGTTTTTTAGAAATTTATTTTAATTGGAACACAAATTGAAGATAGCAAGAAAACATGAAAAGAAAAGAGAACAAAGAAAACAGTACTACTTAAAGGAAAGTGAAAAGAGTACATTAGAAACAGGATAAAAACTCTTCTGGTAAGAGCACTAAACAGTTTCTTAAAACAGTTGTAGAGAGACTAAAAAAAGTCAATAATGAAAAGAAAAAGAGTTATACAACAAATCAGAAGGAAAAGAATTGTAATGGTAAAAAAGAACAAGTTACTTACCTTCGGAAATGATATATCTGTAAGAGACATATTAGTTATAGATTCCTTACCTTAGAATTACACCCAGGCGTCAGACTGGATCCGGAGATTTACACGTCGGTAGGTGGCGTCGGTCGACTCCGCGTCAGTCGTTGGCGTCGTGTTCGCCGGAATGACGTTGCGGTGTCTACTTAGATGCCGCCACTGCGCGCTGACGTCAGTTCTTTACACGACATTCCATGCCAGAAGCACAGAGCCATGCAAGACACTGACCACTGGTGCACAAAACTAGGGCCCTGAAAGGGAGTCCCTTACTCTAGGAGTCAGTTCGCAGAACGGGGAGGATGGGTGGGGCGGTAAAGAATCTATAACAAATATATGTGTCTTACAGATATATCGTTACCGAAGGTAAGTTACTTGTTCATCTGAAAGAGACTATTAGTTATAGATTCCTTACCTTAGAATAGATACCCCTGCAATACCAACCCCGGAGGTGGGTCTGCGAACCAAGTTCACACCAGAAAGTCCTGGAGAACTGAATGGCCGAAGAAGCCGTCTCTCCGGACTTGGCTATCCAGGCAGTAGTGTTTTGTGAACGTGTGCAGAGATGCCCACGTGGCCGCCTGGCAGCAGTAGTAGCTGCAGTCGCCCAGTTGGAATGGGCGCGCAGCCCTACCGGAGGCTCCTTTTTCGCCAGGGAATAACAGATTTTAATGCAAAGGACAACCCATCGAGAGATGGTCTGTTTTTGCACGCCTCGACCTTTCTTGGCGCCCTCATAGCCAACAAAGAGTTGATCGTCCACCCGGAATTGTTTTGTGTGATCCAAATAATATGATAACGCACGTTTTGGATCCAGACGGTGGAGTCTCTCCTCCTCCTTGGAAGGGTGTCGGGTGGGAAGAAGGTGGGCAAAGTGATGGTCTGTCCTATGTGGAAAGAGGTAACCACTCTGGGAAGAAAAGAAGGTCTAGTTCGAAGGACAACCTTGTCCGGATGAACAGCAAGGAAAGGAGGTTTAGAAGAAAGAGCCTGAAGCTCACTCACCCTGCGAGCAGAGGTGATGGCAACCAGAAAAGCAGTTTTTAAGGTCATCAGTCTGAGAGGACAATTATGTAGTGGCTCAAAAGGAGCACACATAAGGTAAGTTAAGACCAGATTCAAGTCCTACTGGGGCATTAAGAAAGGAATAGGAGGAAAGAGGTGAGTAATGCCCTTAAAAAATCTATTTACAAAGGGGACTTGAAAAGAGAAGGCTGATCAGGGAGGCGAAGAAAGGTTGAAATGGCCGAAAGATAGCCTTTAAGGATGCCCAGAGCAGAACCCTCCTGGGCCAAAGAAAGAATGAAGAGGAGAACCTCTGAAAGAGGGGCAGAAAGGGGATCCACAGCCTTTGATGTGCACCATGCCACAAATTTGTTCCATCTACAGGCGTATACTGTTTTAGTGGAGGGACGCCTGGCTGCCAAGATGACTTTACAGACTTCGGGAGGAATGTCGAAAGAGGTCAACTGTTGCCGCTCAATCTCCACGCAAGGAGGTGGAGGCTGGACAGGTTCGGGTGGAAGACCGTCCCCTGTTGCTGCAACAGAAGATCCTCCGGAAGAGGCAGTCTGATCGGAGGATCGATGGCCATGTTCAAGAGCTTGGGATACCAGACTCTCCGTGCCCAATCCGGAGCCACAAGAATGACTTGATTTTCTTCAGCACTCTGGGCAGAAGTGGTATAGGCGGAAAGGCGTATAGAAGACCGCAATTCCACTTGCGACGAAAAGCATCGCCGAGCGAGTGCCGCCTTGGAAATTCCAACGAGCAGAACTGCTGACATTGCGCGTTCTCTTCAGTTGCGAACAGATTTAACCAAGGCTCTCCCCACTGCTGAAAGAGACCTTGCACCACCTCTGAGTGAAGACGCCATTCGTGATCCATCATGCACCGACGGCTGAGTTCGTCCGTCCTGGTGTTCAGTGAACCGGCCAGGTGTTGAACCACCAGGGACATGCCCTGATGTTCCAGCCATGTCCAGAGACGAAGGGCCTCTTGACATAGGGTCCACGACCCCACCCCGTTTGTTGCAGTACCATAAGGCGGTGGTGTTGTCCGTGAACACCTGCACTACCGTTTTTGACAGAAGGAAGGAATGCTTTCAGTGCAAGACGAATCGCCCGGAGCTCCAGAAGGTTGATGTGGAGCCCGGACTCTGCCGGAGACCAGAGGCCTCTGATCTCCGCCTCTCCCATGTGGCCGCCCCATCCCAGAAGGGACGCAACTGTCACGATTGTGACATCTGGTTGGGGAAGGGAGAGGGATCTGCCGTTGACCCAATCCTGGTTCGTTAGCCACCACTGCAATTGGTGTGCAGTGCCCTCCGACATCGGAAAGATTCCCCTGATGCTGCGCCCACTGGAACTTCAGGTCCCACTGCAGAGCCCGCATGTGCCACCTGGCATGGTCCACCAGCAGGATGCAGGAGGCCATGAGGCCCAGCAGCCTCAAGGTCAATCTCACCGAAATCCGGGATAGAGGCTGAAACATCGGTATCATAGCCCGAATATTCCGGACTCGCTGCTCGGGAGGATAAGCCCGAAACTGCGCTGTATCCAGAACTGCTTCGATGAAAAGGAGCTTCTGACAAGGAATCAGGTGTGACTTCGGCACGTTGATAGTGAACCCCAGCGAATGAAGGAGGTCTGCCGTAGTCTGGAGGTGGGAGACAGCCTGGGGCGAGCCCACCTTCAACAACCAGTCGTCGAGATAGGGAAAGACTGGAACCCCTGATCTGCGCAGATGAGCTGCGACCACCGCCATCACCTTCGTGAACACCCGAGGGGCGCTGGTAAGGCCAAAGGGGAGCACGGTAAACTGAAAATGCTTGTGGCCTACCGTGAACCGTAGGTAACGCCTGTGGGCCGGCAGGACGGGAATGTGAAAGTAAGCGTCCTGCAAGTCCAACACTACCATCCAGTCTCCATGGTCGAGGGCAGACAGGACCTGAGCCAATGTCAACATTTTGAACTTCTCCTTCCGGAGGAAGCGGTTGACGTCCCTGAGATCCAAGATAGGACGCAGGTCTTTGTCCTTCTAGGGCACCAGGAAGTAGTGGGAGTAACAACCACAACCTACTTCTGGGACAGGGACTCGCTCGATAGCCCCCTTGGCCAAGAGGGCCGTAACTTCCTGACGGAGAAGGGCCAAGTGATCCTCCGACATGCGATGGAGTGTTGGTGGCATGGAGGGAGGGGTAGTCTCGAAAGGGAGGGAGTAGCCCCGTCGGACAATCTGCAAAACCCACCTGTCCGACGTAATGTTGTGCCAGTGGGGGAGGTGATGGCGGATCCTGCCGCCCACTGGCAAATGGTGGCCCTGAAAGGTCAGACTAGGAAGGCTTAGAGGCTGCTGCAGAGGGAGCACTGGTGGACTGGCCAGCCCGCTGGCCCCCAGACCCACGGCATTGGGTCCCTGGCCGCACAGAGGCTGGGTAGCTTGCGCCGGCCTGTGGCCCTGGGTGGAACGTGGTGGGGCACCCCTTCCGTAGCCACGAAAGGGGCAAAAGGCAGACTGCGCAGAAGAGGTGGCAGCGAGGCCCAAGGATCTGGCCGTAGCTCTAGAGTCCTTGAAGCGCTCGAGCGCACTGTCCGACTTGTCGCCTAACAGACAACAGCCATCAAAGGGCATGTCCAAAAGTGTCGATTGGACATCACCATAAAAGCCAGTGGATCTCAGCCAGACATAGCGTCTTAGAGCCACTGACGCAGAAATCGTTCTACCCAGCGAGTCGGCGGTGTCCAGTCCACAGCGGATGGCGAACTTTGCTGCATCTCTCCCTTCTGCGACCGCACAGGAGTGTGTGACCCGGGCCTCCTCCGGGCACTGTAGCATCACCTGCGCAACCGTATCCCACACAGAGTGGGTGTAACGGCCCAAGAGAAATGGTGTTCACCGACCGCAGTCCTAAGCTGGCGGAAGAAAACATCTTACCAAGATGGTCCAGCTTCTTGGGTTCCCTACCCGGGGGAGCAGAAGAGAACGTGCCATTGGATGTTGAGGCTTGGACCACCAAGCTCTCAGGGGTAGGGTGTTGGAGAGGAAAATGGGGTCGCCCGGGGCCGGACGGTGGCGTCGGGCAACCATCCTATCCCCAGGAGCCCCTGTGCTAGGCCTGGACCAAGTGCCTAGAAGGATGTTTGTGAGGGCCTCATTGAACGGCAGCAGGGGCTCCGAAGAGGCCTCTACCGGCTGAAGCACCTCAGTCAGGAGATTAGTCCTGACTGCCACCATAGGAAGTTCAAGGCCCAAGGCCTCAGCCACCCTACGCAACACCACAGCGTAGGAGGCTCCCTCCTCCATGGCCACGGTAGGGGGAGAAAGCATGCCAAGGTCTGGGGAGGTATCCAGACCACTGGCTTCCCCCAACTCCTCTCTCCAGTCCGGCTCCTTGAGCTGATCTGCCAAAGGGTCAACAGACCCCTCCCAGTCTTCCTCACCTTCCTCTGGCTGACACTCAGGGCGATAGAGAACGCCAGGGGAGACCAGAGGTACAAAAGTACTGGTCGGTGCCAGTACCGGCGTCGACTGACGCCAGTCTGGCTCCGTGTCCAAGACAAGGGGGGAGGCTGGGGTCGATGCCGGTCGGGGACACAACCGGCGTGGGAAGTGGCGGAGGATTCGTCAAAGGTATCGGTGCCGGAGGAGGTGTCGTGAGGTCGACCGGCACCGAACCGGATCCAGGCCTTCATCCCTGGGGGCCCTGCGGCATCGAAGGCCTAGAGCGCCCAGCCGAGTCCGCGGGGCCCGAAGGCGCGCCGGCGGAGTCGGACTGCCCAAAAATCGTGAGGAGAGCTTCGTAAAATGCACGAAGCTGGGCAGGGGACGCTCCGGCTCCCGGGAAGGGAGGGAAGCTCAGCCGTCCCAGTAGGCTCCACGGGTGGAGCCGCAGGACGACGACCTTCCACGTCCCACATCGCATCGGAGGGGGAGAAGGCGAAGAGTGACAGTGCTTCGCCTTCTTGTGCTTGGACTTACCCGAAGACTTCGATGAGGAGTAATGATGGTGACTCCGTGACCGGTCCCGCGACCTCCCTCTCGACCGGGACCTGGCCTCCAGAAGCTTTCGGGACCGCTCCCGCAAAGACTTCGGGTTCATGGCCCGACAGTCGGAGCACGACTTTGGGTCATGGTCGCGCTCCAGGCACCAAAGGCACACGAGGTGTGGGTCCGTGACTGACATCAGCTTGCGCAGCTTGTGACAGGAGTCACAAGGCTTGAAGCCAGTCCGACAATGGGACAACCCTTCCTGCACCAGGAGTTGAACAACAAAAGTCAAAAAATCACTAGTCAAAAAATGACTAAGGGTACCGCTCTCTCCGGTTCTGCGCTGGCTGGCGTGGAAAAAAAGAACTGACGTCAGCGCGCAGGGGCGTCGTCTAAGTAGACACGACGTCATTCCGGCGAACACGACGCCAACGACGGACGCGGAGTCGACGGACGCGGAGTCGACCGACGCCACCTACCGATGCGCAGGGGTACTGCTAAAGAAAAAATCTCTGGATCCAGTCTGACGCCTGGGGGTAATTCTAAGGTAAGGAATCTATAACTAATAGTCTCTTTCAGATACATCAGTTAATGGGAAAACACATTACAAGACGACAAAAACAGTATAAGGATATATGTACAAGAATGTTTAGAAGTAGAGTAATTCATAATTTATTACAAGAATGTAAAAAATATAAAAAAAGATCAGCAGTGTATAAGAAAAAGCAACACATAAGTATAGTAGATAGTGCTTTTGAATTGAAACTAAAATTATTTATATTAATATTGAAGAGAATGAGAACACTGGATAAAACAATGGTGTTTATGAAGGAGAAAAGCAAAAGAAAAAGAATTAATAGAAGTAACTTTTGTAAACCTTTTACTTGTAAATGGAAGCACACTTCCAGTACTGAGCCTTTCTTTAATTAAGAAAGCTATTTTCAAGAGAATACATTAGTACATGCAGTTGATACTAGTGGTCGATGCTATGAGATGAAAGATGGTTCTCCCATTCCAAAAGGAAAAATGGTTACTAGGAATGTGGATGAAGTAATAGCTGAAGTTGAAGGGAGGCGTACACAATTTCCTGTATATAACTGGGATTGTAGCAGTATTTGCAGTATTCGACAGGAATCTATTGACATATTACGAATTATTTTACGAGAATATGCAAAAAAAAGTGTTAAACAGAAGATTAAGATGTTACAAGGACTTGATCCATGTAAAAAAAGAAAATATACTAAGTTGCAAGGTCATTCTCTGGCTTGTTTTTCAAGAAAAGTGTGCCAAAGTACTTTTCATCATTTAAGAATATTAGCTGTACACCACTCTGAAATGCTGAAGTTAGTAAGGAGACTCTACTATGTAAAAACTCCTGTAGTATGTTTAAGTGAAGTGAATACAGCTCTTTTGTACGGTTCGGTATCAGATGTACAAAAAGGTTGTAATATACTGTTTAATTCTTTTGGTTCAGAAGAGGAGTGTAGACAAAGTGAGAGTTTGATAAGTGTAGGCGTTGTAGAACACGGGAAAGAGATTAGTATTGATGAGTTTGCAGAAGAAATTACAAAGTTTAAGACAGTTTTGTCTGAAAAACCAAACTATGTTTGGATTTGTTGTCGACGTACTCACTATAGAAGTCAAACTAGGAATGTTGATTTATATTTAAAAAGTGAAAAGGAAAACAAGGACATGTGGCTGCAATTTGGTGTTTATTTGTTGGTAGAAGGTCAGTTTGAGTTGGCTACTGATCAAGTTATTTGTAAATACTGTTGCAACAAATTGGAAGAAAAAATGCCAGCTAGACCAGTACATAAGTTAGAGTTGGTACCTATTCCTCAGGAGCTGGCAGATTTAAATACCTATGTGTCTATTCTTATTCAATCTGTACACCCATTTCAGGCCATAGTTCGTATGGAGCCTAAAACAGGTAAGCTGCCACCAACAGATTTACAAAGAGGTCTGAAAGGAAGAGTTGTGTACTT
This sequence comes from Calotriton arnoldi, assembly GCA_963921515.1. Classification (NCBI taxonomy): domain Eukaryota; kingdom Metazoa; phylum Chordata; class Amphibia; order Caudata; family Salamandridae; genus Calotriton; species Calotriton arnoldi. The sequence continues at coordinate 1,385,284 of CAWUFW010001797.1, forward strand.
ACCTTTAGATTTTAAGAAAAGCATTGAAACTGTTGGTGTAGACAGGGAGGAAAATGAGCCAGTAGTTATTCTAGTAAATGGTGTACCAACAAAGAGTCGAAAAATCTGGCAAGAGTTGATAGATAAACTTCAAAAGGCTACATTATACCTGGTACAGAATAATATTTGTTCCTAAGAATGTAAATGTTGATGAAGACGTAATAATGCTTAGAAGATGAAACAGTAACGACAAGTGGCCAAATAGAAAAAGTGGACATGTCCAGGAGTGAAGAGATTTCTGAACATTATACTATACATCCTTTGCATTCAAAAGAAATTATAGGAAACAGTATTGAATTATTTCAAATGAAGGAAGCAAAGGGAAGTCCCATGAGTGTATGGGAAAAAAGTTTAGAAGCTTGTTTTCCACAGCTATTCTGCACTGGAGAAGGGGGACGATTTGATGAGCAAGCTGTACGGATTTCAGCTTCATAATACCGATCAACAACATTGTACTCTGAAGATCCAAGATTTCAGCAGTGCATTCCATATATATTTCATCTTCTGTTTGAAAGTGATTTGTCTGCACTTCCACATGCAATTAACCACATATTAAAAACAGGAGTTCATCTTCAACATGTTTCCGCAAAAGAGTTAATGGACAAAGTTCAACAAAGAGATGAAAATTTAGAATCTCAGTTAGTTAATTTGATGGCGTGTCAACGTGGTACCAATGAATATTGGTATCGTCATGGTGAACTTAAATGCATTTTAAGAAACTGAGGTACACCTACATGGTTTGTAACACTTAGCTGTGCTCAATATGTGTGGGAAGATTTACTTGATCTTCTATGAAAAGCAAAATCAAATGTTAAAAACACTGAATTGAAGACAGCTGGAGAACTCTGTTCCTTGGATCCTGTAAATGTGTGCAGGTTTTTAACCATAGGTTTCAAAGTATGATGTCAATTATCTGCAATAAAAACATTCCACCTCTTGGAGAGGTAACTGATTTCTTTTGGCGAAAAGAGTACCAAGCCAGAGGTGCTCCTCATATACACATGCTATAATGGATAAAGAATGCATCAAAATTTGGAACTCAGTGATGAAACTGTATTGTCTTTCATCGAACAGTAGGTTACACGTGCCATTCCAAGAGATGGAGGAGAAAAGAGCTTGAGACAAAATGTTTTACGCTTTCAAAGTCATCGATGTGGGAAATACTGCCAACAAAAATACAAGTGTAAAGGGAAATTTTATACAAAATGTCGTTTTGGATTCCCACGTCCTATAATTTCTAAAGGAAAAGTAAATAGTTTTTTGTCAGCAGTAAGACCTACAATAACTCGGAAATCTCCCAGGAATACATACAACTTAAAAAGAACAGAGTCTTCAAAGTACATTAATGACTACAATCCAGTTATTTTGAAAATGTAGAATGCAAACATGGATATTCAGTACGTTGCAGATAATTCAATTGCTGTTGCTCGCTATGTTACATCATATTACAAAATCTGAAAAAACAGATAAAAGAAATGTGGGAAGAAATTTCAGCAGAGACGAGTCTTGGCAAGAAATTGTACTTCTTCAGCTTGAAAATGCTTTCCCATAGAGAGATTGGATCCTATGAATGTTCGGATCGCTTGAGCTCAGCCAGTTTATATTCAAAGTCAAGAGGAATCATTTGGGTAAGTCTAGGTCTTGTCTCCACACGAAATAGCGTATTGAAATCTTAACAAGAAATCGAATACTTAGCACAGTATGAACCAAAAAGTACTGATATTGTTAAAACTAATATGTTGGATACATACTATCCCAAAAGGAGTCACCATCTTGAAAACCTATGTCTGGATGAAATACTTCAGCACTATACGTTTAAAAAGAATGTCAGAGAAAATATAAATGAAGAAAGATGCGCAGTAATTGGATATGATGGATGTCTAGTGAAACATGTCAAAGGGAATCTTATTAATCACAGAAAACTTATTGTGATAGAGCAGATAAGAGAGAATTTTTATATATAGCACTTTACTTGGAGATTTTGACTGCTATGAAGATTATTTTAATGCAACTAACAACATCATTCAGTGCACAATTTCCCCAACTTATCTAAAAAGGTTAAATGATGAGACTGAACAAGAAAGTACTATTGCAGTTGAAATAGCTAGGGAAAGTCCACAAGGCAGTCAAAGTTCTGGTCCACTGACTCAAGATCCACTAGGACAACCAATTATTGAAAATGAAGCAGCAATAGCCATGAATGAGGTAGAAACTACAATGCAAAAAGCACAACAGGATATTATTCAGTTGGGAAAGTTAGAGGAACAACTAAATATTGAACAAAAAGAAATATATCTACAAGTCAAACAACAGGTACAACATGGTTTGCTGCATGAAAAGAAAAAAAAAAAAAAATGCCAATGTTCATCATTTAAATCTATTCAAACGTACATCAGTGGTCAAGCTGGAACAGGAAAACGTTTCTTAATTAAAGTTTTGACCAGTTATCTACACAAAGCTACGGAATCACATTTATCTTGTGTTGTAACAGCTCCAACTGGATTAGCAGCACACAACATTAAAGGTATTACTTTACATCGATTACTTATGCTACCTGTTGAACATGATAATAAATTGGAATATTAGAAGCTATCTGGAGAAGCTTGTTATGGAGTCTCAAGAGTTCTGAAGAAAATGAAACTTAATTGTTGAGATGCGCATGGTCTCAAACATAATGCTCGCCTATGTACACTTGAGAATGCAACAGATTTAAAAAACAGATTACGATGTTCTGTTTGGAGGAAAACATTTAATTGTATTTGGAGACCTACTACAACTTACTCCTGTTAAAGGACAACCTGTTATTAAAACACTTCCCCATGATGAGACAAGGACATCTTTGGGAAGTATAGGAAATATAAATATTTGGTTAAACTTTAAATATAAAGAACTTGCTAAGAATATGCGAAAAGCAAGTGATGAACATTATGGAAATATTCTTAAAGACATAACTGGTGTCTTGATAGGACATGGTAAACAAGCTTTAGAAAGTCAGCTACTAGGGAACTTGTTTACAACTGGAAAAACAGCAGTTGAAGTAATATACAATATGCTTGTAGAAAACAAGTCTGTAGTTTGTCTAATGACTACACTGCAAGAGTGTTCTACATTTAATTAACAAGTTCTCAAACTGGAAAAACAACAAATTGTGCAAATTAAAGCTATTGACAAAATCGAACACTAGGGAGTGACAATTCTTCTTACTGAGAAACTATAGGCTAAACTGGATTCTTTGGAAAAGTCTATCTAAAACTGCAGGATTAGAAAAGACTTTACATGTATGTAAAAACTGTCTAGTAATTTTGCGGCGTAATTTGAATGTAGAAGAAGGATTAGTAAATGGAGCAATGGGAAAAGTTGTCAATTTTGTAAATTTTCAAAATAGAGATGGAATAGAATTTGATTATAAATTTTATCAGATTAAGGAGGTAAGACAGATGGGGCGTTGTGTTGTAAGTTTTTTGCTTGTAAAAGACTTGTATGTTCGCAGACAACAGTTTCCTCTGTCTCTAGCATATGCAGTAACTATTCATAAATCTCAAGGTTTAAGTATAGACAGCTTTTGTAAATATTGGAAGTAGGGTGTTCAAAGAGGGAAGGACATATGTTGCATTGTCTTGAGTAAGAACATTGTCTGGTTTGTATTTGATAGATATTGATGAGAAAAAGGTTTGTGCTGATGCAAAGTGTGTAAGAGAGTACAATCGTTTAAGAAGACTTTATGCTCCTCATTTAGGTGAATGTCCCATATATGAGAAACGTGTAGCGTATCAAAAATGGAAATATGTGAAACATTCAACTGAGGTTCAAAAAAAAGAAAACATTTAAAAAGAAAGTTGAAGCCGTAAAGAAAAAAAAAGTAAAGTGTTGATGACATTGTAGGATACCAGTTGGAAAACAGTTCAAGTATCAACTGTTATGCTAATGTGAGTCTGAATGTTGTGTTTCATCTACCATATCTTCATCATGAAAGCATGGAAAACCATGAAAAAAGATTCTGTTCAGTACTACATCATGTATTTCAACAGTTGGTAAGTGACAGAACTAAAATACATACTGCTTCTGGCATTCAACATCTTTTAGATATATGTACTGGTTCATTCACATTTACTCTAAACATACAACAAGATGCACAAGAATTTGTAATGTTCATGCTTGGAGTATTAGAAGACTAAGGAATACACATTAATAACTTATTTGAACTAAGTTACAGATGGACCATAAGTGTGAAGATTGTTCATTTATTACTACCACTCAAATACAAACAGAAAGATTCCTATACTTGACAATACCAGACTGCAAATCAGTACCTTTTAACAAATTGATAAAAACAGCAAATCAGGATATGACATGTTCACACTGCAGATCAGAGATGTTGTCTACATTACATATAGAAAGATTTGGAAAATATCTCATTTTAATGTTACAACATTGTAGACCAAATGGAAGAAAAGTAGAAACAAAAATTACAAATTTTAAAGGAAGTCAAATATCTATTTCAGGAAGAACTTTTACAACAGTGGCTATTATTTTCTATGATGGTCCTACTACAACATCTGGACACTATACTGTTTATTTAAAGTGTAACAAAGGATGGACGCTTTGCAATGATGCCCACTTGGAATTCAAACCTAGATTGCCTTATGAATTACAAAATTCTTATATGTTATTTTTGCAGCCAAAGGTTTGAGTACATCATTCGGCCTATTGGGGAAGATGTCAACAGAAAGTAGACACCACTGCAAACTATTAGTGTTTATAATTAGTGTTTTGATTATTATTTGCCCTTATTGATATTACATTTGGAAAATTGTGTTTAAAAGCAAACCGTTTATATATTTGTTGTCTATATTGTACCAGATGTAAATTAGATTATACGTTTTGTGAAATGTATTTGTGATAAATAGAGTTAATGTAGATGAAAGAACTGATTAACCCCTTCGATGCTCATGACGGAGCGGTTCCGTCATGAGCATCGGTTGGGCTGTGCTTATGACGGAACCGCTCCGTCATGAGCACAGCCCCTGGGGGAAGCGCTGGCGCTCACCCCTGGGGCATCGATTTTGCCCCCACAGAGGGGGATGGCAGCGGAAGAGTTTCCGCTGCCACCCCCGGCCCCCCCACGCTTCCCCATGACGTCAGCGCGCACAGCGCGCGCCATCAGGAAGCGCTGGAAATCATTTCTTTCCAGCGCGTCCAGAGGGAGGGTGAGTGTTTGCTGGTGCGGTGGGGTGGGGGCCCCAAATATTGATGCCTTGAGGCATCGAGGGGGAGGAAACTGTTTCCTCTCCCCTGATGTCTCAATGCAGGGCATTCCTGGTGCACGATCGCGCACAGCGTCGCGATCGTGCACCAGGAATGTCCCACTAGACACCAGGGATTCGTTTTTTTCTATAAAGGAAGCGACCCCTTGGGCAAGGGTCGCTTCCTTAGGAGGACAAATTATTTTAGACTTTTCTGCCCCCCTGGGGACAGATCGGCCGATTTTTGGCCGTATGTGGACCCAGGGGGGGTGGCAGAAAAGCCCACTAGAGCCAGGGATTTTTTAAAAATTGAATTGGAAGCGACCCCTTGGGCAAGAGTCGCTTCTTGGGGGGCCAAAATATTTAAAAGTATATTCTGCCCCCTCTGGGGGCAGATCGGTTTTTTTATTTGGCCTTTCTGCCCCCGGGGGGGCAGAAAACCCCACTAGACACCAGGGATTTTGTATATATGTAAATGGCAGCGACCCCTTGGGCAAGGGTCGCTTCCTGGGGGGCCAAGTATATTCTGCCTAAGGGGGCACATAATTTAAAGACTTTTCTGCCCCCCTGGGGACAGATCGGCCGATTTTTGGCCGTTTGTGGACCCAGGGGGCAGAAAAGCCCACTAGAGCCAGGGATTTTTTTTAAATTAAATTGGAAGCGACCCCTTGGGCAAGGGTCGCTTCCTGGGGCTAAATTATTTTAAAAAGTATATTCTGCCCCCCGGGGACAGATAGCCTGATTTTTTTTGGGTGTTTCTGGACCCGGGGGGGGGGGGGGGGGGCTGAAAAGCCCACTAGAGGCAGGGAATTTGTTTTTTTTTTAAATTGGAAGCGACCCCTTGGCCAAGGGTCGCTTCCTTATGGGCCTAAATAATTTTTAAGACTTTTCTGCCCCCCCTGGGGGCAGATCACCTGCATTTTATGGCATTTCTGGCCCGGGGGTGGGGGGTAGAATAGCCCACTAGAGCCAGGTATCTAAAAATAAATAAATTGGCCGCTTCCAGGGGACATATGTGTTTTTGGCTTTTCTGCCCCCCTTTGGGTAGTGACATAGCGTGTTATAATGTTGTTTTATTTCTTGTGAATTGCAATTGTAATGCAATTGTTTCTCCTTTTTTGTTAGGTCAAGGCTTTTGCTCTTTAGACTGTTCCAGGTTGCGGTTTCGTTACTGTTTGCGTAGTTGCATGTGTTTGGTAAGAGACTTTGTTTGTACAATGTAAATGAGTTTTATTTCTCTGCATGAATGTGTTTTTTGCGAATGGTGTAATAATAGCAGTATGTTTGGCTTCTGTTTTTTGAGTGTCAAAAACGTTTTGCATTTGTGCTTCGATGTGTATTTTGTTGTATTGTAAGTAATTGGTTTTGTTTTTTTCTTTCTAGTGGGATATCGTTGGTTTTTGCTGTGTCTCTGCAGAGTAGGTGCTGGTGAGTGTAGCTGTCTCTTGTAAGTGAATTGTATAGTTTTTGAGTATATAGATCTTTGTGATACAGGCACACATTTTTTACTTACTTGCTTTGCACAGTGTTGGTTGTTGTTGACTTGTTTGTGCAGTCTCCTTTCTTAGTAAGGATAATGGCTAGCCGCAGGATTACTGCTCAGCAGGTTGTTGGTATGCTTTTTGAGTCTTCCTCTGACCATGGTTCAGAGACTGACTCTGCATCTGAGGCAGAGGAGGCAGGGGACGATTCAGGCAGTGAGTTTTCTCTCCACATGGAATCATCGGATACTGAAGATACTCTTAGTGCGGATGAAGTGCCTGTGTTAGAGGAGGACATTGATGTGCCGATAGTGCGGCAAGAGGCATCTGGGCTGCAGCCTGGGGCTGCAAGGCTTTCCGTTGGTGTAGTGCGGCAAGAGGCATCTGGGCTGCAGCCTGCGGCTGCAAGGCTTCCCGTTGATATAGTGCGGCAAGAGGCATCTGGGGCAGCAAGGCTTCCCGTTGGTATAGTGCGGCAAGAGGCACCTGGGCTGCGGCATGGGGCTGCAAGGCTTCCCGTTGAAAGTGCTGACCTCTGGGTTGCCCCAGGCATGGTGCAGCCGGCATTGCCAGACTTTACTGGTGTTCCCGGGTGTAGAGTGAATACTGAAAACTTTTTGCCGATACATTTTTTTCAGTTGTTTATGGACGATGTGTTTTTGGCAGAGATTGTTGAGCAGACTAATTTGTATGCCGAACAGTTTTGAGGGACAACAGTGCCAGTCTTAAGTCCCACTCTAGAGCTACCCGGTGGACTCCCACAAATCTGGAAGAGATGAAGAAGTTCTTGGGTTAAACTTTTTTGATGGGCTTGCTAAGGAAGCCATCAATGTCTTCATATTGGTCTACTAGTCCCTTGATGGCAACTGCTATTTTTCCGGCAGTCATGAGTCGTGATAGGTATTTGCTTCTGCTTCAGATGATGCATTTTGTCGAAAATGGTTTAGCGTTGCCACGAGATCACCCTGAATGTGACCGTCTTTTTAAGATTCGGCCTGTCATTGATCACTTTGTTGATCGATTTTCTGAGATCTATGCTCCAGGGAAAGAAATTGCAGTGGATGAGTCTTTGGTGTTGTTCAAGGGCCGCTTGGTTTTTAGGCAATACATTCCTAGTAAGAGGGCACGCTATGGAGTTTAGCTGTATATGCTGTGTGACAGTAGGACTGGATATGTCTCTAATTTCAGAGTGTACACCGGTAAGGATTCCAGTATTAACCCCCCTGGTTGTCCGTCCACTTTTGGAGTGACTGAGAAAATTGTGTGGGAACTTGGAAGAGGATTTTTTAACAAAGGCCACCATTTATATGTAGATAACTTCTACACTGTGTGCGGTTGTTCAGGGAATTGGCCAAAGTGGACACTGTTGCTTGTGGCACAATCCGCTCTAACCGTAAAGGTTTCCCAAAAGAACTTGTTTGTAAAAAGCTTGTGCGGGGACAGTGCAGTGCGTTGCGTTGCAAGGAGCTTCTAGCTGTGAAGTTTTCAGACAGGAGAGATGTCTACATGCTGTCTACCATCCATGATGAAAGCACTGCACCTGTGACTGTTTGGGGTCAGGTTGCTGAAGCGCGCAAACCTGTGTGCATTTTAGGCTATAATAAGCACATGGGTGGTGTTGACAGAGTAGATCAGAAGTTGGAACCTTACGCTGCTCTTCGTAAGGCTTACATTTGGTACAAGAAGTTGGCTATCCATCTTTTCCACTTGGCAACCTTTAATGCTTTTGTTGTGTTCCAGGATTCTTGTCCTGAGTCAAAGATGACTTTTGCTAAGTTTCAAGAGTCTGTAATAGGCAGCCTTGTTTTAGTGGAACAGGCAAGTGTTCCTAGAGTTGGATTGGTGGAGGATGTTGCTAGATTGAAAGATCGCCACTTTCCTGATCACATTCCTCCCACACCCTCAAAAGACTTTCCCAGTAGGAGATGTAGAGTCTGTTGGCGAAGAGGTATGCGGAAGGAGACTCGCATGTACTGCCCAGAGTGTCCTTCTAACCCTGGGCTGTGTGTGCCTGCTTGTTTTAGAATGTACCACACGCAAAAGAATTTTTGGGAGCATCCATGAGTGGTAAAGTGAACTGCCTGGCCTCTATTGTTTAATATTTTTGGTTGAGTTTCAAGGTTGGCATTTGTGTAGTGTATTGAGTTTCAGATGTTGTGTTAGTAGATTTGTATCTATTTGCAATTTGTTTGTGTTTTCTTATTTTTATAAAAAAAAATCCTAAATGTGATGGCGGTGTGCGTGGAGTGGCGCTTGTGTGGCGGTGTGCGTGGTCTGGCGTTTGGCTGGCGGTGTGTTTGGATTGGTGCTTGGCTGGTGGTGAGCGTGGACTGGCGCTTGGCTGGCGGTGTGTTTGTACTGGCGCTTGGCTGGCGGTGTGCGTGGACTGGCGCTTGGCTGGCGGTGTGTTTGTACTGGCGCTTGTCTGGCGGTGTGTTTGCACTGGCGCTTGGCTGGCGGTGTGCGTGGAGTGGCGGTGTGTTTTGATTGGTGCTTGGCTGGCGGTGTGTTTTGATTGGCGCTTGGCTGGCGGTGTACGTGGACGGGCGCTTGGCTGGCAGTGTGCGTGGACTGGCGCTTGGCTGGCGGTGTGCGTGGACTGGCGCTTGGCTGGCGGTGTGCGTGGACTGGCGCTTGGCTGGCGGTGTGCGTAGACTGGCGCGTGGCTGGCGGTGTGCGTGGACTGGCGCTTGGCTGGCAGTGTGCGTGGACTGGCGCTCGGCTGGCGGTGTGCGAGTAGTGACTAGCTGCTGGTCACTACACACACTGCTAGTCAAACGCCACTCAACGCAATCCGTGAGCTGGTGTGGTTGCTGTGTCAGGAATGTGGGCGTGTGAAAGTGATGGGCCCTTGAATGGCGCCGTCTGCTGGTGTGAGTGTTGTAATGTGCTGGGCCCGCGGCTGGCGTGAATGGTTTTGTATGTGTCACACGTATGAAAGGTGTATGAATGGCCTGTAAAGAGGTTGGTGCCTTGTCGCGGCTTTACAGCTCACGAGCTGTGAGTCAATGGTTCAGTTTCTTGTCCTTTCAAGTAACAGTGCATTTCATTTTGTGAAATCTCTGGTTAATTCAACTGTATATACTGAACCATCACTGACCCTCATGCCAAATCCAACCAGTATGTATGTGTGCTTGAGGAATAGGTGGTTGTGCATAAAAATGTGTCTTTTCTGTTTTTGTCAATGTAATGTGTTGGTTTTGTGCCTGGTGGTGTGAATGGTCTCGTGTGTATCATGTATGAAAGGTGTGTGAATGGCCTGTAAAGCGGTTGGTGCCTTGAAGTGGCTTTACAGCTCACGAGCTGCGAGTCTCTGGTTCAGTTTTTTTGTCCATTCAATTATTGACAGTGCATTTCATTTTTGTGAAATCTCTTGTTAATACAATTTTATATACTGAACCATCACTCGCCCTCGTGCCAAATCCAACCAGTATGTGTGTATGTTTGAGGAATAGATGGCGGTGCAGTAATCTTTGTCTGTTTTGTCTCTCTGCCAAGCTGTACATTTCATTTAAGAATAACCTAACAACTGTAGTTTTTGTTGTAAACTAAACACCCATGGGAGTGCATGGTGATGTCTCTCTTGTGGATCCCAACAAGTTATCTTACCCACAATGTCCTGCAAACCTCAAAATGTGACTGACATTTTCCTTGCATTTTTGTGCCTAAATTTTCACACTGCAGAAAGTAACAACAAATTACCAACCCCCCAGCATTTCTCCAAGTATCCCAATAGAAATGGTGCCTCACTTGTATGGGTGGGCCAAGTACCTGCGGCAGGGAATGGCCCAAAACCTATTGATGTGACATCAAAATTACCTATCACAAACCAACCTGGTTTTGCATGGGGGGTCCCATGACTTTTTGGCCCGGGGCTCGGCATCCATGTAGGGAAACCTACCCGACCCATACATTTCTGGAAACTAGACACCCGGGGGAGTCCAGCGAGGTATGGCTTGCGTGGGTCCCCCATCATTCTCCTACCCAGAATCCCCTGCAAACCTCAAATTTCGCTGAAAAATCCACTTTTTTCTCACATTTCTGTGTGGGAAATTTCTGGAATCTGCGTGGCTCCACAAATTTCCTCCCACCCAGCGTTCCCCCAGGTCTCCCGATAAAAATGGTACCTCACTTGCGTGGGTGGGTGAAGGACCCGCGACAGGCAAGGCCCCAAAAGCTATTGAGGCGACATCAAAATTACCTATCACAAACCAACCTGATCTTGCATGGGGGTCCCATGAGTTTTTGGCCGGGGCTCGGCATCCATGTAGGAAACCTACCTAACCCATATATTTCTGGAAACTAGACACCCGGGGGAGTCCAGCGAGGTATGGCTTGCGTGGGTCCCCCATCATTCTCCTACCCAGAATCCCCTGCAAACCTCAAATTTCGCCGGAAAATTAACTTTTTTGTCAAATTTCTGTGTGGGAAAGTTTTGGAATCTGCGTGGATCCACAAATTTCCTCCCACCCAGCGTTCCCCCAGGTCTCCCGATAAAAATGGTACCTCACTTGTGTGGGTAGGCATAGTGGCTGCAACAGGAAATGGCCCAAATCATACTGTGGAGACTTCAAAATTACCTATAGCAAAACTACCTGGTTTGGGGGGAGGGGGCACCTGAGATTTTGGCCCGGGCTCGGCGGCCATCTTGGGAAAGTGACCAAACCCAAACATTTCTGAAAACTAGACACCCGGGGAGTCCAATGAGGTATGGCTTGCGTGGATCCCCCAACGTTTTCCTACCCAGAATGCCATGCAAACCTCAAATTTAGTTGAAAAAAACACATTTTCCACATATTTGTGTGTGGAATCACCGTGCCGGCACAAATGTCCTACCACCCAGCGTTCTCCTTGTTCTCCTGAGTAAAATGATACCTCACTTGTGTGGGTGTCCAAAGCAGAATTGGCTAAAAGCTTATTTTTTTTAAAATGTAGCGCTTAGAATTCTCGGTGCTATACTCTAAATCTCTATGTTTTGGGCTCTTCCTAGCCACAGGCCTTTGGCCCACCCACACAAGTGAGGTATCATTTTACTCAGGAGAACAAGGAGAACGCTGGGTGGTAGGACATTTGTGCCGGCACAGTGATTCCATACACAAATATGTGGGAAATGTGTTATTTTCAACTAAATTTGAGGTTTGCATGGCATTCTGGGTAGGAAAACGTTGGGGGATCCACGCAAGCCATACCTCGCTGGACTCCCCGGGGTGTCTAGTTTCCAGAAATATATGGGTTAGGTAGGTTTCCCTACATGGATGCCGAGCCCCGGGCCAAAAACTCATGGGACCCCCCATGCAAAACCAGGTTGGTTTGTGATGCACAAGTTACTAACTTGTGTAACGATATATCTGTAAGAGACAGTAGTTAGTGACAGATTCCTTACCTTAGAATATCCCCAGGCGTCAGGCTGGATCCGGAAAGTTTTGCGTAGCAGTACCCTTGCGCGTCGGTAGGCGGCGTCGTGCGGCTCCGCGTCCGTCGTCGGCGTCGTGATCGCCGGGATGACGTCGCGGGCAGTACTTAGACGCCGCCCCTGCGCGCTGACGTCAGTTCTGTACACGACTTTCCGCGCCAGGAACGCAGAGCCATGCAAGAAGCTGACATAGGTGTCTGAAAAATACTAGGGCCCTGAAAGGGATGTCCTTAACCCTAGAAATCAGTTCACAGAACGGGGAGGATGGGTGGGCGGTAAGGAATCTGTCACTAACTACTGTCTCTTACAGATATATCGTTACACAAGTTAGTAACTTGTGCATCTGAAAGAGACACGTTAGTGACAGATTCCTTACCTTAGAATAGATACCCCAGCAATACCAACCCCGGTGGTGGGTCTGCGAACAAAGATCAGACAAGGAAGTCCTGGAGGACAGAACGGCCAAAGAAGCCGTCCCTCCGGACCGGACTGTCAAGGCAGTAATGCTTTGTAAACGTGTGCAGCGAGGCCCACGTAGCTGCCTGACAGATAACCGGCAGCGGAACACCGCGGCCCAAGGCCGTGGTAGCAGCCGTTGCCCTGTTGGAATGGGCACGCAGCCCAACAGGAGGCTCCTTCTTAGCCAAAGAATAGCAGGTCTTGATGCACAAGGTAACCCAGCGGGAGATGGTTCGTTTGTGCACCGCCCGACCTTTTGTGGCGCCCACGTAGCCAACAAAGAGCTGGTCATCCACCCGGAAGTGTTTTGTGCGGTCGATATAGAAGGAGAGCGCACGTTTTGGGTCCAGACGGTGGAGCCTCTCTTCCTCTTTGGAAGGATGCGGAGGCGGAAAGAAGGTAGGCAAAGTGATGGTCTGCCCAATGTGGAAGGCAGTAACCACCTTTGGCAAGAAGGACGGACGCGTCCGAAGAACAACCTTGTCTGGATGAACAGACAGAAAGGGAGGTTTGCAAGATAGAGCCTGGAGCTCACTCACCCGCCGAGCGGAGGTGATGGCCACCAGAAAGGCTGTCTTCAGAGTCGGAAGACGAAGAGGACAGTTATGTAGAGGCTCAAAGGGAGCGCACATTAAAAAGGTAAGAACCAAGTTCAAGTTCCACTGAGGCATTACAAACGGAACAGGAGGGAAGAGGTGTGTAATGCCTTTAAGAAACCTGTTAACAACAGGGGACTTAAAAAGAGAGGGCTGATCAGGAAGCCTGAGAAAGGCCGAGATTGCACAAAGATAACCCTTGATGGTACCCAGGGCAGAACCCTGTTGGGCCAGAGAAAGAAGGAACAGAAGGACCTCAGAAAGAGGGGCAGAAAGGGGATTCACAGCCTTTGCTGTGCACCATGCCACAAATTTGTTCCACCTGCAGGCGTATACCACCTTAGTGGAGGGACGCCTGGCTGCCAGAATCACATCACAAACTTTGGGAGGCAAGTCGAAAGGAATCAACTGCCGCCGCTCAATCTCCACGCAAGCAGGTGTAGACTGGACAGGTTCGGGTGGAGGACCGTCCCCTGCTGCTGCGACAGAAGATCCTCCCGAAGAGGCAGACGGATCGGGGGATCTACGCTCATACTGAGTAGCTCGGGATACCAAACTCTTCGAGCCCAGTCCGGAGCCACAAGAATGACTTGGGCCCGGTCGTGCCGAATCTTCTTCAACACTCTGGGTAGAAGTGGTATAGGCGGAAAGGCGTACAATAGACCGCAACTCCACTCGTGACGAAAAGCGTCGCCGGCGAGTGCCGCCTTGGAAATTCCAATGCGCAGAACTGATGACATTGCGCGTTCTCTTCGGTGGCGAATAGATCTAACCAAGGCTCTCCCCACTGTAGAAAGAGTCCTTGCGCCACTTCCGAGTGAAGACGCCATTCGTGATCCATCATGCACCTGCGGCTGGAGTTCGTCCGCCCTGGCGTTCAGGGAACCTGCCAGGTGTTGAACCATCAGGAACATGCCCTGATGTTCCAGCCATGTCCAGAGGCGCAGAGCCTCCTGACAAAGGGTCCACGACCCCACCCCACCTTGTTTGTTGCAGTACCACATGGCGGTGGTGTTGTCTGTGAACACCTGCACTACCTTCCCTTTGACAGAGGGAAGGAATGCCTTGAGTGCAAGTCGGATCGCCCGGAGCTCCAGCAGGTTGATATGGAGCCGGGACTCCGCCCGGAGACCAGAGGCCTCTGATCTCCGCCTCTCCCATGTGACCGCCCCATCCCAGAAGGGACGCGTCCGTCACAACTGTGTGCTCTGGCTGGGGAAGGGAGAGGGATCTGCCCATGACCCATTGCCGGATCGAGAGCCACCACTGCAACTGTTTTGCAGTCCCCTCCGAGATCTGGACGTGATCGGACAGGTTGCCCTGGTGCTGCGCCCACTGGAACTTCAGGTCCCACTGCAGAGCCCGCATATGCCATCTGGCATGATTGACCAGCAGGATGCAGGAGGCCAGGAGGCCCAGCAGCCTCAGGGTCAACCGTACCGAAACCCAGGATAAAGGCTGAAAGATCGGAATCATAGCCTGAATATCCCGGACTCGCCGTTCGGGAGGATAGGCCCGAAACTGCGTCGTGTCCAGAACTGCTCCGATGAAAAGGAGCTGTGGAGAAGGAATCAGATGCGACTTCGGCACATTGATGGAGAACCCCAGCGAGTGAAGGGGTTCGGCCGTAGTCTGGAGGTGGGAGACGACTGCCTGGGACGAGCCCGCCTTCAGCAGCCAGTCGTCGAGGTAGGGGAAGACTGAAACCCCTGCCCGGCGCAGATGAGCTGCGACCACCGCCATCACTTTCGTGAACACCCGAGGGGCACTGGTAAGGCCAAAGGGGAGCACGGTGAACTGAAAATGCTCGAGGCCTACCGTGAACCGAAGGTAACGCCGGTGGGCCGGCAGGACGAGGATGTGGAAATAGGCGTCCTGCAAGTCCAACGCTACCAACCAGTCTCCAGGGTCGAGGGCAGTCAAGACCTGAGCTAGGGTGAGCTACTTGAACGTCTCCTTCCGGAGGAAGCGATTGACGTTCCGGAGGTCCAAGATAGGACGCATGTCCTCCTTGTCCTTTTTGGGCACCAGGAAGTAGTGGGAGTAGCAACCACGTCCTACTTCTGGGGTCGGAACATGCACGATGGCCCTCTTGGCCAAGAGGGCCGTGACTTCCTTCTGCAGAAGTACCAAGTGATCCCCGGACATGCAGTGGAATTGAGGTGGCATGGCTGGGGGGGTGGTCTCGAAGGGGAGGGAGTAGCCCCTTCGGACAATGTCCAAGACCCACCTGTCCGAGGTGATGGGACGCCAGTGGTGAAGGTGATGGCGGACCCTGCCCCCTACTGGCGTGCTGTGCACCTGAAAGGAGGGACTAGGAGGGCGTGGAGGCCGCGGACGGGTTGGAGGTGGTGGCCTGACCCGCACGCTGGTTTCCCGAACCGCCACGACGGTATCCACGTCCTCGGCCACGCGAAGACGCCTGCTGCGCGGGCCGGTGGCTGGGCTGCTGACGTGACTGGGCGCCCCTTCCGTGGCCACGATAGGGGCGAAAAGCAGAAGGTAGCGGAGGGCGTGTAGCAGAAAGGCCCAGGGACTTGGCAGTAGCCCGCGAGTCCTTAAAACGCTCCAACGCATGGTCTGCTTTGGAACCAAAAAGACCGACTCCATCAAAGGGCATGTCCATGAGAGTATTCTGGACATCCCCTGAAAAACCAGTGGTTCTCAGCCAGGCGTGGCGACGCAGCGCCACCGTCGTTGCAATAGATCTGCCCAGCGAGTCGGCGGTATCAAGGCCACATCGTATGGTGTATTTGGCCGCATCCCTTCCTTCCGCAATAGCGCGGGAAAGCAGTGTCTGGACCTCCTCAGAACACTGGGGCAAAACAGTCGCCACCGAATCCCACAAGGAGTGGGTATATCGGCCCAAAAGACAAGCGGTGTTGATGGACCGCAAGCCAGCACTGGAGGAAGAAAAACCCTTCTTCCCAAATTGATCCAGGCGTTTGGATTCCCTATCCGGAGGGGCGGTAGGGAAGGCGGTTTGGGAAGCGGAGGCTTGGACAACCAAGCTCTCAGGAGTGGGGTGGACAGAGAGAAACAAGGGGTCGCCCGGAGCTGGGCGATGGCGTCGGGACACGTTCCTATCCACAGGAGCCCCTGTGTTGGGCTTGGACCAGGCGCCCAAAGAACGTCAGTTAGTGCATCGTTAAACGGCAGCACAGTCTCCAAGGAGGAGGCTGCCGGCTGAAGCACTTCTGTCAAGAGATTAGTCTTGACCGTCACCGTAGGGAGTCGGAGATGTAAGGCTCCAGCTGCCCTACGCAACACCGTTGCAAAATTGGCTCCCTCCTCCGTAGCCACGGGAGGAGACAGCATGCCAGTGTCAGGGGAAGTATCTAGACCACTGGCATCCCCTAGTTCCTCTGCCCAGTCCTCATCATACTGACACTGCAGTGCCAGAGGGTCCTCAGACCCCTCCCAGTCCTCCTGGTCCTCCTCCGGTTCAAAATAAGGAGGAGGAGGGACATTGGGACCCAAGGTCCCATCGGCGCCGGAACCGGCGTCGAGCGGCGTCGGTCCGGCTCCATGTCCGGAGCCGGAGAGTACATGGGGACGACGCCGCCCGGAGCCCCGGGCGGCGTCAGGAACGGCACCGGAGACATCGACGCCGGCGGAGGCGTGGTCAGGTCGACCGGCGTCGATGGGGGTTGCGGTACCACCGGAGCCGGGATCGAGGCCGGGGCCGAAGCCGGAGGCGACGCCGGGGCAACCCCATCAGGGCCCGCGGGGCCCGAAGGCGCACCGGAGGGACCTTGAGGCCCGAAGAGGCGGGCCATGGCCGACAGGAATTCCTGTACTTGGGCCGGATCCGCCCCCGAACCCGGGAAGGACGGGTATTGCGGGGGCGACTCCACAGGCATGTCCGGGGCCGCGGGGGCGGGGACGGTGCCGGGAGGGGCCTCAGCCGAGTCGCGAGACCGGCGAGGAGAAGTCCTAGAGCGATGATGCTTTTTGGGCTTCTTGTGCTTAGACTTACCGGACGACGAAGACTTGGATCCCGACGACCGGTGAGGACTCCGCGACCGATCCCTCGACCTCTCACGCGACCGGGGCTTGGTGTGGCGCGGAGCAGACTACCGGGCCTCGAGGAGCTTTCGAGACCGCTCTCGCAAAGCTTTCGGGTTGAGGGCCCGGCAGTCGGAACACGACTTCGTGTCGTGGCCTCGGCCGAGGCAGAAGAGACACTCCAGATGCGGGTCTGTGATGGACATCATCCGAGCACAGGCGTCGCAACGTTTAAAGCCGGGCATCCCTACGACACCTTGGAGTCGATTCGAAAGAAACAGTGAAAAAATTCACCCAAAAAGTTAGTCAAAAAATGACTAGGGCACTGCTCTTCCCGGATCTGCGCTTGCTGGCGCGGAAAAAGAAGAACTGACGTCAGCGCGCAGGGCGGCGTCCAAGTACTGCCCGCGACGTCATCCCGGCGATCACGGCCGCCGACGACGGACGCGGAGCCGCACGACGCCGCCTACCGACGCGCAAGGGTACTGCTACGCAAAACTTTCCGGATCCAGCCTGACGCCTGGGGATATTCTAAGGTAAGGAATCTGTCACTAACGTGTCTCTTTCAGATATGTAATTTTGATGTCGCCTCAATAGCTTTTGGGGCCTTGCCTGTCGCGGGTCCTTCACCCACCCACGCAAGTGAGGTACCATTTTTATCGGGAGACCTGGGGAACGCTGGGTGGGAGGAAATTTGTGGATCCACGCAGATTCAAAAATTTCCCACACAGAAATGTGAGAAAAAGTGGATTTTCCCTGAAATTTGAGGTTTGCAGGGGACTATGGGTAGGAGAATGATGGGGGACCCACTCAAGCCATACCTCGCTGGACCCCCCCCGGTGTATAGTTTCCAGAAATGTATGGGTTAGGTAGGTTTCCCTACATGGATGCCGAGCCCCGGCCAAAAACTCAAGGGACCCCCATGCAAAACCAGGTTGGTTTGTGATATGTAATTTTGATTTCGCCTCAATAGCTTTTGGGGCCTTGCCTGTCGCGGGTCCTTCACCCACCCACGCAAGTGAGGTACCATTTTATCGGGAGACCTGGGGGAACGCTGGGTGGGAGGAAATTTGTGGATCCACGCAGATTCCAGAAATTTCCCCACACAGAAATGTGAGAAAAAAGTGGATTTTTCAGCGAAATTTGAGGTTTGCAGGGGACTATGGGTAGGAGAATGATGGGGGACCCACGCAAGCCATACCTCACTGGACTCCCCCGGGTGTCTAGTTTCCAGAAATATATGGGTTAGGTAGGTTTCCCTACATGGATGCCGAGCCCCGGGCCAAAAACTCATGGGACCCCCATGCAAAACCAGGTTGGTTTGTGATAGGTAATTTTGATGTCGCCTCAATAGCTTTTGGGCCCTTGCCTGTCACCGGTCTTTGACCCACCCACGCAAGTGAGGTACCATTTTATCGGGAGACCTGGGGGAGCAGCGGGGTGGGTGGAAATTTGTGGCTCCACGCAGATTCCAGAACTTTCCAGCACAGAAATGTGGGGAAAATGTGTTTTTTTGGACACTTTTTTAGGTTTGCAAGGGATTCTGGTTAACAGAACCTGGTGGGAGGCAGTCAAGTCACCCCATCCTGGAGTCCCCTGGGTGTCTAGTTTTAAAAAATGTATAGGTTTGCTAGGTTTCCCTAGGTGCCGGCAGAGCTAGGGTTAAAAAACTACAGCTAGGCACTTTGCCAAAAAAGGGTCATTTTTCACTGCGAAATTGAGGTTTGTCCACATTGCGTTTTGCGCCGTTTCCTGTCGCGGGCACTAGGCCAACCCACGCAAGTGAGGTACCATTTTTATCGGGAGACCTGGGGGAACGCGGGGTGGGTGGAAATTTGTGGATCCACGCAGATTCCAGAACTTTCCAGCACAGAAATGTGGGGGAAATGTGTGTTTTTTGACAATTTTTTAGGTTTGCAAGGGATTCTGGGTAACAGAACCTGGTGGGAGGCAGTCAAGTCACCCCATCCTGGATTCCCCTGGGTGTCTAGTTTTCAAAAATGTATAGGGTTGCTAGGTTTCCCTAGGTGCCGGCAGAGCTATGGTTCAAAAACTACAGCTAGGCACTTTGCCAAAAAGGGTCATTTTTCACTGCGAAATTGAGGTGTGTCCACGTTGCGTTTTGCGCCGTTTCCTGTCGCGGGCACTAGGCCAACCCACACAAGTGAGGTACCATTTTTCTCGGAACACTATGGGGAAAGCGGGGTGGGTGGAAATTTGTGGATCCACGCAGATTCCAGAACTTTCCAGCACAGAAATGAGGAAAATGTGTTTTTTGACAATTTTTAGGTTTGCAAGGGATTCTGGGTAACAGAACCTGGTGGGAGGCAGTTAAGTCACCCCATCCTGGATTCCCCTGGGTGTCTAGTTTTCAAAAATGTATAGGGTTGCTAGGTTTCCCTAGGTGCCGGCAGAGCTAGGGTTCAAAAACTACAGCTAGGCACTTTGCCAAAAAGGGTCATTTTTCACTGCGAAATTGAGGTGTGTCCACGTTGCGTTTTGCACCGTTTCCTGTCGCGGGCACTAGGCCAACCCACACAAGTGAGGTACCATTTTTCTCGGAAGACTTTGGGGAACAAGGGGTGGGTGGAAATTTGTGGCTCCACGCAGATTCCAGAACTTTCCAGCACAGAAATGTGGGGAAAATGTGTTTTTTTTTACAGTTTTAGGTTTGCAAGGGATTCTGGGTAACAGAACCTGGTGGGAGGCAGTCAAGTCACCCCATCCTGAATTCCCCTGGGTGTCTAGTTTTCAAAAATGTATAGGTTTGCTAGGTTTCCCTAGGTGCCGGGAGAGCTAGGGTTCAAAAACTACAGCTAGGCACTTTGCAAAAAAAGGGTAATTTTTCATTGAGAAAATGTGGTGTGTTCACGTTGGGTTTTGAGCCATTTCCTGTCGTGGGCACTATGCCTACCCACACAAGTGAGGTACCATTTTTATCGGGAGACTTAGGGTAATTCAGATTTGTAAAGCAACTGTTATTACCTATTGACTTTCGATGCATTTCTGCCTTCCAAATGAAAGACATTGTGTAAAAAAAGTAATTTTGAAAAATGACCGATAATTCTCATGCTAGTATGAGTATTCCCAATTTCAAAAATGTGCAAATATCTACTGTTTCTAAACTCTATAACTTGTTCCCATTTCAGAAATACATAGGTGTCGTTCATACCAATTTTTCCATGTATACATTTTCCCACAATAATTGCTATATAGCCGGTACATAATAAAAAGCAATTGCAAATTGCTGCTCAGTTTTTACTCTGGGTTCGTCGGGTTCTTGGTGAACCTACAAGTCCTATATATCCCCACAACCAGTAAGGTCCAGCGGATGTAACGGTATATTGCTTTCAAAGAGCTGTCATAATTAGAAGAAGTTACAGGTGAAAACGTTGACACAAAAGGCTGTTTTTTTCAACTAATTTTCAATTTTTCCTATATTTAACTGTTAGTTTCTATAAAGAAACCTTGATGGATCTACACAAATGACCCCTTGCTGAATTCAGAATGTTGTCTACTTTTCAAAAATGTATAGCTTTCCAGGATCCATTATTGCTTTCATACCCATTTCTACCATTAAGTGGAAGGAGGTTGAAAGCACAAAAAATAGCAAAAATAGGCTATGTCCCAGAAAAATGCCAAAACTGTAAAAAATGTTGGTTTTCTGACAAAAGTCTGTCATTCCCTAAAAGCTGGGAAAATGGTGATTTCCAGCCCTAAGCGCTTTTGGATACCATTTGCAGGGAAGAACCCAGACGCTTTCATTTGCAGCCCTTTTTCCCATTTTTCCCCAAAAAAACAAAATTTAGCTGTATTTTGACTAATTTCTGGGACCCCTCCAGGTGAATCCACAAACCCTGGGTACCTTTAGAATCCCTATGATGTTGGAAGAAAAGGACGCAAATTTGGCGTGGATACCTTATGTGGTCAAAAAGTTACAGGGGCCTAAGTGCGCACTACCCCAAATAGCCAAAAAAAGGCTTAGCACAGGGGGGGGAAAGGCCTAGCAGCGAAGGGGTTAAGAAAGTGTAGAAAGGAGAACGCATAGCTACACATATTGATAATGATGGTCTATGATGATTTGTGGTTTTTTTTCTACAATCATTTTGATTGTTTCCCCCCCCCGCTGTTCAATGATGATGGTACATTGAAATCACTGTGTATGGTGAAGTTATGTGCAATCTGAGAACAGCAAAAAAAGGAAACTGAGAATGTTATGTAATTCTAAATTAATTTTGTGCTCTCAAAAATATAATATTATAATTTCTCTAATATATTATCATTAAATAACATTTTCTTTTTCTTCTTTATAGTAGCTACTGCTGAAGTTTGAAAACAGTTTTAATGCTGTTTAGGATATTACTACTCTAAAATAGATTTACTGAATGATGTATCTAAATTACTTGAAAGGTAAGAATACATAATACAATATGCAGGATAACCTGATTTTTTTACATTTTAATTATATGTTATTTGTTTCTAATATATATAATGTTCATCCTTTAGAGTATTCGAAAAGTATCATCATATTTCTGAGGAGCAGTATCACACTTACTTTTTACAAAAGTGTATAGACCAATAAAAGTGCTTTTATTGCAAGTTATTTACTCCTCATACAGCGCAGGTGTATATTGAACTCTCTATCCAAGGACTTCTCAGACGCATACATAGATAACAGCTGTCTGCATTTGTGACTGAATACTCTAGTAGAACTGATAAGATTTGTGCACCTGTATGATAAACTACATAGTTTTGAAGTTGGACTCATCAGATGCACAACACGTGTCAGAATACATATAGAAGCCTACACATACTAGAATACGTCTGTCTCACACGACATGTTTTCTAAATTTGCGTACAAGATGATGTATGTATTACTTTCTCCTCCTTATACAGGACAGGTGGGTATTGAAAGTGCTTTTTATTATATTTGAAAATTTGACAGTTTTGAATTATGATGTATCTTCTCATTTGAAGTAATTTAAGATATATTATAGAGCTAATAGGACTAAGTTTTAAAGGAGAGAATCTACTGTATACGGCAGAACCCATGCACTCATCCAAACACTATCCTTGAACTCATTCATTCACTCAGGCACTATGTATACAGCCATCCAATCATCCAGATACTACTCATGCACTCATTCAATCACCCTGACACTACTCTTGCACTGTTCCAATCACCCAGGCAGTACTAACTTCACTCAGCCATTCACCCAGGCACTACCCATGCACTCCTCTATTCACCTAGGCACTACCTATGCACTCATGGAATTAATCAGGGACTACCCATGCACTCAAGCAACCAAACAGGCACTATGCATGCACTCGTCCAATCACCCAGGGACTACCCATTCTCTCATTCATTAACCCAGCTACCATCCATGCACTCATGGAATCACCCAGACACTGATCTTGCACTCACCAATTCATTCGGGCACTACCCATGCACTCATACATTTACTTACGCACTGCACCTGGACCCATACAGTCATCAAGGTACTACTCATGCACTCTTCCAATCACCCAGGCACTACCCATGCACTCACTGGATGAGCCAGGCACTACCCTTGCACTAAACCATTCACTCAGGCACTACCCATGCACTTATCAAATCACTCAGGCACTATGCTTGCACTCAACCATTCACTTCGTCACTACCCATGCACTCATGCATTCACTCAGGCAGTACCTATGCACTCATCCAATGACCCAGACACAACCCATGCACTCATCCAATCACTCAGACACTACCCATGAACTCAGCCAATGAGCCAGGCACTACCCTTGCAGTGATTCATTCACTCAGGCACTACCCATGCGCTCCTACAATCACCCAGACACTAGCTTTGCACTAATCCATTCGCCCAGGCACTACTCATGCAGTCAGTCAGGCACTATACATACATTCTTCCAATCACCTAGGCACTATCCATTCACTCACACAATCACCCAGGCACTTATCCATTCACTCAAGCACTACTCATTTACTCATCCAATCACACAGACACTATCCATCGACTCATGTATTCACACAACATATGTTTTCTTTTTTAAACCAGAATAGGTGGTTCCGTAAGAACCTTTTTTTTTAAACTATTTTATATATATATTTTTTTCTTCTAACAATTGTGGTTTTTTTGGTGTTTCTTAGATTTTAAGAATGAAAATTTAAACCAAAAAAAAACAAAACAGCGTGCTTAATTTGTGGGGGGGGAAAAATTAACAGTGGTTGTTAATAGTGTCCAACATGGTTTGGACAACCTGTTCACCAATACTTAAAACAGTGATGCATTTAGGACAAAAAAGTCCTGCCTTTGCAAAATCAGGTAGTCAGTGGAATTGACTCCAACCTGTCGCCAGCTCTTGAGGTGGAAAACTGTGCATCTTAGCTCCCATCATTTAGTCTTGCAAGTTCAGCTCCTGAAAGCCTGTTCTCGTGCATGGTTTTAAGAAGCTTGTACAAAGACGATGTACCGCAGGAATATTTTCTGTCCGATCCTCATGACAGCACCTTCTTGCACACGTTGCACATTACTTTTTGTGCATTGACATTCTGCTGGCCTTTGGGTATGCTGAAGAATTGCCATACCACACTCTCCTTCCTTTTGCGGCGTGGCTCCTCTTCCTCCTCCAGAAGGGTCTGTTCCTCCTGCAGATCCTGTGAAGTTGCCATAACCAAATTTAAGAGTAAAATCTTCCAAACACCAAAAAACACCTCCAAAACTGTCAAGCTCCTGAAAGAGTATGGCTGTTGACCACCACACCCAAAATTAGAAGAAAGAGGGTGGGATCTAGCAAAGTTAAGGATGACAGGATCTTTAACCAATCAAATCTTTTTTTTGTCTCACATGGGGTCCGCAACTCCTACGCGGTGCCACCGCGAACGGGACGCAATTCCGCAACTTCTTATAACCCCTTCGGTGCGTCGGACGGCCAGGGGCCATCCGACGCACCAGTGCTCATGTGCGTAGGACGGCCGTCCGATCACATGGCACTAGAAATCCCTCTGGTGCGGGCACCAAAGGGATTTCTTCCCCTCCCTCCCCAACAGCCTCAGGAGCTGGTGTAGAGATTCCCCAGCTCCCAAGGTTGTGTAGATGGTTTCCCTGAAATGACGATCAGCAGGCACGTCGCACTGACGCCATTTCAGTGAAACTGAAATGAGCCTGGAGGGTCATTTCAGTTTCACTTTCTACATGCTAAGGGGGCTATCTCAGCCCCCCGAGCACGTAGAAAGACGGGAAAGGTATCATTGGAAAGGGGAGAATCTCCCTAGTGGATCCCTGCTTGGGGATCGCCCCAGGAGGGCGATCCTCAAGCAGGGATGCACCCACTAGAAACCATGGAGGGGGGACCCCCCCCTTGGACAAGGGCCTTTGCTCCCCCAATAATATTTTGGGTAAATTCAGTCTTTCTGCCCACCCTGGGGGCCAGAAATCCCACTAGAAACCAGGGATTTGTTTTTAAAGTAAATTAGGGGTGGGGGCTGCCCAATATGGGCATGCCAATGCCCCCACCCAGTCTCAAAATGACAGTTTCTGCCCCCCCTGGCAGAAAGATGGGGGCAGTAGCCCCTAATCTGCCCCCCCGGGGGGGGGCAGAAAGCCCACTAGATACCAGGGATTTTTTTCCTAATTATAATTAGGGGTGGGGGCTGCCCAATATGGGCATGCCAATGCCCCCACCCCCTGCCGCAAAAGTACAGTCTTTCTGCCCACCCTGGGGGGCAGATGGGGGCAGTAGCCCCCAATCTGCCTCCCCCCCAAGGGGGGGCAGAAAGCCCACTACTAGAAACCAGGGATTTAAAAAAAAATGCAAATTAGGGGTGGGGGTTGCCCAATATGGGCATGCCAATCTGACCCCGGGGGGGGCAGAAAGCCCACTAGACACCAGGGTTTTTTTCCCCGATGAATTTAGGGGTGGGGGTTGCCCAAGATGGGCATGCCAATACCCCCACAACTCCCCCCACAAAATTCCAGTCTTTCTGCCCTCCCTGGGGGGCAGAAGCCCCCAATCTGCCCCCTGGGGGGGCAGAAAGCAGCCTAGACGCCAGAGATTATTTTTTTATAGGCACAAGGTGGGGGCTGCCCAGAATGGGCATGCAAATGCCCTCACCCTACCCCCCCAAAGAAAACAAAAGACTTTCTGCCCCCCCCCAGGAGGCAGATGGGGGCAATAGCCCCTGATCTGCCCGCGGGGGAGGGGTGGGTATTAAGCCCACTAAGCGCCAGGGATATTTTTTTTTAATATAGGTAAGGGTGGGGGCTGCCCAGAACGGGCATGTCAATGCCCCCACCCCAAAAACAAAATGCTAGTATTTCTGCCCGGGGGCAGATGGGGCAATAGCACCTTATCTGCCCCTCCCCCCGGGGGCAGAAAGCCCACTAGCCAACAGGGATTTTTTTTTTCAAAGTTCGGGGTGGGTGCTGCCCAGAATGGGCATGCCAATGCCCCCCCCCCCCAAAAAAGATGCCACAGTTTTTCTGCCCCTCCCAGGAGGCAGATGGGGGCAGTAGCCCCTGATCTGCCACCCGGGGGGGGGGGGGTGGCAGAGAGCCCACTATCGGCCAGCGATTATGCTGGCTTTTTTAATGGGGTGGGGGCTGCCCAGATTGGGCATCTCAATGCCCCCACCGTCCCAAAAGAATACCCACAGTCTTTCTGCCCCTCTCCGGGGCATATCTGGGCAATAGTCCCCGATTTCCCCCCCTCCCCAGGGCAGCAGAAAGCCCACTAGGCACTGACCTTTTTTCAGAATGTGCCTACCAGTGGATTTTGGGTCCTAGCGCAGCCGGCACCTAGGGAAACCTAGCAAACCTATACATTTTTGAAAACTAGACACCCAGGGGAACCCAGAATGGGGTGACTTGTCTGGCTCCCACCAGGTTCTCTTACTCAGAATCCCTTGCAAACCTCAAACTTTGTAAAAAAAACAAAAAAAAAAACACATTTTCCTCACACTTCTGTGATGGGAAGTTCTTGAATCTGCATGGATCCACAAAATTCCACCCACCCCGCATTCTCCAAAGTCTCCCGATAAAAATGGTACCTCACTTGTGTGGGTGGGGCAAGGGCCTGTGACTGGTAAGAGCCCGAAACATAGGGATTAAGGGTATAGCACTGAGAATTCCAAGCGCTACATTTTTTAAAAAATACGTTTTTAGCCAATTCTGCATTGGACACCCACACAAGTGAGGTATCATTTTACTCGGGAGACTAAGGAGAACGCTGTGGGGTAGGAAATTTGTGCCAGCACAGTGATTCCAATTTGTTTTTTTCAGCAAAATTTGAGGTTTGCAGGGGATTCTGGGTGGGAAAACAGGGGATCCACGCAAGCCATACCTCGCTGGACTCCCCCGGTTGTCTAGTTTTCAGAAATGTGTGGGTTTGGTAGGTTTCCCAAGATGTCTGCCGAGCCCGGGGCCAAAAACCCAGGTGACCCCCCTTACAAAACCAGGTTGTTTTGTGATAGGTAATTTTGATGTCTTCTTAATATGTTTTGGGCCCTTGCCTGTCACAGGTACTTGACCCACCCACGTGAGAGGTACCATTTTTATCAGAAGACTTGGGGGAACGCTGGGTGGTAGGAAATTTGTGGATCCATGCAGATTCCAGAACTTTCCGACACAGAAATATGAGAAAAATGTGATTTTTTCAGCTAAATTTGAGGTTTGCACGGGATTCTGGGTAGGAAAACGTTGGGGGGCCCACGCAAGCCATACCTCGCTGGACTCCCCCGGTTGTCTAGTTTTCAGAAATGTGTGGGTTTGGTAGGTTTCCCAAGATGGCCGCCGAGCTCGGGGCCAAAAACCCCGGTGACCCCCCTTGCAAAACCTGGTTGTTTTGTGATAGGTAATTTTGATGTCTCCTCAATACGTTTTGGGCCCTTGCCTGTCGCGGGTCCTTGACCCACCCACGCGAGTGAGGTACCATTTTTATCGGGAGACCTGGGGGAACGCTGGGTGGTAGGAAATTTGTGGATCCACGCAGATTCCAGTACTTTCCACCACAGAAATGTGAGGAAAATTTGTTTTTTTGGACAAAGTTTGAGGTTTGCAAGGGATTCTGGGTAACAGAACCTGGTGAGAGCCAGGCAAGTGACCCCATCCTGGATTTCCCTGGGTGTCTAGTTTTTAAAAATGTATAGGTTTGCTAGGTTTCCCAGGTGCCGGCAGAGCTAGGGTTCAAAATCCACAGCTAGGCACTTTTCAAAAAAGGGTCAGTTTTCACTGTAAAAATGAAGTGTGTCCACGTTGCGTTTTGAGCTGTTTCCTGTCGCGGGCACTAGGCCTACCCACACAAGTGAGGCACCATTTTTATCGGGAGACTTAGGGTAACACAGAATTGTAGAGCAACTGGTATTACCCATCGACTTTCGATGCATTTCTGCCTTCCAAATGAAAGACAATGTGTAAAAAATAAGTCACTTTGAAAAATGTCCTATAATTCTTAGGCTAGTATGGGTACTCACAATTTCGGAAATGTGCAAATAGCTACTGTTTGAAAACTCTATATTTTGTTCCAATCTCAGAAATACGTAGTTGTCTGTCATCCCGATTTTTCACTGTAAATATTTTCCCAAATGAATTGCTATATACCCGGTACATAATAAAAAAACATTGCAAGATGCTGCTCAGTTATTGGCTCTGGGTTTGTCGGGTTCTTGGTGAACCTACAAGTCCTATATATCCCCACAACCAGAAAGGTCCAGCGGATGTAACGGTATATTGCTTTCAAACATCTGTCATAATTAGAAGTTACAGGTGAAAACGTTAGCACAAATGCCTGGTTTTGTTTTTTTTAACTCATTTGCAATTTTTCCTATTTTCAACTGTTGGTTTCTATAAAGAAACCTTGAAGGATCTACACAAATGACCCCTTGCTGAATTCAGAATTTTGTCTACTTTTAGAAAATGTATAGCTGTCCAGGATCCATTATTGCTTTCATACCCATTTCTACCATTAACTGGAAGAAGGTTGAAAGCACAAAAAATAGCAAAAATAGGCTATGTCCCAGTAAAATGTCAAAACTGTAAAAAATGTTGGTTTTCTGACAAAAGTGTCAGTCCCTGGAAGCTGGGAAAATGGTGATTTCAGCCCCACAAACCCTTTGTTGATACCATTTGCAGGAAAAAAAAAACAGACGCTTTCATTTGCAGCACTTTTTTTTCCCATCCCCCCCCCCACCCCCAATTTTTTTTTTGCTGTATGTTGGCTAATTTCTGGGTCCCCTCCAGGGGAATCCACAAACCCTGGGTACCTTTAGAATCCCCGTGATGTTGGAAGAAAAGGATGCAAATTTGGCATGGATACTTTATGTGGTCAAAAAGTTACAGGGGCCTAAGCGCGAACTACCCCAAATAGCCAAAAAAAGGCTTAGCACTGGGGGGGGGGGGGGGTCGAAAGGCCTAGCAGCGAAGGGGTTAAATTAACATTTCAACAATATTTGGTTGTTTCTTATAATATTTTAATTACAAATAACTGTTCCTCTTTATTTAAAATAAAGTAAATGAATCTATATTAATATATAATATTGCTTAAAAAAACGTTAGATTCTCATCCCCTACGCGAATCCGGAAGTTGCGATGTACGCGGACGTACCGCGATTCCTGAAATTATTATTAAAAAAAGTTTTAATAACTTTCTTTTATTAATATACAAGTTTATTTACTCTCTTAGCAAAACTGTAACCTTGAAGCACAAGTTACTAACTTGTGTAACGATATATCTGTAAGAGACAGTAGTTAGTGACAGATTCCTTACCTTAGAATATCCCCAGGCGTCAGGCTGGATCCGGAAAGTTTTTTGCGTAGCAGTACCCTTGCACGTCGGTAGGCGGCGTCGTGCGGCTCTGCGTCCGTCGTCGGCGTCGTGATCGCCGGGATGACGTCGCGGGCAGTACTCAGGCGCCGCCCCTGCGCGCTGACGTCAGTTCTGTACCACGACTTTCCGCACCAGGAACGCAGAGCCATGCAAGAAGCTGACATAGGTGTCTGAAAAATACTAGGGCCCTGAAAGGGATGTCCTTAACCCTAGAAATCAGTTCGCAGAACGGGGAGGATGGGTGGGCGGTAAGGAATCTGTCACTAACTACTGTCTCTTACAGATATATCGTTACACAAGTTAGTAACTTGTGCATCTGAAAGAGACACGTTAGTGACAGATTCCTTACCTTAGAATAGATACCCCAGCAATACCAACCCCGGTGGTGGGTCTGCGAACAAAGATCAGACAAGGAAGTCCTGGAGGACAGAACGGCCAAAGAAGCCGTCCCTCCGGACCTGACTGTCAAGGCAGTAATGCTTTGTAAACGTGTGCAGCGAGGCCCACGTAGCTGCCTGACAGATAACCGGCAGCGGAACACCGCGGCCCAAGGCCGTGGTAGCAGCCGTTGCCCTGGTGGAATGGGCACGCAGCCCAACAGGAGGCTCCTTTTTAGCCAAAGAATAGCAGGTCTTGATGCACAAGGTAACCCAGCGGGAGATAGTTCGTTTGTGCACCGCCCGACCTTTTTGGCGCCCACGTAGCCAACAAAGAGCTGGTCATCCACCCGGAAGTGTTTTGTGCGGTCGATATAGAAGGAGAGCGCACGTTTTGGGTCCAGACGGTGGAGCCTCTCTTCCTCTCTGGAAGGATGCGGAGGCGGAAAGAAGGTGGGCAAAGTGATGGTCTGCCCAATGTGGAAAGCAGTAACCACCTTTGGCAAGAAGGACGGACGCGTCCGAAGAACAACCTTGTCTGGATGAACAGACAGAAAGGGAGGTTTACAAGATAGAGCCTGGAGCTCACTCACCCGCCGAGCGGAGGTGATGGCCACTAGAAAGGCTGTCTTCAGAGTCAGAAGACGAAGAGGACAGTTATGTAGAGGCTCAAAGGGAGCGCACATTAAAAAGGTAAGAACCAAGTTCAAGTCCCACTGAGGCATCACAAACGGAACAGGAGGGAAGAGGTGTGTAATGCCTTTTAAGAACCTGTTAACAACAGGGGACTTGAAAAGGGAGGGCTGATCAGGGAGCCTGAGGAAGGCCGAGATAGCACAAAGATAACCCTTGATGGTACCCAGGGCAGAACCCTGTTGGGCCAGAGAGAGAAGGAACAGAAGGACCTCAGAAAGAGGGGCAGAAAGGGGATTCACAGCCTTTGCTGTGCACCATGCCACAAATTTGTTCCACCTGCAGGCGTATACCACCTTAGTGGAGGGACGCCTGGCTGCCAGAATCACATCACAAACTTCGGGAGGCAAGTCGAAAGGAATCAACTGCCGCCGCTCAATCTCCACGCAAGCAGGTGGAGGCTGGACAGGTTCGGGTGGAGGACCGTCCCCTGCTGCTGCGACAGAAGATCCTCCCGAAGAGGCAGACGGATCGGGGGATCTACGCTCATATTGAGTAGCTTTCGATACCAAACTCTTCGAGCCCAGTCCGGAGCCACAAGAATGACTTGGGCCCGGTCGTGCCGAATCTTCTTCAACACTCTGGGTAGAAGTGGTATAGGCGGAAAGGCGTACAATAGACCGCAACTCCACTCGTGACGAAAGCGTCGCCGAGCGAGTGCTGCCTTGGAAATTCCAACGCGCAGAACTGATGACATTGCGCGTTCTCTTCGGTGGCGAATAGATCTAACCAAGGCTCTCCCCACTGTAGAAAGAGTCCTTGCGCCACTTCCGAGTGAAGACGCCATTCGTGATCCATCATGCACCTGCGGCTGAGTTCGTCCGCCCTGGCGTTCAGGGAACCTGCCAGGTGTTGAACCATCAGGAACATGCCCTGATGTTCCAGCCATGTCCAGAGGCGCAGAGCCTCCTGACAAAGGGTCCACGACCCCACCCCGCCCTGTTTGTTGCAGTACCACATGGCGGTGGTGTTGTCTGTGAACACCTGCACTACCTTCCCTTTGACAGAGGGAAGGAATGCCTTGAGTGCAAGTCGAATCGCCCGGAGCTCCAGAAGGTTGATATGGAGCCGGGACTCCGCCGGAGACCAGAGGCCTCTGATCTCCACCTCTCCCATGTGACCGCCCCATCCGAGAAGGGACACGTCCATCACAACTGTGTGCTCTGGCTGGGGAAGGGAGAGGGATCTGCCCATGACCCATTGCCGGTTCGAGAGCCACCACTGCAACTGTTTTGCAGTCCCCTCCGAGATCTGGACGTGATCGGACAGGTTGCCCTGGTGCTGCGCCCACTGGAACTTCAGGTCCCACTGCAGAGCCCGTATATGCCATCTGGCATGATTGACCAGCAGGATGCAGGAGGCCATGAGGCCCAGCAGCCTCAGGGTCATCCGTAACGAAACCCAGGATAAAGGCTGAAAGATCGGAATCATAGCCTGAATATCCCGGACTCGCCGTTCGGGAGGATAGGCCCGAAACTGCGTCGTGTCCAGAACTGCTCCGATAAAAGGAGCTGTGGAGAAGGAATCAGATGCGACTTCGGCACATTGATGGAGAACCCCAGCGAGTGCAGGAGTTCGGCCGTAGTCTGGAGGTGGGAGACGACTGCCTGGGACGAGCCCGCCTTCAGCAGCCAGTCGTCGAGGTAGGGGAAGACTGAAACCCCTGCCCGGCGCAGATGAGCTGCGACCACCGCCAACACTTTCGTGAACACCCGAGGGGCACTGGTAAGGCCAAAGGGAGCACGGTGAACTGAAAATGCTCGGGGCCTACCGTGAACCGAAGGTAACGCCGGTGGGCCGGCAGGACGGGGATGTGGAAATATGCGTCCTGCAAGTCCAACGCTACCAACCAGTCTCCAGGGTCGAGGGCAGTCAAGACCTGAGCTAGGGTGAGCATCTTGAACTTCTCCTTCCGGAGGAAGCGATTGACGTTCCGGAGGTCCAAGATAGGACGCATGTCCTCCTTGTCCTTTTGGGCACCAGGAAGTAGTGGGAGTAGCAACCACGCCCTACTTCTGGGGTCGGAACATGCTCGATGGCCCTCTTGGCCAAGAGGGCCGTGACTTCCTTCCGCAGAAGTACCAAGTGATCCCCCGACATGCGGTGGAATTGAGGTGGCATGGCTGGGGGGGTGGACTCGAAGGGGAGGGAGTAGCCCCTTCGGACAATGTCCAAGACCCACCTGTCCGAGGTGATGGTACGCCAGTGGGGAAGGTGATGGCGGACCCTGCCCCCTACCGGCGTGCTGTGCACCTGAAAGGAGGGACTAGGAGGGTTTGGAGGCCGCGGACGGCTTGGAGGTGGTGGCCTGACCCGCACGCTGGTTGCCCGATCCGCCACGGCGGAATCCACGTCCTCGGCCACGCGAAGACGCTTGCTGCGCGGGCCGGTGGCTGGGCTGCTGACGTGAAGGGGCGCCCCTACCGTGGCCACGATAGGAGCGAAAAGCAGAAGTCAGCGGAGGGCGTGTAGCAGAAAGGCTCAGGGACTTTGCAGTAGCCCGTGAGTCCTTAAAGCGCTCAAACGCATGGTCTGCTTTGGACCCAAAAAGACCGACTCCATCAAAGGGCATGTCCATGAGAGTATTCTGGACATCCCCTGAAAAACCAGTGGTTCTCAGCCAGGCGTGGCGTCGTAGCGCCACCGTCGTTGCAATAGACCTGCCCAGCGAGTCGGCGGTATCAAGGCCACATCTTATTGTGTATTTGGCCGCATCCCTTCCTTCCGCAATGGCGCGGGAAAGCAGTGTCTGGACCTCCTCAGAACACTGGGGCAAAACATTCGCCACCGAATCCCACAAAGAGTGGGTATATCGGCCCAAAAGGCAGGCGGTGTTGATGGACTGCAAGCCAGCACTGGAGGAAGAAAAACCCTTCTTCCCAAATTGATCCAGGTGTTTGGATTCCCTATCCGGAGGGGCGGTAGGGAAGGCGGTTTGGGAAGCGGAGGCTTGGACAGCCAAGCTCTCAGGGGTGGGGTGGACAGAGAGAAACAGGGGGTCGCCCGGAGCTGGGCGATGGCGTCGGGACACGTTCCTATCCACAGGAGCCCCTGTGTTGGGCTTGGACCAGGCGCCCAAAAGAACGTCAGTGAGGGCGTCGTTAAACGGCAGCACAGTCTCCGTAGAGGAGGCTGCCGACTGAAGAACCTCTGTCAAGAGATTAGGCTTGACCGCCACATTAGGGAGTTGGAGATGTAAGGCTCCAGCCGCCCTACGCAACACCGTTGCAAAATTGGCTCCCTCCTCCGTAGCCACGGGAGGAGACAGCATGCCAGTGTCAGGGGAAGTATCTAGACCACTGGCATCCCCTAGACCCCTCTGTCCAGTCCTCATCGTACTGACACTGTTGTGTCAGAGGGTCATCAGACCCCTCCCAGTCCTCCTGGTCCTCCTCAGGTTCAAAATAAGGGGAGGAGGGACATTTGGGACCGAAGGTCTCATCGGCGCCGGAACCGGCGTCGAGCGGCACGTCGGTCCGGGTCCATGTCCGGGCCGGAAGGAACTGGGGGACGACGCCGCCCGGAGCCCCAGGCGGCGTCGAGAGCGGCACCGGAGACATCGGCGCCGGCGGAGGTGTCGTTAGGTCGACCCGGCGTAGATGGGGGTTGCGGAGCCGGGATCGAGGCCGGGGCCGAAGCCGGAGCCGGGATCGAGGCTGGAGGCACGTGCGGCGCCGGGGCTGGAGCCGTCGGCAACGCCGGAGCAACCCCATCAGGGCCCGCGGGGCCCGAGAGGCGCACGGAGGGACCTTGAGGCCCGAGAGGCGGGCCATGGCCGACAGGAATTCCTGCACTTGGGCCGGATCCGCCCCCGAACCCGGGAAGGACGGGTATTGCGGGGGCGACTCCACAGGCATGTCCGGGGCCGCGGGGCGGGGACGGTGCCGGGAGGGGCCTCAGCCGAGTTGCGAGACCGGCGAGGCGAAGTCCTAGAGCGAAGATGCTTTTTGGACTTTTTGTGTTTTGACTTACCGGACGAAGAAGACTTCGATGCCGACGACCGGTGTGGACTCCGCGATCGACCCCTGGACTTCTCACGCGACCGGGGCTTCCGCGGAGCCGAATGCCGGGCCTCGAGGAGCTTTCGAGACAGCTCTCGCAAAGCTTTCGGGTTGAGGGCCTGGCAGTCGGTACAAGACTCCGTGTCGTGGCCTCGGCCGAGGCAGAAGAGACACTCCCAATGCGGGTCTGTGACGGACATCATCCGAGCACAGGCGCCGCAACGTTTAAACCCGGGCATCCCTACGACACCTTGAAGTCGATTGAGAAAAACAGTGAAAAATTCACCAAAAAGTTTGGTCAAAAAAATGACCAGGGCACTGCTCTTCCCGGATCTGCGCTTGCTGGCGCGGAAAAAGAAGAACTGACGTCAGCGCGCAGGGGCGGCGTTTAAGTACTGCCCGCGACGTCATCCCGGCGATCACGACGCAGGCGAGCGGACGCGGAGCCGCACGACGCCGCCTACCGGCGCGCAAAGGTACTGCTACGCAAAAAACTTTCCGGATCCAGCCTGACGCCTGGGGATATTCTAAGGTAAGGAATCTGTCACTAACGTGTCTCTTTCAGATCTTAAGATTATTATTATCTATATATATGTATTAATATTCTAAATGAAAAACAGTTGTGTCCGGGTCGCGATTCCGCATTTACATTTTCGAAAGAAACAAGGACATTTAATATAATTTAAACAAAAATATTAAATAATCAAGTGTAAATTATACATTGTATGAAATATAACTTAAAAATTACGCTGGAGCCGTGATTCCTACGCGGATCCAGAAGTAAGGCCCGGTAGTGTGCGTGATGGATTCGCAAAATACATAAATTTAATGTTTAAGTTTAGTATAACTACATATTCATTATATTACTGTACAACTAAACTACTACCCCTAACATACATATAGTATTAATTTCACTATATTTTACACTTTTAAATAAATAAATGGGTTCGCGTACAAAACGCGAAGATCCGCGTCCGGCATGCAACTCCATATTTATATTTTAAAAAAACAAAAAAGTTTTTGAAACACACATATATATATATAAATATGTATATGGTTTTTTATAAAAATATATATTAAAACAATTATAAACAATTTTTTAAATATATATAAATTATATATGTATATGCATAAATATATATGTTTACTGGAAAAAAGTTTCAGGGATGTTATAGTTAGGAATTAGCATTTAAAAAACCTTAGAAATTCACTGAAAAAACCACAGGTTTCAGGGACGTTATAGTTAGAAATTAGCATTTAAAAAACCTTTGATATTCACCGAAAAAAAACAGGTTTCGGGGACGTTGTAGTTAGGCTGACATTTCACTCGTACACAGCCAGAGAAATTCAGCCGTTATAGTTAGCTGAGCTAACTATAACTCACGCCCCCGCAATGCACTGCTGATGACGTCACATATTACATCACTCATGACATGGTCAGTGACATCACTGATGACACCACTGATGACACCATCCACTTAATCTCTAATGCACCTACTCACACCGCAATATAACCTTTCATACACCCACTCCAAATTTCAGACTACCATTCTTAAAATCATTGACACACCAATACCAGTACGTACATACCCACTCACTGATGCATTGGCCTACATAAACATCCACTCACTCACCCATACAGGCACTCATACAGCCAGTCACTCACCAATACAGCCACTGATATAGCCACTCATAAACCCATACAGCATTCATTGACCGTCAGTCACCCATAGAGCTACTCACAAACCTACTCACTCACCCAAACACACAGCTACTTACTCACCCACACAAAAACACACTCACTACTCTTACAGATACTAACAAATACTTACTCTCCTATACAGTCGCTAACAGATGCACACACTCACCCATACAGCCACTCACAATCACTCACTTACACATACAGTCACTTATATACTGCAACATTCACATATCCTGCCTTTCACATATGCAGTTACTCACCCATATACCATTAAGACATCCATTCACTCACCGACACAGCCATACGCACACTCACTCACCCATACAGTCCCTCACAGATGCACTCAAACCCATACACCCAGGGATTCACCCACTCATACAACCATGCAGGGAGTCACACCCCCTCACCCACCCACACAGATACTCAGGCAACCATACAGGTAATCAGACAACTAATCAATAACCCATATAGACACTCATGTACCTACTCACCAACCCATGCAGCCACTTACACACCAACTGACAGACTGATACACACATTCAGTTTCGTCACTCACCCATACATTCACTAAGACACGTTTAATCACTCACTTATACAGTCAGTCACCCACTAACTCATCCATACAGACACTCATACACACACTCATTCTTGAATACACCTTGGCGTGCA
The DNA here is from genome assembly GCA_963921515.1 of Calotriton arnoldi. NCBI lineage: Eukaryota > Metazoa > Chordata > Amphibia > Caudata > Salamandridae > Calotriton > Calotriton arnoldi. The sequence continues at coordinate 1,421,791 of CAWUFW010001797.1, forward strand.
TGTATATATATATATGTGTGTGTGTGTGTGTGTGTTTATATATATATATATATATATAAAAAAACTTTCTTAAACGTTTTAGAAACACTCAGTCACTGGATGATGTCATCAGTGATGACACTGACCATGTCATGAGTGATGTAATATGTGACATCATCAGCAGTGCATTGCGGGGCGCGAGTTATCTCAGCTAACTAGAACTGCTGCATTTCTTGTTTTGCATGAGTGAAATAGCCTAACTATAAAGTCCCTGAAACCTGTGATTTTTTTCAGCAAATATCTAAGGATTTTTAAATGCTAATTCCCAACATCCCTGAAACCTGTGTTTTTTTTTCAGTGAATATATATATATGTATATATATATATATATATATATATATATATATATATATATATATAGAGAGAGTAGAGAGAGAGAGAGAGAGAGAGAGAGAGAGAGAGAGAGAGAGAGAGAGAGAGAGAGAGACAGACAGACAGAGAGAGAGAGCTTCAGAAAGCCCTAGGCGTGCCAGCCATTTGGGCGTAACACATGTCGGCTGCACTTTGTTACATCAGGCTTGAAACCTGATGACTTCAATAAATGCGATTTAAATACGCAAAGACTTTTTGGGACATTACTGGAATAAGTTACTACTTTCGGCATAGCCATTCTTTTTCTGAAATACCCCACAAAGAGTTGTTCGCCCAACCGGAACTTGTGTGCAGTCAAGGTAGAACGACAATGCGCTTTAGGGGTCTTGACGGTGGATCTGCTCATCTTCTTTTGAGGGATGTGGAGGAGCGTAGAAAGTGGCCAAAGGTAGCAGATTGGTCCACATGGAATGGTGTTCCCACTTCGCCAAGAAAGAGGCCCTAGAGTATGAAGCACCAGTTTGTCTGGAAAAAGAGAGGAATGGAGGCTTGGATGAAAAAGCCTGCACCTCACAAACCCCCCCCTCCCCTCCCGGGCAGATGTTATTGCCATGAGAAAGGCTGTCTTGATGGTGAGCAGCCGGAGGGGACAACTATGAAGAGGCTCGAAAGGAGCACATATTAACAAAGAGATAACCAAATTAAGGTCCCACTGAGGCATAATGAACAGGAGGGGGATGGGGACACATTTACAAGACCTTTGAGAAACCTATTCACAATAGGGGACTTGAATAAGGAGGTTTGGTCAGGCAGCCGCAAAAAAGCAGACAGAGCAGAAAGATAACCCTTTAGAGTGCTTGGTGCAGAGCCCTGCTGGGCAAGGGTAAGAATGAATAGAAGAGCATCAGAAAGGGAAGCAGAAAGAGGGTCAATAGACTTTTCTGTACAATATAATACAAATTTGTTCCACCAGCTGGCGTACACCGTCTTGGTGGAGGGACGCCTGGCTGCCAAGATAACATTGGAGACTTCGGGAGGAAGGTTGAAAGCTGTCAACTTTCGCTGCTCAATCTCCATGCAAGAATGCATAGGGTTTACAGGTTCGGGTGGAGGACTCTCCCCTGCTGCTGCGACAGCCTGATCGGAGGATCGATGACCTTGTTCAGAAGATAGGGATACCAGTCCGAAGACACAAGGATGATTTGGGCCCAGTCGTTCCTGATCTTCTTGAGAACTCTGGGCAGAAGTGGTATAGGCGGAAAGGCATACAGAAAGCCTGAGCTCAACTCGAGACGAAAAGCGTCTCCAACTGAGACCCGCCTTGGAAACTTCAGCGCGCAATACTGCTGACATTGTGAATTCTTGATGGAGGCGAACCAATCTAACCAAGGCTCTCCCTACTGCTGAAAGATCCTGTGCCACCTCCGGATGGAGACACCATTCGTGATCCACTAGGCATTGACAACGGAGTTAGTCCGCTCTGGCATTCAGGGAACCTGCCAGGTGTTGAACCACCAGTGACATTCCACATTGTTCCAGCCATTTCCAGAGACGCAGGGCCTATTGGAAAAGAGTCCATGACCCTCCCTTCCCCGTTTGTTGAAGTACCACATGGCGGTGCTGTTATCTGTGAACACTTGTACCAGCCTTCCCTTGATGGAGGGTAGACAGGCTTTCAATGCCAGTTAATGTGGAGTCGGGATTTAGCCGGAGACCAGAGTCCTCCAATCTCCACCTTTCCCAGATGACGACCCCATCCCAGAAGTGATGCATCTGTCACTACTGTGAGATCTGGTTGGGGATATAGAGAGGAGTCTGCCTCTGACCCAATCGCAGTTGGTTAGCACCGCTGCAGGTCTTTTGCAGTTCCCTACGAGATCTGAACCATGTCAGAGAGATTCCCCGGGTGTTACATCCACTGGAACGTCAGGTCCCACTGCAGAGCCCACATATGCCATCAGGCATGTGTTACTAGTAGGATGCAGGCGGTCATGAGGCCCAGCAGCTTCAGAGTCATTCTCACTGAAATCCAGAAGAGGCTGAAACATCAGTATCTTAGCCTGAATATCCTGTACTCCCTGCTTGAGAGGATAAGCCCGGAACTGCACTGTGTCCAGAACAGCTCGGATGAAAGGGAGCATCTGAGAAGGAGTCAGGTGTGACTTCAGCATGTTGATCGTGAACCCCAGAAAATGCAGGAGGTCCGCCGTAGTCTGGAGATGACAGTCTTGGGCAAGCTGGCTTTCAGCAGCCAGTTATCTAGATAAGGGAGGACTGGCACCCCTGATCAGCGTAGATGAGCTGCGACCACCGCCATCACCTTGGTGAACACCTGAGGGGTGCTGGTAAGGCCAAAAGAAAGCAGTGAACTGAAAGTGCTCATGGCCTACCATAAACCGCAGGGAACACCGATGGGCAGGCAGGACAGGAATATGAAAATAGGCATCCTGCAAGTCCAACGCTATCATCCAGTCTCCTGGGTCCAGGGCAGACAAAACCTGTGCCAATGTGAGCATCTTAAAGTTCTTCTTGAGGAAGAGGTTGAGGGTTCTCAGATCTAAAATAGGGCAAAGCCCTTTGCTCTTTTTGGGAATCAGAAAGTAGCTGGAATAGCAACTATTGCCTACTTCGTACATCGGAACTCTCTCTATGGCTCCCTTGGCCAAGAGAGCTGTGACTTTCTCGCGGAGCAAGGACAAACGATCCTCCGTCAGCCGGTTGTGAGATGGAGGTAAAGGAGGAGGGACGGATTCAAAGGGAAGGGAGTAGCCCCTCCGAATAATCTGTAAGACCCACCTGTCTGATGTTATGGACTTCCAGTGGTGGAGATGATGGCTGATTCTGTCACCAACTGGACGCCCATGATCTTGTAGGGCGGGATTAGTAGGGCTTAGAGGCTGCGGAGGCAGGTGGTTGTGGTAGACCTCTGCCTACCTGACCCATGGGGTCACTGTGTACCACGTCTTCACCCCCACATAGTCTGGGAAGCTTGCGTGGGGCGGTGGCGTTTAAGTGCCACAATCATCAAAACTGCATCTATCATGTTTGTGACCGCTTGGGAGAGAACGGCCCGAGCCTCCTCCAGGACTTGTGGCAGTACTTGTGCAACCGTGTCCCACAGAGTGTGGGAGTAGTGGCTAAATAAGCATGCAGTGTTCACCAACCCCAACGAAAGGCTGGTGGAAGAAAACATTCTTCCCAAAACTGTCCAGCCTCTTGTATTCCCGGACTGGGGGGTGCTGCAGGGAAAGTGCTATGGCATGTAGAGGCTTGGACCACCAAGCTCTCAGGGGTGGGGTGTTGGATGAGGAGTTTCAGGTCCCCAAGTGCGGGCGGTGGTGGCGGGTAATTGTCCTGTTCACAGGAACCCCTGTGCTGGGCTTAGAACAGGTTCCCACTCAGACATCCGTCAGTGCTTCATTAAAAGGGAGCAAGGGTTCAGAAGAGGAAGCTCCCGGTTGTAGCACTTCTGTCAAGATGCTACTCTTGACTGCCACCGAGGACAGCTCGAGATCCAAGACCTCGGCTGCCCTCTTCACCACCATAGGATAAGATGCTCCCTCCTCCATAGCCACAGCAGGGGGAGAAACAATACTAGTATCTGGGGATGTCTCTAGACCACGGTCATCCCAGAGTTCCTCACACCAGTCTATTTCCTGGACTTCTAACTGGTATTCTAAAGGGTCCAGTGACCCCTCCCATTCTTCTCCCAAGCCTAGCCCTTCAGGACAGGCCTCAGGCACCAACCTAAGACGAATGGGTCCTGTCGGCTACTGAATCTGCGTTGTTCAACACCATTCCAGCTCTGTTTCGGATTCGTGGATATAAATGGGTCTGGCGCTGCCGGGAGCATCGGCGCCGGTGTCAGGGGAGGTCGCTGTGGCATAACCGGCGCTGGTTCCAATCCAAGGCAGCCCTTCGGAGCCGGAGTTGCTGGCGCAGAACCCGATGGAACCCCCTGTGACCCTTGCAGGGCCCGAAGGCATGCCGGAGGAGTTGGACCACTCAAATACGCAGCGCCGTAAAATTTTCTTACTTCAGTGGGGGTCGCGCTGGCTCCCAGAAAAGGTGGAGAGGTTTAGAGTCTGCCAAGTAAACTATTTGGAAGAACCGTGCCTCGAACGACAATGTTGTTCTCATCAGTGGAGAGACGAGGAGAAATCGATGCATGCTTTGATTTTTTTGTGCTTCTTCCCCGAATGTCCTAATGACCTGGAGTGGGAGGAAGACAACTTGGGGCTCCTGGAGCGGTTCCGCCACCTCCCTCTTGATCAGGACTCAGACCTCTGAGCGGTGCGGGATCGCGTGCCAGGCCGCTAGCAGCTTCAGGGGCCGCTCCCTCAAAGCCTTCGGTCCCATGGCCCGGCAGTCTGAGCTCGACTTGGCATTCGAGCTGTGAGCCCATAACCGATATGGCGCAATGACATGCGCCATACGGTTTAAAACCTGTGTTTCTTGAAGACATTCCCTCGACACACCAAGAGGAAAAATTCCACACAAAAAAATCCAAGAAAATGTCAAAAAAGCTTTCTCCAGATCAGTGCTAACTGCCGCTCAAGTTAAAACAACTGACGTCAGTGTGCTGAGGTGGCGCCTATATAGGTGACACGGACATCACTTCCAGTGAGGACGACTCCAACGAAGCTGCGCGGAGCCGATCGACACAACCTACTGGCACGCAGGGCTACTGCTCGCACAAAAATCTTCTGGATCCAGTCTGATGCCTCGGAAATTCAAAGGTAAGGAATCTGCAGGTTGTATGGAGAGAGGGTCCTCTGTTAGTCATTGGGTTGATGGTGGAATGTGCCGCATGGACTAAAGGAAGAGCAAGGCGTAACCTTTGTGGATAATTTGAAGCACCCACCTGTCTGATGTGATCGCTTGCCGCTTCGAACAGAATCTATGAATTCTGCCTCGCACCAGAAGGCTGTGTCCTTGTAAAGGGGCACTAAAGAGGTTTGGCATGTGCAGCTGAGGGGCTGGTAGCCTGGGCAGCACGCTGACTTTGGCCATGTGAGTACCATGGCTTCTCCTGCAAAAATGCTGAGTTCCTTGCAGGGGTGGGATAGGCTGACTGTAGATAATGCCTCGACCGAAGCCACGAAAGGACCAGTGGAACTGCTGCTGGAATGGCTGGGTAGAGCGAGCGGTATCCCTACTCTCCTTCAACCGCTCAAGGGCAGAGTCAGCTTTGACCCCAGACATGACAGTCCCATCAAATGGCATGTCCATCAGTGTGGACTGCACATTGCCCCCGAATCCAGTGGATTGAAGCCTCGCATGGTGGTGAATAGGGACACTTGTGTCTAAGGCCCGCCCGTCAGTGGTGTCCAAGCTACAACAAATCTTGAACTTGGCAGCATCAAGACTGTCCTCTACTGCATGTAAAAGGACAGGACAAACGTCTTCTGGAACTCCTAGCAGGCAGGAGCCATTAATTGATTGGCGGGTCAAGGAGGGTGAGGAAAACACACTCTTCCCAAACGCTTCCACTCTTTTGGATTCCATATTAGGTGGAGTGGTGGGGAAATTGTTGGTGTTAGTGTACGAGTTACTTACCTTCGGTAACGATGTATCTGGTAGAGACGATTCTAGCCGCAGATTCCTTAACGTAGAATTATCCCCAGGCGTGAGACTGGACCCGGAAAACTTCCTTTGCCCCAGCATCTCTGCGCGCCGGGGGGCGGTACCACGTGACTCCGCCCTGACGTCGTCCGCGGGCGCGACGTCAGCGAGGTCACATAAGCCCCGCCCCGCTGACATCAGTTTTCTTTGGAGAACTTTTCCGCGCCACAATGTGGAGCCATCACAAACCAAAACTGTGGAGAGCATGGGAAAAGTGTGCAAAAAATCAGTGAAAAAGAGAAGAGAAAAACAAAAGGTGAGGAACTGCACCAATTGGAAAAGTGCCAAGCACTAAGGTACCAAAAGTCATAGCAGCGAAAGCCATAGCAGGGAAAGAGCAGAGCACCGCCCAGAGGAGCAACCTTGCAAGCTAAGGCGACATCCCCCCTGGAAGCAGAACACATGTGAAAAAACGCTATAGCAGAAGAAAGAGAAAGAGAATCTGCAATCACAATCCACAACAGTGAAGGGGCAACAAGCCCGAAACAGAGGAGTAACAGCAATTCACCCCCAGACGACACCACCAAGGAGGGCCGTATCCCTGAAAGGAGCGAAAGGGCCGAGGTACAAGCAAAAAAAAAACCAATGCAGAGAACTGCAAAGGAATCAAACCCCAAGCCAGTAAAAGGAGAAGAGTCAAGGAGGCCCCACACTTGGAGAAAAAACCAAAGTGGAGGGAGGCAGAAGCACACATGAACCAACCAACCTTGGATCAGAAAGGAAGGGTGGAACAATCCAAGCAGTACGAAGCATCCTGTCCGGGAGGGGCGAAGCAGACCTCCACAGAAGACAAGCCACCCGGAGGGAGGCGAGTGCAGAAGACCAAACAGAAGGTCCTCACAGAACGGGGAGGAAGGGCGGGCCGTGAAGGAATCTGCGGCTAGAATCGTCTCTACCAGATACATCGTTACCGAAGGTAAGTAACTCGTACATCTGATAGAGACTACTAGCCGCAGATTCCTTAACGTAGAATAGATACCCTAGCCATACCCAGAGGGAGGAGGGCCTGCGAGAGAAACTCATCAGCCTGGAAGAACACAGGGCCCCAGCAGGGGATGTGTCACAGGGACAAGAAGGCGGCCCAGCCCTCACCAAGCACAAGTAAGCAAGAACGAGGCGAAGGGACGGCCAGGAAAACCCAAGCCCATCCAAGGTACAACCGCCAGAAAACCCCGTAGGGGCAGACAGCGCCAGAGGAGCACCAAGGAAGGAAAGAACCACCCCAAACTCCAGGGAGAAGAGGTAGAACCGGAGGCAGAGCCCGCCGTAGGAAAATACAGACAGCGATAGGGGGCAGCTGAACAGGCATCAGCTGCAAGGCAGCGGACAAGGCAGGAGCGGCTCCACAGCCAAAAGAGGGCAGGCGAAGACGAAGGCACAGGACCGCAAAGCCCCAGCAGAACAAGAGGCAGGGGCACATGGGAACACACCAAGGTCCACGGCGGTGGACCATAACAAGCCGGCATGCGCAGCCGGCAGCTGGCAACACCATGGAGCAGTGCACCCAGAACAAGCCAGGCGGAAGCCAAGGGCAGTGGCCAGGGCAATCAAGAACAATCCCCAAAGGGGGACCGTGCCAGAGACACACACACACCGGCCCACGAAAGAAGTGGGACCAGGCAGAAGAGAAAGAGGAGAGACACGGAGGACGGACCAGCCGGCAACCAGAGCACAGGAAAGCCAGAAGAAACGTAGCCCCCCCCCTGGAACACCAGACAGAGGACCAGGCTGAAACGCGGAACAGGAAGGCGGGAACGCCGCAACACGATGCCGTAGACGGCATGCCAGGCCGGCCTAGCGATGTACCTAACACTGGGAATGACAGATGTGGGAGCAGCATAAGCTGCACCAAGAACAAGGCAAAAGAGACCGCACCAGCGGTATACAGTGATGCCAGGAAAGGCAAGGAACCCGAAAAAGGGCATCCACACCTCCCCCGCGTAGGACAGAGCTATGTAATAGCTACAAGTACCCCACTTAGGGCATGACACGTCCCAAGGAAAACATGGGAACACACCTCTTAGGAAAAAATTCCGCAGCAGAGGACAAGAACATAAAGGACCTGCGGGTGAAACCACAGACGGCTTGTCAATCAGCCAAAAAAAAAAACAGAAGCCAAAAGGGAGGCCGTACCAGCAGCCAACAGGACAGAGGGGCCAACCTAAGGACCCCGAAGGCACGCCAAACCACACGGAACACACAACCGGGCCAAGCGAAGCGCTAGACCCCCAAGAAAAAAGGGGTGGGATAACGCCTCCCATAAGGCACCAGAGGACCGACAAGCCAAGATTACGGAGGGGGAGGAGGTCGGAGCCCCGCAAGAGGCCTCCGAATGGCGGAGTCCGCATGGGTGTTAAACAAAAGAACCCCATCAAAAGGCAGGTCAACCAGACGCTCCCTAATATTCTCTGGAAAAATGCTATCCCGCAACCAAGCATGGCAACGGAGAGCAACTGAACTTGCCATGGCACGGCCGAGAGCATCAGAAACATCTAAGGCCGAACGAAGAATAAACTCGGGCAACTCCCGGCCATCCAACACATGGGTCCGCAGATCAGCGCCGACACCTTCGGGGGAGGCACCAGACAGAAGGGACTCCACGGAATCCCACAGACTGGAAGTAGCCCTGGCCAACACGCAAAGTGTGTTGAGCGCTCGCAAAGTAGCACTAGAGGAAGCGAAGATATGACGCCCCCACGAATCCAAGGACCGGGCCTCCCGTGACGGAGGAAATAACACCAAGGGCAGGGAAGGAAAATCAGTCTGCAGAAGAGGGCCCTGTGTAGAAGGGTGGAAAGAAAGGCAGACTGGATCGTGCAGAGCAGTGCGATGGCGATGTAGGAGCGGCTGAGGCACAGGATCACCCGTGGCAGGACGCCCCCAGGCCCCCAGAAGAGAAGTATGGAGCAAAGCTTCGAATGGAAGAAGCAGCTCCCGTCCACCAGAGCCCTGATGGAGAACCTCTAACAGATGGTCCGTAGGGAATGGGGTGCCGGGGTCGCCCATGCGCAAAATGCCAGCTGCCGTGGAAATGGCCCGGACAAAAGCCGCACCCGCCTCCGTAGGGCGCCGTGGGGGAGAGAGCAATTCCTCCGTGGGTGATGGCTGTAAACTAAGCCGGCCATCCCCGAGCCCAGCTGGATGAAAAAACGACCAGCCCCTGAATGGAGGACCCATGGACAAGTGGGGGGCCTGAGGCGCCTCCGGGGCAGGCCGAGATCGCGGGGACGGCGAAGAGCCCTCCCTGGAAGACGCCGGAGAAAAAGCAACGACGCGGCGGCCCGTCTCCGGGGAAGAGGAGACAAAAAGGTGACAAACCTCCGGAGAGGAGGGGACCTCTGGGAACGAGTCGACGACGTCGACCGGCGCCGGTGCCGACACCGGGGACACCGAGTCGACCCCCACCATCACTTGCGCCCCAGGAGAATGGGGCGGGGTCGGAGCCGGGTTGGCTAAAGAACGGCGCCGAAAAGGCGCCGACCCGACCTCCGACGAGGCAGCCGCCTGCACGGAGGGCCTAGAGGGACCCGGGGAAAAGCCCCGGCCCCTAGCCAGCACCCGCGGCGCCGCCTGGGCCGACAGCCGTGGCGCCGGAGCGGCGTCAGCTCGGCCTCCGGCAAGGCTGCTGCCTGCCCAGAGGACCGAGGGAGACTCGGGAACGAACCGCGAGTCCCGGCGACCTCCTGCGACACCACAGGGACCCCCGTGGGGGTTTGCGGCGAGGCAGAGGCGCCGTGGGCCGAAAAGGGGAACCCCGGAGGGCCGCACCCCGATGACACCACACCCCCAAAACCTGGAGCCGAACCCGTCGGCGCTGGCGACTCCGCGGAAAGCCCCGCACGTGGCAAGGGATCCGCAGACGTCTCAGGAAGAGGAAGAGGAGGGGCCAAGGAAGCCTGCAGAGCCGCAGCATAGGCTCCCATTTGGGCCCTCGTCACCCCAACGCCAGGAAACTGCGGATAGGGTGGCGACGAACGAGGCCGCATGTCCCGAGGAGAACCCGCGCCCTCCGCAGAACGGGGACCAGGCCTCGGGGACAAGCTATAAGGCTTACCGGCGGGCGAGCGACGCCCCTGGGGCCTCGGTGAAGGGCGATGTCGGAGGCGGAAGCGGCGGTTCCTGGGCCCTTCCGCGGGGACGGACACGGTGGCGACACTGATCTGGACAAGCGGGCCGACAGGAGCTTCATCCGGCGCTCCCGCCGGGACTCCGGCTTCAGATGCTGGCAAGCGTCGCAGTCCGTAGAGTCATGGTGCTCGCCCAGACACCACATGCAAATAGGGTGAGGTCCGTCGCCGACATCTGGCGCACACAAGAGTACACGTCTTGAAGCCCGAAGGCATTCGCACACTGTTCCACAACGCAAAGCGTAAAAGAAGGCCTGAAAACAGGCCAGGGACAAGATTCCGGATCCGCGTTGCACGCGGAAAAGAAGGAAACTGATGTCAGAGCGCCGGGGCGGGGCTTATGTGACCTCGCTGACGTCACGCCCGCGGACGATGTCAGGGCGGAGTCACGTGGTACCGCCCCCCGGCGCGCAGAGATGCTGGGGCAAATAATGTTTTCCGGGTCCAGTCTCACGCCTGGGGATAATTCTACGTTAAGGAATCTGCGGCTAGTAGTCTCTATCAGATGAAAGCTTTCACCACAAGACTCTCCGGAGAGAGGTGTTTGGACAAATAGACCAGGTTGTCCGGAGCCTGGAAATCTGATGGTTCACTGGAGGACCGGTACAAACCTTAGTCCAAGCTCCAAAAAGGGTATCTGTCAAGGCCTCATTCAATGGGAGAAGAGGCTCAGAAGCAGTCTGGCCCGGCTACAGGACTACGGTCAGTACATTTGTTTTCACCTTCATGGTGGGAAGGTGGAGATCAAGTATTTGTGCCACCCTATGCATAACTATGGCATGGGAGGCCGATTCTTCCTTGGCAGGTCTTGGAGAAGAGAAAAGAGCTGATTCTGAAGAGGCATCCAGTCCACTAGCATCTTGCAAGTCCTCAAACTAATTATCGTCTGTATATGGCTGAGCAAACTCATCACCATCATTGTTGGAATCCGTTCCAAAAAGTGGAAAGAATGTTGTCTGCCTTGAGATAAAGCGACCACTGAGACCTCGGTCAGATTCGGTTGCAACATCGGTCAAAATCGGACCGGAGTAATGAAGGACAATGGGAGTCACCAATTTGGGATATGAAGTTGGCATCTGCATCGATGTATCTGGGCCAGGCGGAGGTGGGTGCCTGGGGCAGCGTCGGTACTGGAGCCAAGGGAAAAGGTGGCTTCACTCACATAAAGGGTGAACCTGCCAGCGGTATTCCAGCAGGAAGGCCTCTCGGCTCCATGTGGCCTGAAAGCTTGCAAGAGGGAGTCAGCAAGGATCTAAAGAGCCAGAGCATAGCAGCATGGAATTTTTAGATCTGGTGTGGTATGCCTGAAGGCAACTTATTGTACTTACCTGAAGATTTGGAGTGCAACGAAGACCAGCCTCGAGAGCTGCTACGCTAGCTCCAGGAGCGGGCACGGGACCAAGTCTAAGACTTGGTGCACGAGTTAGAGCGGTCTAGACGCTGCGTCTTATTGTAAAGTGTCTGAAAGACTAGTTCCTGATCCAGGACTGGTGGCATGGAATGAAAAGAACGACGTCAGCGCGCAGGAGTGGTGTCGAATTTCATTTGTAGAATGGCATCAGTGCAGAGCCGCAAAGCACCACATTCCGCAACGCAGAGGTACTATGGAAAAGTTCCAGATCCAGTATGACACCTGGGTAACATTCAAAAGGTGAGGAATGTGCAGCTAGAAGTCTATCAGAATGATGTTTCTCACAGCAGTGTGGTCTAAACCTGCAACACCCACAACAGAGGCATTAAGAGGTGCTGTAAGCAGCTCAACTGACGGAGTAATCACAAGAAAAGACAAAAACACAGGTCTCACCTAAAGGTTTCCTCACCTTGCACAACAAAGTCTGCACACCCACGTATCAATTCTACCATCCACTAAATGGTAGTGTTCAGGAAAACTCCTCAGAGGCTTCCTGCTATGGAGAGGCCCGACTGAATATCTAAAGAAGCCTTGTCCCCACTCCCCTCATTTCAATGTGTAGGTCTCCTCCTTCCAACTTCAGGAATGTTAGCAATACACTTCACACCCACCAACATCTTGTGCGAAGGCCAGATGTATCCAAAATGGATCCCTCAAGTTTCCATTAATCTTGCTCACTCACAGGCACCATGCATGTATAATGCCGGTTACACACCACCTTCGCTTTAAGTGCTTAACCCATGATAGGGGCAGTAATTCGCTGTCTGTCAAGGAGTGCTTTGTGAACCCCGTCAGGTCACAAGACAAAAAGACCTACTCTTGTCAGGGACCGGCATAGGCCTCTGCACACACGGTAGATTAGCATTACACCGAGGCCAAAAGTCAAAAGAAAAGGTATAGGAGATCAGATACATGCAAGTCTAGCACTCAGGGTGGGAGAACAGGTTTGTGAACGATTCAGGGGACATTTCTGTCCCAAAAGACAATACATAATAGATTTCTCCAAAATACATGATGATTTCCTTTTAACTTCCACTGTCTTTCCGATGGAAATTCTGTATTGATAGCACATCTTTGTGCACTAACCCTTTAGGACACTAACTTCTTTGCAATTAAATTACTTGCTTGTAAGTTACTTTTTGCACCTGCATATTTTATCAATTTTTATCATACTCTTCTACACAATGGCAGCGATGTCATTAGGACAAATGTTTTGTGATGTTGCCTCACCAAAATACAAGTTTATCTTCTAAGTGTCCAGAAAATAGCAAAATATTGTGGAATTACACTGTATAATCCTTTAAAGGGAACCGATCTTGCTCTATGGATGCAGATCAATTTAACAAATATGCACTTTGATAAATTGAATAAGCTCCTTGCAATTCGAACAAAAATGGTCTTTTGACCTTAACAGTATAAACTTTTAACTTTCAAACAACAAATTCGGAAGCAGAGATGCAGTGGATTTTACACACAATTGTTGACTGTTTGCTAATCTGCTTGATACTGTTTCATGCTTCTAATGCAACTGGTATTTGACATGTTTTTAACACACACAAACAATTGAGTTTGGATTGCCAACTGGCTTTTTTTGGAATTCACTATTTTCAAACTTGTTTGGCAGAGTTGTCCTCACTGCAGGTATTTTTCTACTCATCAACCAGCTAAGGCAATAAGCATGAAAACCAACATGCCATATCCAAGCAAACAAAAACTGTCACCCAGCTACAGGGTTCTACATGGGATTGGATCTGCCTTCCAGGCTAAGTGAACATTAGAGTACTTTGGTAAGCTTCTACTCCCTCAGTAAGGCGCGCTTGCAGTGCCTGAACTACTATCACACTGTCATCTTGAATGTTCTTCTGAAACAAGCCATGCTTCCTATAGATCACCAGGAGATTTTCAAACAATAGTGCTGCACCCAGCATACTGCAATGTTTTGCAGTTGGCCATCAGCAAGACTTGTTCATTTGAGTTACCACTGGTGCTGACATTACCACCATCACTTCACCTTATCAATTCGCAATGCACACTGACATGACTGTATACAATCAATCTTTAGGACTAATATTCATATATACATATTCACTAGGATTACGGCCTTATTTCAGGGGTGTCATGTGCCTTGCTTTATCGCTGTTTTTTATAGCACCCTTATAGCATTCATTTATCACTGTGCTCATCATTTACTTCTACTTCACAATGCATGATTTGTGTATTTCAGGAACATGTATGTTTACTTTATAACAATGCTTTTTTATATAGGCGGATAGTGTCATATCCATACATTATATTTAGAAAAGTGCAATAGTTTCAGACAAATGTGCAGAAAAACTCAAGTTTCTAGACTTACTTAACAAATCATGATACTTATTTTTCATATGATGTTGAGAAAGAGTAAGATCACAGCAAGAACCTCTCATGAGTGAACCTAAAGGTATTCCAAAGGGAGCATCAAATTCATAAACGTTCTTCATGAAAGTCCGACACTCATGCTAGCTCTATGCTTCTCGAAAGCCTCATACCAAATACCAGGGTTAGCTTTGCTTCCTAGAAGAGATATGGATTATAAAAACACTAAATTAGGAGTTAGTATTTGTGCTGCAAACTATTTATGAGAGTCGTTGTTCCTAGAGTTCTTTGCGCAAGATTGGAACACCCTGCCTCATCATATTCAAGTAATAGAAAATCACATGATGTTCAGGAGAAGTCTCAAGACCTGGCTCTTTACCCTTTAACTTCTAGGAGGTCTTCTGTGGTTGCTGCCTTGCTCTCTATGACCCGGTCTGTGGGATTAGTGCTGTGACACCTTTGGATATTAATGCGCTTTATAAACTGTTTTTCTTTAATTTTATTTAAAATGCTCCTTTTTCTGCCAAGATTTTCCTGCTAATGTGAACATTAGCTTGGGCTAGAAGAACTAGCTAACTACCTTCAGTAACGCTAATTTTGGTGGATACTCTAACTGCAGATTCCTCACCATTAGACAATCCCTCAGGTGCATGAGTGCAAGTAGGTTGCATTGTGAGGCTCCGCATTGAGACTTCTCTGCCCCGGAAGTGACTGCTGAAGCCTCATATAGGCACTACGCCGTCACAGCATGCTAATGGCAGTTTATTTCTGAACCATGTTCCCCCGCTGCACGAAGCGGCCAAAAAATATTGTACATGCCAGTTTGCAGTTCTCTAATTTGGGACATTCTTTAGATGGAAAACAGTCCATTCCACAGACTACAGGACTTAACGGCCATAACGCCCATCGGACCTGGCTGTCAAGGCACCAGTGCTTCATGAACGTGTGCACTGATGCCAACATAGCCTGACAAATATCCAGGACAGACATTGTGTCAACTAAATGGTAGCAGGCTTTGCTCTGGTTGAATAGACCATCAACCTCAGATTATAATGCAGAGGACTATCCATCTGGATAAAGTCCTTTTCTACACTGCTTTGCCTTGTTTTGCAACGGAGACCCACACAAAGAGCTGATCATCCACCCAATGGTCTTTAATACGATCAATGTGAAAGCTCAGTGTGTCTTTGGGGTCCAAATAATGGAGTCTACTCTTTCGGGCGGTGAGGTGGGGGCGCGAGGGGGGGGGGGCAAAGAACGAAGGAAGAGTGATGGACTATCCGATATGAAAGGAAGTCACCACTTTCAGTAGAATGGTGGCTCTAGTCCTCAGCACCAGTTTTTCTGTAAAGAATCGTGGTGTAGGACTGCTGGAGAAAGCTTGAAGCTCATTTATGCGACAAGATTAAGTTATTGCGATGAGTAAGATCATCTTCAGAGTCAGGAGACCTAGAGGACAGTTGTGCACCGTCCAGAGGCGAAGAGCCAACTAGCAGAGGACCAAGGGCCCTGCACTGCGATGCTTGTTGCAGTACCACATGGCAGTGGTGCTCTCTGTGACAACCTGAACCAGCCTCCCTGTGATGGACAGCAGGAGGGCCTTCAAAGGCAATGGAATGACTTGTAAGTCCAGATACGGAGGGTGGGTCCCTGCTGAAGACCAGAGTCCTCTGATCTCCTCCTCTCCCAGACTATGACCTCCCCAGCACAGCAGTGATGCATCCAGCATCAGTGTCTACTCTGGGTGGGGAAAAAAGATCTGTCGCTTGTCTAATTCAGTTTGAGCAGCCACCACTGCAGATCTTTTGTAGTCTCCTCGGAAACCTGGATAGAGTCCGACAGATTTTCTTGGTGCTGGGCCAATTGAGAATTCAGATCCCGCTGCAATGGACAAGTTACTTACCTTCGGTAACGCATTATCTGGTAGAGACAATATCTAGCTGCAGATTCCTTACCTTTGCGGATCCAGCCTGACGCCAGGGGAATTCAAACTTTTGCTAGAGTAATACCCCTTGCGCACGCCGTCTGGTGGCTCCATTCGGCTTGCGTAACATCGTCGGCGTCGTTAGCATCGGTTAGGACAATGCGGTCACCTATATAGGTGCCACCCAGGCACGCAGACGTCAGTACTTTCAGTTTTTTCCAAGCCAAAAGCGCAGAGCCTCGAAGTAACTGACATAAATGTGTGCAAAACTAGGGCCCTGAAAAAGGGAGTAACCCTAGCCCTAACAAAATCTGTCCGCAAAGCAGGGAGGCCTGGTAAGGAATCTGCATCTAGATACTGTCTCTAACAGATAATGCGTTACCGAAAGCAAAGTAACTTGTTCATCTGATAGAAACTTCTAGCTGCAGATTCCTTACCTTTGAATTAGATACCCAAGCCATACCCTCCCAGCGGTGGGTTGCAGACAAATACCTCACACTAGGAAGTCCTGGAGGACCGAACAAGCAAAATGCCCTTCCCTGCGGACCTGACTGTCCAGGCAGTAATGCTTGGAAAACGTGTGCAAAGATGTCCACGTTGCTGCCCGACAGATGTCCAGGACTGGGACAACCAGAGTCAAGGCCGTAGTTGCAGCCTTTCCACTGTTGGAATGAGCCCTTAATCCCTCAGAGGGCTGCTTCTTGGCCAGAGCATAGCAGATCTTAATGCAGAGAATGACCCAGCGAAAAGAACGAGTTACTTACCTTCGGTAACGATGTATCTGGTAGAGACACAGTCTAGCCGCAGATTCCTTAACTTAGAATATCCCCAGGCGTCAGACTGGATCCGGAAAACATTTTCCTCAGCAGTACCTCTGCACGCCGGGGGCGTCGTCGCCCGGCTCCGTCCTGACGTCGTCCACGGAAGTGACGTCAATGGAGCCATATAAGACCCCTTCGGCGTGCTGACGTCAGTTTTCTACAGTGAAACTCTTCCGCGCCACAACGCGGAGCCTCTACAAAAACTGTGAGTGTATAGGAACAGTGTGCCAAAAACAAATGACAAAAACCTTTGAAACAACAATGATAAGAAACCACATGTTGAAAAAGTACTCAGCACTTGAAGGGACTGAAGGGAGCGAACAGAGCACCCGCCCAGTTAAAGTCACACCAAAGCGAAGAGCCATGTTCCCCCCTTAAGAGGCAAAGGCAGTGGAAATGAATGACATGACATTCAAAGGGCAGTTTGGAACCACAGGATGGAACTGAATAATAGACAGTCTGTGACCACAGGATGTAACTGAAAAGGACCACAGGGCTGAAACAACGTGACTTATGGCAAATGACCAAAAGTGAACAACCACATAGAAGTGGTACCACACCCCCCACAATGACCTAGGCACTGAGCATAGTCAAATAGAACCTCAATCCAATCGACTGCAGCAGAGACAAGGGGACCCCAAAGAAATGGGGAGAACAGACGAGGGCGGAGGGAGGATAGGAAAACATGAGAAACTCCACGCCGGAAGAACCCTGTGGAGAAGCAGCGAAAAGCACATAATCTAGCCACCCACAAACAAGAATGGGTGGAGAGCCAATGTGTCTAAAACAAAATGACACACCCAGCCCTGGAGGTAGGTGAACTAGAGCACCCCTCAGGAAGTCCAAGGCCACCTGTAAGGAGGCAAGGTGGTAGAACCCCACCTGGAAAGGTCCTCGCAGAACGGGGAGGATGAGCGGGCGTTAAGGAATCTGCGGTTAGACGGTCTCTACCAGATACATCGCTACCGAAGGTAAGTTACTCGTTCATCTGATAGAGACATCTAGCCGCAGATTCCTTAACTTAGAATAGATACCAAAGCTATACCCCATTGGAGAAGGGTCTGCGACTGAACCCCACCAGGTTCCCAAAGGAAGTAGTCCGTCAAGAACATTGACTGAAACAAGGTGGGAGCCACCATGCCAGCGAGGCTGACACCAGACCCATAAGGCTCAGCCTTGCCAGCATAGCGGACACCAGACTCTGAAGTTCAGGGCGGAGCATGACCAAGGGAAGCAAGGTACCACAATACGTCAGAGGACGACACAAGTCCACTGTCGGCCAGACCGGGACGAAACGAAGTCACAGAACCAGAAAGGTCAGTGCACAATGGCAGAATGCCACAGACTTCTACGAAAAGAGGGAAACTGGGTATAGGACCCCAGGATCCGAAAGAAACAAAAGCCCAGCGAAGGGACTTAAACAGGATGACAGAGTCAGAACACAATTGGGGCGACACAACATCAAGTGCCAACAATGACATGTCAGGGTAGAGGGCATCCTGCCGAGACATACAAAGTACGATTACCAGGAGATACCTAGATGTGAATTACAAGAATACACGAAAACAGGCATTGTGTACCGTGAGAACCCCACCACACAATGCATAGCTCAACGATGCGTAACACAGCATGTGCGCGCCGACCGAGAAGACGGCACCGCACCAGGTAACCGTACCCCTATGTTCAATTACCAAGGGCTACCGGCAAGCCGAACACGCCCAAAACTATCTCCCATGAGGGAGAGAGTGAGAGAAAAAGAGACAAAGAGGAACCTGGGACAAACCCCAGCAACCACAGCAGGGAGACCTTACATGCTTGCCCCCTTGTGTGCGTACACAGCACACAGAAAAACCTGAAAATTCAGAAAGTGACAACCAAGGGTAAACTGGAAGAGTACCCTTAGAGAATAGAAAGTCACTCGAAAGGTAGTAACGGTACCGCAGTCTGTGAAACGTAACGGGACATACAGTCCAACCACAAAAGAGGGCGACCCAAACTCCCCCAATCCGGAAGGAAGACCGAGCCACCGCGATACAGGCGGTAATACTGATTATCGCACCAACAAGAAGAAGAAGTCAATAACACTCAGACATAGAAAGTCTGAAAAAGTAGCTATATATAGACTGGATGAAGCCAGAGATCATCCGGAGAATCTGTTGAAACTCGCAGCAGAGGCCAGGAGAAGAAAACCTGAGCCGTGTGCGACAATGAACAGAGAAACCTGAGCCCAGGCCGGGGTCCTCCGGAGGGAAGCCAGGGGCACAACGCAAAACGTAACAGAGGTCTGCTTTGGTTAAAACTCTTCCGCTCATAGGCCAACCCCCGACAGGGTGTGCCCAAGCCTTGCCCCAACACCAGGGAAGAAGGCCACAGGAAGAGAGCGCAGCCAAGACAATGGCTCAAGGAACACTACGGGTCCCCTGTGATAGTACATACACACAGTACGGATCACCTGTGGTGCCCGCCCAGAATACGTAAAGAACCGATCCGGAACGAAGTGCCCACAGAGACGCGTACCCACACCCAAGACAGCCAACAGCGCTAGGGGCAGAAAGAAGGCGGGAAGATGAGCCAAATGCAAGGCAGGAGGACATGAAACCCCCTGGGGCGAGTCGGATACGGCAGAGGCCCAACAATACACCGGAGCAAACTGTGTCCACAGACATGAGTGCAATGGAACAACCGTAGGCAGCAATACAGATGCTCCAGGAGAGGGCCACGTCAGTCCCTGGCTCTCATCAGACGATGCGTTCCACCACAGCAGGAAGCATGGAAAAAAGGGGGGATGCCCACAGCATAACCCACGGGAAAAAATCCCCAGAGGGACAGACAATAGCAAAGAGAGCTCCACGGGGATCCTCCGAAACTTCCTGGCAAGGAACAGCAGCTACACAATAGCGAACGAATACCCCACATAGGGTACGTCACATCCCTATAGAAAACAAGGGACACCTCTTGAGACAAGCTCATAGGCAGAGGTCAAAAAGAACCACATAAACAGCTGACCCAGCTGCACCAAAGGAAGGAAAAACCTGGCTTAACAGCCATACATTCTGTCTGGGAAAAAATTTCTTGAACCCAGAGACGTAAATCAGAAAAACAGTGACACCGTCACACGAAAATACAAATCCACCATAGGGGACTAAAAACAAGACAGTCATGGAAATCCGGAGAGGAGACGCTGGACCGCCGAGTCGGCATGGTCATCAAACAAAAGGGCCCCATCAAAGGGCAAATCCCTGCGTCGCTCCCGAACATTCTCAGGGAAACTGCCATTGCGCAGCCAAGCACGGCGGCGCAGGGCAACTGAGCTGGCCATAGCTCGACCCACGGAGTCAGTGGTGTCCATGGCCGACCGGATGAAAAACTGCGCCATGTCGCAGCCATCCTGAACAAGCTGGAGCAGGTCAGCACGAGGGCCCTCCGGTAAAGAGGGAAGGAGTAGTTTGACGGAGTCCCAAAGGGCAGAAGTAGCCCGAGCAAACATGCAGGTTGTGTTTAGGGACCTAAGGCCGGAGCTGGTGGATGCAAAAACATTGCGGCCACAAGACTCCAACCACCTAGACTCCCGAGTGGGGGAAAGCAACGGTGGAGGAGAGGAAGGAAGCGCAGCCTGGACTACCAGTCCTTGAGCCCTAGGATGAAGGGACAAACAGGCAGGGTCATCTGGAGCCGGCCGGTGGCGATGCGCAACAGCACGAGTTATGGGATCACCCGATGAGGGTCTGGCCCAAGTCCCTAGAAGGACATCATACAACAACAACAACCTGCCAAAAGGCAACAGAGGCTCCACATCCACCGTGCCCTGGTGAAGAAGATCCAACAAAGGATCCGAAGGCAGGGAGACAGAGGGCGGCTGCATTTGTAAGATATGTGCAGCCCTACTAACTGCCCTCACAAAGACTATGCTAGCCTCCGTGGCCATCTGAGGAGGAGACAGCAAGTCATCCGTTGGGGACGGCTGCAGGCTAATCAGTCCACCCAACGACAGAGGCCCTGCAGAAAAATGAGCCGGCCAGTGCCCCATGGGCCCCTGCTCCGTGGAGCATGGAAAAAACCCTGTGGGCGGTGAACCCACTGGGGTCACGAGTTCCAGCAGAGGAACCGCCGTCAACCGACATCGGGACGGCGTCGGACCGACGCCCTCCGTAGAGGACTCCTCCACCCGGAGTCAAGGCACTCGGTTGGCACCGAGGGCGAACCCCCCAACCTGAGTCCCTACCCCCACTGTGGGGCCCGAAGTCGCACCAGGGAGAGGGGGTGACCCAAAGAAGGCCTGCAGAGCCCTGGAATAGGCCTCCATCTGGGTTCGAGTTGCCCCAGCACCAGGAAACGGTGGATAGGCGGGCGTTGACTCCTGAGGGCTCGCGTCCAGTGAAGACCGGGAGCGGCGGGCCCCGATGTCACGCTTGTGCGAGGTCGACAACCTCCGTGACTTCTTCCGGTGCTTACCTGAGGCAGGCGAACGACGTCCACGGGAACGACTCCAGGATCTGCCCCGAGCAGAGACCTCAGCGTGGGAGGAAGAACTGCGCCGTTTGGATCCTTCCGCTGGAAACGGAAGCCGGCGCCGCGAGGACTCTGCCTGGGACAACCGGGCAGACATCAGTTTCATTCGACGTTCCCGCAGGGACTTCGGCTTCAGCAGGCGTCGCATTCGGCGGAGTCGTGGTGCTCGCCAAAGCACCACATACAGATCTAGTGTGGATCAGTCGCCGACATCTGCCGCGAACAGGACGCACACGATATGAAGCCCGCAGGCATCGGCACACTGTTCCAGACGCGAAAGGCGTTGTGAAGGCCTGAACCAAAACAGGCCAGAGGAACCGCTGAACTCCGGATCTGCGTTGGGACGAGGAAAAGAAAAACTGACGTCAGCACGCCAAGGGGGTGTTATATGGCTCCATTGACGTCACTTCCTTGGACTACGTCAGGACGGAGCCGGGCGACGCCACCCCCCGGCGTGCAGAGGTACTGGTGGGGAAAAAGTTTTCCGGATCCAGTCTGACGCCTGGGGATATTCTAAGTTAAGGAATCTGCAGCTAGATGTCTCTATCAGATATGGTCCTTTTCTGCACTGCCCACCCCTTCTTAGCTCCCATGTATCCCAAAAAGAGTTGGTCGTCTACCCGGAACTCTTTTGTGCGGTCAAGGTAGAACAACAACGCTCTTTTTGGGTCCAGGAGGTGGAGACACTCCTCTTCCTTAGAGGAATGCGTTGGAGCAAAGAAGGTGGGCAGCGTGATAGACTGACCCAGATGGAATGGGGTCACCACCTTCGGCAAGAATGAAGCACGGGTGCAAAGCACCACTTTATCTGGAAAGGACATTATGTAGGGAGGCGTACAAGATAGCGCCTGCAACTCACTCACCCTCCGGGCAGATGTTATTGCCACCAGAAAGGCTGTCTTGATGGTAAGCAGCCAGAGGGGACAAATGTGCAGAGGCTCAAAAGGAGCTCACATAGGAAAAGTGAGGACCAAATTAAGGTCCCACTGCAGCATAACGAAGGGCGTGGCGGAAACAAGTGAGCCAGCCCCTTCAAGAACCTATTTACAAATGGAGACCTAAAGAGAGAGGGTTGGTCTGGCAGCCACACAAAAAGTAGATAGAGCAGAAAGATAACCCTTGAGAGTACTCAACGCACAGCCCTGCTGGGTAAGGGTAAGAATAAAAAACAGTAGAAAGAGAAGCAGAAAGAGGCTCAATAGACCTTTCTGTACAGTATAATACAAATTTCTGCCAACAGCAGGCATATACAGTCTTAGTGGAGGGCCGCCTGGCTGCCAAAATAACGTTGCATACTTCGGGAGGAAGGTCACAAGCCATCAACTGCCGCCGCTCAATCTCCACGCATGGAGGCGAAGAGTTGACAGGTTCGGGTGGAGGACCCTCCACTACTGCTGCGACAAAAGATCCTCCCGAAGGGGCAGCCTGATCGGAGGATCGATGCTCATTTTCAGAAGCTCTGGATACCATACTCTCTTTGCCCAGTCCGGAGCCACAAGAATGACTTAGGCAGGATCATTCCTGATCTTCTTCAGAACCCTGGGCAGGAGTGGTATGGGCGGAAAGGAGTACAGCAGGCCTGAGCTCCACTCGCGCGCAGTATTGCTGACACTGCGCGTTCTCTTCGGTGGCGAACAGATCTAGCCAAGGATCTCCCCAGTGCTGAAAGACGTTGCGCCACCTCCGACTGAAGACACCAGTCATGATCCGCTAGGCATCGACGGCTGAGTTTGTCCGCCCTGGCGCTCAGAGAACCTGCCAGGTGTTGAGCCACCAGGATTATGCCCTGCTGTTCCAGCCATGTCCAGAGACACAGGGCCTCTCAACAAAGGGTCCACGACCCCACCCCGCCCTGCTTCTTGCAGTACCACATGGCGGTGGTGTTGTCCATGAACACCTGCACTAACTTCCCCTTGAAAGAGGGAAGAAATGCCTTCAATGCCAAAAGAATCGCTCAAAGCTCCAACAAATTGATGTGGAGCCCCGACTCCGCCGGATCCAGTGTCCCCTGATCTCCAGCTCTCCCAGATGCCTACCCCATCCCAGAAGTCATGCATCTGTCACGACTAAGATCTGGTTGGGGAAGGGAGAGGGGTCTGCCGTTGCCCCAATCGCGGCTCACCAACCACCACTGCAAATCTCTTGCAGTTCCTTCCGAGATCTGGACCTTTTTGGTGAGATTTCCCTGATGCTGCGCCCACTGGAACTTCGGGTCACACTGCAGAGCCCGCATACGCCACCTGGCATGCTTTACCAACAGGATGCAGAAGGCCATGAGGCCCAACAGCCTCAGAGTCAGTCTCACCGAAATCCAGGATAGAGGCAGAAACATCGGAATCATAACCTGAATATCCTGGCCTCGCTGATAGGCCCGAAACTGCACTGTGTCCAGAACAGCTCCAATGAAAGGGAGCGTTTGAGAAGGAGTCAGGTGTGACTTCGGCACCTTTATAGAGAACTTCAGCGAATGCAGGAGGTCCGCCGCAGTCTGAAGGTGGGAGACGACAGCCTGGGGCATGGATGCCTTCAACAGTCAGTCGTTGAGGTAAAGGAAGACTGACACCCCTAACCTGCGCAGATGAGCTGCAACCACCGCCATCACCTTGGTGAACACCCGAGGGGCGCTGGAAAGGCCTAAGGGGAGCACGGTAAACTGAAAGTGCTCGTGGCCTACCTTGAACCATAGGTAACGCCTGTGGCCCAGCAGGATGGGTATGTGAAAATACACATCCTGCAGGTCCAACGCTACCATCCAGTCCTCTTGGTCTCAGGCAGACAAGACCTGAGCTAAAGTAAGCATCTTGAACTTCTTCTTGAGGAATTGACGGTCTAGATCAAAAATGGCCCGCAACCTTTTGTTCTTTTTCGGAATCAGAAAGTAGCGGAAATAACAGCCACTGCCTACTTCTGAATCTGGGACCCTCTCAATAGCTCCCTTGGCCAGGAGAGCTGTAACTTCCTCTTGGAGCAATTTCAAATGATCCTCCTCCAGTCGTTCTTGATTTGGCGGAATGGGAGGAGGAAAAGAAAGTAAAGCAGAGAATAACCCTCCTTAATGATCTGCAAGACCCACTTGTCCGATGTCTTGGACCTCCAGTGGGGGAGAGGATGTATTCTTCCGCCAACTGGAGTAGCGTGGTCTTGCAGAGTCAGACTAGGAGTGCTTGGAGGCTGCGGCTGCCGAGGGCAGGGTGGCTGACAACTTCTGGCTTCCATTCCTAGGACGGAATGAATTGCCTCCATATCCCCGCACAACTTGGGAAGTCTGCGCAGGATGGTGGCTGGGATAGGGTTGAAGCAGGTGGAACCCCGTTCCATTGCCACGAAAGGGGCAAAAGTTAGACTGGCCAGGAGGTGTAGAAGAGAGACCCAAGGATCTGGCCGTAGCTCGAGAGTTATGAACCGCTCTCGAGCAGAGTCTGCCTTATCCCCAAAAAGACGGGATCCATCAAACGGCATATCCATCAAGTTTGCCTGGACATCATCCGAGAAGCCAGATATTCTAAGCCAGGCACAGCGCCGCAAGGCCACTGTCGATGAAATCGATCTGCCCAGCGAATCAGTTGTGTCAAGGCCACACCTTACGGTGAATTTTGCTGCATCTCTCCCGCCCTTAACCGCCTGAGAGATCACAGCCCGGGCCTCCTACAGACTTGTTTTGCGCAACCATCTCCCAAAGGGAGAAACAGCCCAATAAGCATGCAGTATTCACCGACCACAGTGCCAGGCTGGAGGAAGAAGCACCTTCCCCAAGTGATTCCAACCTCTTGGATTCCCTATCTAGAGGGGCGGAAGAGAACGCGCTCTGGGAGGTAGAAGCCTGCACCACCAAGCTTTCAGGGGTGAGGTGTAGGCTGAGGAACTTTGGGTCGCCCAGAGCCGGGCGATGGCGACATGCAACTGTCCTATTTACAGGAGCTTGTGCTAGTCTTGGACCACGTGCCTAGAAGGGCATCAGTAAGTGCCTCATTGAAGGCCAAAAGTTCTTCAGACTTGGAAGCCCCAGGCTGAAGCACTTCGGTAAGGAGATTAGTCCTGTCCTGCACAGAGGGCAACTCCAGTCCGAGGACCTCGGCTGCCCTCCTCACCACCATGGCATAAGAGGCCCCCTCCTCCGTAGCCACAGTCGGTGTAGAGAGCATGCCAGTATCTGGGGAAGTGTCCAGTCCACTGGCCTCTGACAGGACTGGGGCAGTTGCAGTTGGGGAGGTGGCCTTGCTGATGTCTGTAGGCAAAAACGCTAACAATGCCTTGAAAAGAGTGAACTTGTTGGGAATACTATTTTGCAAGTATGAAGAGAATAAGGGAGAGTGCAGTGGTGCTACATTCTTTAAAACACTCCAGGGCAGAGTAAGCCTTCTCACCAAAAAGGTGAAACCCATCAAATTGGATATCCATGAGCAATGCTTGAACGTCACATGAAAAGCCTGTGAACATTATCCCTACATGGCACCAGAGCACCACACTAGATATGAACCTCCGCCTAAGCAGTCGGTCATATCCAGGACTTACTGTATGACACATTTGGCAAAGTTCAAGCCATCTTGAATGTTTTGCACCAATTGGCACAGAGGTCGTCTGGGACAGCTGTCAAGACTTCTGAGACCAGGTCCCATAATGCATAAGAGTATCTACAGAGCAAAGAGCAGTCACTGACCAATCTCAGGGCGAGGCTAGCAGAAGAAAACATCTTCTTCACAAATGTCTCCATTCTTTTCATCTCCATCCGGGGGAGTAGTGGGAAAAGAATTACGGTTAAACGTGCTACTGGAAGGCTGCACATGAGGGTGTTGGTCAGGGCTGCATTTAATGGTAGTAGTGGTTCAGAGGAAAATTGTACAGGGTATAGCACCACTGAGTACATTTGTCTTCACAACAAAATGCAACTTTAGATCGGAGACCGCGGCTGCCCATTTTATTGCTGTGGTGAAGGAAGTAGACTTTTCTGAGGAAGGACCAGAGAGAGATACCACCCCCATGTCTGGGGAAGCGTCTAGCCCACATAATCATCATGATCCCCAAAAACCTTGTTGGCTCATGTCAAAGTCCCATCCAAATAAGTGCTGCAGTACAGTGTTGGGGGGAGCAGCTTCTAGACTAAGGGCACTGTTCTGTCGAGCGCAGGTTTGGCTGATGCGATTGATTCAGATCTGAGTCGGATAGAAATATGGGGCTGACATCTTCCAGCAGCACTGGCATAAACGCAGACGGAACCAGCATGGATTGTGGCGCTGGATGAGAAGGAAACTCCAGAGTTGGAGCTAAACCTGCACCAAGGATTTACCGGACAGTGGTAAACTGACTGGGGCCGCCACGGATCCATGGAGCCTGAAGGTGCACCAGAGAGGAACAGGTAGGGTGTCAAAGATGTGGAGCATAGCCTCCTTAAACGCCTCAGCTTGTTGGTGTTTCAATGAAAGGCCTGGAAGTTTTGGGGCGCATTAGGATCAGCTGCAGTATCAGTTTCACCGAATGGGGACCGGAAGCAAGACCACAAGCCACCTTGACGGCCTTGCAACTTCTCAGGTGGAGAGTGACGAGGCCGGGATGAGGCCCACTTGGACTTGTTTTTTTCCCTTTGACTTACCTGAAGACTTGGATCTCAAGGACAACCTGTCGCAGGACCAGCCCAGAGAACAGGTCCAGGTCCTTGACTTCAAGCAGGAAAAGCCATTACATGATTTCAGACTGTGTTCACGATGTAGATCTTGGCTTCAAGGTACTGGGTCGCCTTCGGGTGCATTAGGGCAAACTCTTCTCACGACTTTCGGTCATTGCCTGATGCACAAGTTACTAACTTGTGTAACGATATATCTGTAAGAGACAGTAGTTAGTGACAGATTCCTTACCTTAGAATATCCCCAGGCGTCAGGCTGGATCCGGAAAGTTTTTTGCGTAGCAGTACCCTTGCGCGTCGGTAGGCGGCGGTCGTGCGGCTCCGCGTCCGTCGTCGGCGTCGTGATCGCCGGGATGACGTCGCGGGCAGTACTTAGACGCCGCCCCTGCGCGCTGACGTCAGTTCTGTACACGACTTTCCGCGCCAGGAACGCAGAGCCATGCAAGAAGCTGACATAGGTGTCTGAAAAATACTAGGGCCCTGAAAGGGATGTCCTTAACCCTAGAAATCAGTTCGCAGAACGGGGAGGATGGGTGGGCGGTAAGGAATCTGTCACTAACTACTGTCTCTTACAGATATATCGTTACACAAGTTAGTAACTTGTGCATCTGAAAGAGACACGTTAGTGACAGATTCCTTACCTTAGAATAGATACCCCAGCAATACCAACCCCGGTGGTGGGTCTGCGAACAAAGATCAGACAAGGAAGTCCTGGAGGACAGAACGGCCAAAGAAGCCGTCCCTCCGGACCTGACTGTCAAGGCAGTAATGCTTTGTAAACGTGTGCAGCGAGGCCCACGTAGCTGCCTGACAGATAACCGGCAGCGGAACACCGCGGCCCAAGGCCGTGGTAGCAGCCGTTGCCCTGGTGGAATGGGCACGCAGCCCAACAGGAGGCTCCTTCTTAGCCAAAGAATAGCAGGTCTTGATGCACAAGGTAACCCAGCGGGAGATGGTCCTCTTGTGCACCGCCCGACCTTTTTGGCGCCCACGTAGCCAACAAAGAGCTGGTCATCCACCCGGAAGTGTTTTGTGCGGTCAATATAGAAAGAGAGCGCACGTTTTGGGTCCAGACGGTGGAGCCTCTCTTCCTCTCTGGAAGGATGCGGAGGCGGAAAGAAGGTGGGCAAAGTGATGGTCTGCCCAATGTGGAAAGCAGTAACCACCTTTGGCAAGAAGGACGGACGCGTCCGAAGAACAACCTTGTCTGGATGAACAGACAGAAAGGGAGGTTTGCAAGACAGAGCCTGGAGCTCACTCACCCGCCGAGCGGAGGTGATGGCCACCAGAAAGGCTGTCTTCAGAGTCAGAAGACGAAGAGGACAGTTATGTAGAGGCTCAAAGGGAGCGCACATTAAAAAGGTAAGAACCAAGTTCAAGTCCCACTGAGGCATCACAAACGGAACAGGAGGGAAGAGGTGAGTAATGCCTTTTAAGAACCTGTTAACAACAGGGGACTTGAAAAGGGAGGGCTGATCAGGGAGCCTGAGGAAGGCCGAGATAGCACAAAGATAACCCTTGATGGTACCCAGGGCAGAACCCTGTTGGGCCAGAGAGAGAAGGAACAGAAGGACCTCAGAAAGAGGGGCAGAAAGGGGATTCACAGCCTTTGCTGTGCACCATGCCACAAATTTGTTCCACCTGCAGGCGTATACCACCTTAGTGGAGGGACGCCTGGCTGCCAGAATCACATCACAAACTTCGGGAGGCAAGTCGAAAGGAATCAACTGCCGCCGCTCAATCTCCACGCAAGCAGGTGTAGACTGGACAGGTTCGGGTGGAGGACCGTCCCCTGCTGCTGCGACAGAAGATCCTCCCGAAGAGGCAGACGGATCGGGGGATCTACGCTCATATTGAGTAGCTCGGGATACCAAACTCTTCGAGCCCAGTCCGGAGCCACAAGAATGACTTGGGCCCGGTCGTGCCGAATCTTCTTCAACACTCTGGGTAGAAGTGGTATAGGCGGAAAGGCGTACAATAGACCGCAACTCCACTCGTGACGAAAAACGTCGCCGAGCGAGTGCCGCCTTGGAAATTCCAACGCGCAGAACTGATGACATTGCGCGTTCTCTTCGGTGGCGAATAGATCTAACCAAGGCTCTCCCCACTGTAGAAAGAGTCCTTGCGCCACTTCCGAGTGAAGACGCCATTCGTGATCCATCATGCACCTGCGGCTGAGTTCGTCCGCCCTGGCGTTCAGGGAACCTGCCAGGTGTTGAACCACCAGGAACATGCCCTGATGTTCCAGCCATGTCCAGAGGCGCAGAGCCTCCTGACAAAGGGTCCACGACCCCACCCCGCCTTGTTTGTTGCAGTACCACATGGCGGTGGTGTTGTCTGTGAACACCTGCACTACCTTCCCTTTGACAGAGGGAAGGAATGCCTTGAGTGCAAGTCGGATCGCCCGGAGCTCCAGAAGGTTGATATGGAGCCGGGACTCCGCCGGAGACCAGAGGCCTCTGATCTCCGCCTCTCCCATGTGACCGCCCCATCCCAGAAGGGACGCGTCCGTCACAACTGTGTGCTCTGGCTGGGGAAGGGAGAGGGATCTGCCCATGACCCATTGCCGGTTCGAGAGCCACCACTGCAACTGTCTTGCAGTCCCCTCCGAGATCTGGACGTGATCGGACAGGTCGCCCTGGTGCTGCGCCCACTGGAACTTCAGGTCCCACTGCAGAGCCCGCATATGCCATCTGGCATGAGTGACCAGCAGGATGCAGGAGGCCATGAGGCCCAGCAGCCTCAGGGTCATCCGTACCGAAACCCAGGATAAAGGCTGAAAGATCGGAATCATAGCCTGAATATCCCGGACTCGCCGTTCGGGAGGATAGGCCCGAAACTGCGTCGTGTCCAGAACTGCTCCGATGAAAAGGAGCTGTGGAGAAGGAATCAGATGCGACTTTGGCACATTGATGGAGAACTCCAGCGAGTGCAGGAGTTCGGCCGTAGTCTGGAGGTGGGAGACGACTGCCTGGGACGAGCCCGCCTTCAGCAGCCAGTCGTCGAGGTAGGGGAAGACTGAAACCCCTGCCCGGCGCAGATGAGCTGCGACCACCGCCATCACTTTCGTGAACACCCGAGGGGCACTGGTAAGGCCAAAGGGGAGCACGGTGAACTGAAAATGCTCGAGGCCTACCGTGAACCGAAGGTAACGCCGGTGGGCCGGCAGGACGGGGATGTGGAAATAGGTGTCCTGCAAGTCCAACGCTACCAACCAGTCTCCGGGGTCGAGGGCAGTCAAGACCTGAGCTAGGGTGAGCATCTTGAACTTCTCCTTCCGGAGGAAGCGATTGACGTTCCGGAGGTCCAAGATAGGACACATGTCCTCCTTGTCCTTTTTGGGCACCAGAAAGTAGTGGGAGTAGCAACCACGCCCTACTTCTGGGGTTGGAACATGCTCGATGGCCCTCTTGGCCAAGAGGGCCGTGACTTCCTTCTGTAGAAGCGCCAAGTGATCCCCTGACATGCGGTGGAATTGAGGTGGCATGGCTGGGGGGTGGTCTCGAAGGGGAGGGAGTAGCCCCTTCGGACAATGTCCAAGACCCACCTGTCCGAGGTGATGGGACGCCAGAGGTGAAGGTGATGGCGGACCCTGCCCCCGACTGGCGTACTGTGCACCTGAAAGGAGGGACTAGGAGGGCTTGGAGGCCGCGGACGGGTTGGAGGTGGTGGCCTGACCCGCACGCTGGTTGCCCGAACCGCCACGGCGGTATCCACGTCCTCGGCCACGCGAAGGCGCTTGCTGCGCGGGCCGTTGGCCGGGCTGCGGACGTGACTGGGCGCCCCTTCCGTGGCCACGAAAGGGGCGAAAAGCAGACGTGATCGGAGGGCGCACAACAGCAAGGCCCAGGGACTTCGCAGTAGCCCGAGAGTCCTTGAAACGCTCCAGCGCATGGTCTGCCTTCGAACCAAAAAGACCGACACCATCAAAGGGCATGTCCATGAGTGTATTCTGGACATCTCCCGAAAACCAGTGGTTCTCAGCCAGGCGTGGCGACGCAGCGCCACCGTCGTTGCAAGCGATCTGCCCAGCGAGTCGGCGGTATCAAGGCCACAGCGGATGGTATATTTAGCCGCATCACGCCCTTCCGCAATGGCGCGGGTAAGCAGTGTCTGGACCTCCTCAGAACACTGCGGCAAAACAGTTGCCACCGAATCCCAGAGGGAGTGGGTGTATCGGCCCAAGAGGCAAGCGGTATTAACAGACCGCAAGCCAGCACTGGAGGAAGAGAAAGCCTTCTTCCCAAAGTGATCCAGGCGCTTGGATTCCCTATCCGGAGGGGCGGTAGGGAAGGCGGTTTGGGAGGCAGAGGCTTGGACAACCAAGCTCTCAGGGGTGGGGTGTTGGGAGAGAAACAGGGGGTCGCCCGGAGCAGGGCGATGGCGTCGGGCCACGTTCCTATCCACAGGAGCCCCTGTGGTGGGTTTGGACCAGGCACCCAAAAGAACGTCAGTCAGTGCCTCGTTGAACGGCAGCACAGTCTCCGAAGAGGAGGCCGCCGGCTGAAGCACTTCAGTCAGGATGTTAGACCTGACGACCACTGTAGGCAACTGGAGATTCAAGGCTCCAGCAGCTCTACGCAACACCGTTGCAAAATTAGCCCCCTCCTCCGTTGCCACGGGAGGAGACAGCATGCCAGAGTCAGGGGAGGTATCCAGACCACTGGCATCCCCAAGTTCCTCAACCCAGTCCGGGTCAAACTCGCACTGTTGTGTGAGAGGGTCGTCAGACCCCTCCCAGCTCTCCTGGTCCTCCTCAGGTTGAAAATATGGAGGAGGAGGGACATCAGGGACCCAAGGTCTCATCGGCGCCGGATACGGCGTCGGGCGACGCCGTTCCGGCTCCATGTCCGGACCCGGAGAGAACCGGGGGACGACGCCGCCCGGAGCCCCGGACGGCGTCGGAAACGGCACCGGGGACATCGGCGTCGGCGGAGGCGTGGTTAGGTCAACCGGCGTCGATGGGGGTTGCGGCCCCACCGGAGCCGGGGTCGAGGCCGGGACCGGAGCCGAGGCCGGGACGAAGGCTGGTGGGACAGGCGACGCCGGGACCGGAGTCGACGGCGACGCCGGAGCAAGCCCATCAGGGCCCGCGGGGCCCGGAGGCGCACCGGGAGGGACCTTGAGGCCCGAAGAGGCGGGCCATGGCCGACAGGAATTCCTGTATATCGGCCTGAGTCGCCCCCGAGCCCGGGTAGGGCGGGTACTGCGGGGGTAACTCGACAGGCACGTCCGGGGCCGCGGGGACGGTGCCGACAGGGACCTCAGCCGAGTCGCGAGACCGGCGAGGCGAAGTCTTAGAGCGATGACGCCGCTTAGACTTCTTGTGCTTCGACTTACCGGAGGAGCGCGAAGACTTTGAATCCGACGAACGGCGGGGACTCCGCGTCCGGCCCCTCGACCTCTCCCGGGACCGGGGCTTGGTGCGGCGCGGAGCCGAATGCCGGACTTCAAGGAGCTTTCGAGACCGCTCTCGCAAAGCCTTAGGATGAAGTTTCCGGCAGTCAGGACACGACTGTGTCGTGGTCTCGGCCGAGACAAAAGAGACACTCGAGGTGCGGGTCCGTGATCGACATCATGCGACCACATTCCTCGCAGGGCTTAAAGCCGGGCATCCCTACGACACCTTAGGAGTCGTGAAGACTCGTTGAAGAAACAGTGAAAAAATTCACCAAAAAATATAGTCAAAAAGTGACTAGGGCACTGCTCTTCCCGGATCTGCGCTTACTGGTGCGGAAAAAGAAGAACTGACGTCAGCGCGCAGGGGCGGCGCCCAAGTACTGCCCGCGACGTCATCCCGGCGATCACGACGCCGACGACGGACGCGGAGCCGCACGACGCCGCCTACCGACGCGCAAGGGTACTGCTACGCAAAAAACTTTTCCGGATCCAGCCTGACGCCTGGGGATATTCTAAGGTAAGGAATCTGTCACTAACGTGTCTCTTTCAGATCCCAAGCACCAGTCACACCTCGTGGGGATCTATCACAGAAACTTGTTTGTGAGTCCCAGCAAGGTCTAAACCCTGTAGTTTTAGGAGGGGAAATGCTGCTGTGTACGCTGGAAAGAAATGTAGAAAAAAGGACTAGTCAACAGACAAGAAAAAAGTAGGAGCTAGCTCCAGATCAACGTATAGAGGCGCAATTACAAAGAAACTGACATCAGCACACTGGGGTGGCACGTATAAGCAGCTCCAGCCAGGGCAGAGCCGATGCAAAGCTGAACAATGTGATCTGCTGTCACTCCGGGGCTATACTGAAAAAACTTTCTAATACAGTTGGTGCTTGGGGACATTCTAAAGGTGAGGAATCTGTGGTTAGAATTAGCCATCAGAAAGGAAGGGATTCCATCAGATTTTATTTGCAAATATGTTGTCAATATTTATTGTTTGAACAGGTTTTGCCTCTAACCACTTAGGTGCTAATGACATGCATGCCGCCCCCATATAGCCTCTTTGGGGGGTGGCACCCTTGACCCCGGCGATCTAACGAGTTCATGGCACGCCTATATCATGAGGTGCTGGGGAGGCCCTTGAAGCTATTTGCTTCCAGGAAGAAATACTCCCTAGTGGCAAGTCCTTGCTCTGGGAGGGCAGAGACACCGGAGGAAAGGAAAGACTATCTCCTTTCCCTCATTGTCTCTCTTAGTATATTCCTGCTGCCAGATCGCAGGTAGGACCGCGATCGCGCAGTAGGAATACACACCGCTATACCACCGGGGTGTTCTGTTGTTGGAGGAGCGGCCCCTTGGGCAAGGGTCACTCCCCATATGGCTCATGTAGGTCTTGTAGTTTCTGCCCCTCCAGGGAGGGGGGAGGGGGGTAGGGGAGGGAGGAATAGAAACCCAATTGACATCAGAGTGTGTGCATATTTTATATTGTAGGGGAGCGACTCCTTGGTAAAGGGTCACACCTGTTTTAGGCATTTTTAGGCCAATCTGCGCCCTGAGGGTGGGGGCAGTGAAACTCACTAGACACAAGGGAATGTGTATACTTTATACTGTATGGGAGCAACCCCTTAGGAAAGGGTCACTCCTTTGGGCCATTTTTTTTCCTGCCCCCTTTGAGCACCCCCCTCATGGCAGATTGGCCGTTTTTAGGAAGTTTATTTTTTAAACTGTAGGGGAGCGACGCCTTGGGAAAGGTTGCTCCCCTTTTGGGGCATGTTTTTGGGGGTGGGGCTCCGCTTCCTCTGAGGTAAGATCTGCTGTTTTTAGGACAATCTGACCCTTTGGGGAGATAGAAAACCACTAGACAGCAAGGAGTATGTGTTTTTGTATACAGTAGGGGACTGGCCCCTTGGGCAAGGGTCGCTCCCCTTTGGGAACCTTTTCCCTTGGGCTTTGTGCACCCCTTGGGGGCAGATCTGCCATTTTTAGGCCATTCTTCCCCAGAGGGTGGTGGAAATCCACTAGATACCAGAATTGCTTATACGTATGGAGGGTGAAGACCCTTGGGTTGCTTCCACGGCTCAGAGATTTTGTTTGTCTTCTGCCATTTGTTAAGCAGATCAGGCCCTAGGGTGGGTGGCAAAACTTCAGACATCGGGAAATAAGCTTCTGTATGTTGCGGGGGACCTGCCCCTGGGATAAGGTTTGCTCCCACCTGGTGGTGACTTTGTCGTCTTTGTTTAGTCCCCCAATCCCCCCGCTCTCCTCCCGGGAGCAGATCAGTGTCTTGATTTTGATCTGTCCCCCGGGGCAGACTTCAGTCATTTGTAGTGGTAACTAATTTATTTTCATTTGTATATTCACTTTTTTCCTTTTTACTTGTAGTGCAAATAGTTTTGATTCTCTTTGTGGTGAATCCTGCTTGCAGTTTCAGCATTAGCAGATCAGCAGTTTGTGCAGTTACATGTGTTTGATAAGCAAACCTTTTTAGGTCGAGCCTAAGCCAGCGCACAAGTGTTGCTCTGGCGATCTGTTGTAGGTAGAGTACAGAGGAGAAGCCCCACCCATATTTTTCATTGGCTTGTGTCTTTGTCCTTCGTTAATGCTGGCGTTTGATTCCTTAATAGGCTTGTTAGTCCCACCTTAGTACGGCCATGTCGTCATTTGTATCCTCCCATGGCTACTGGCCCCTTTACTTGGTTGTTACACGGTACGTGTACTTTTTCTTTATTGAGCCGGGGCAATATTTTTTTTATTTAAGCAGCACGGCCGCCTCAGATGGCATAATGGTGGACGTGCTTTTCTTTTGTTCATTGTTTTTATTGTTGGCCATGCCCACTTTCACAATAGCGTGCACACCACGCTAAATATGTAAAGTGGTGGCCGCGCTTTTGTTTTCTTATGCGCAGGTCGCCAAAAACAACTTTACAAAGATTGATTGCATACTTTTTAACAGCGCGGCATACCACGCTTTCACTTTCTTTCTATTGGACGAGCTATGTGCCTTCCAGCATTGCTGCGTCCCCGGACTCACATGACACCCCCCTGACCCCGCCCCACTACTCGGCAGCAGAAGCAGCAGTGCCACAGTCCGGTATGAGGCCTGGTGCTTTATTTTCAAGTCGTATAAAGGTGCTTTATTTCAAGTCGTCTGGGGTTGTAAACCCGAAATAAACTTTATTGGTTGATAGTTGAGTTAGAACGAGACATGCACAGGCTCGCCGTTAAAAAGCAATTAAAAAAACGTTATTTTTAGGCAGCAGAAAGAAGGCAGCTGTATTTAAACGCAACACTTGTTTTTTTATCAGCTCCACAGCTGTTTCTCCTGAGACAGGTGAGATGTGGTGGGCTGGGGTAACCTTGGAATCGGGGGAGAGGAGGGTTGGTCTCCACCAATCAAGGATTGCCTGGTCTGCTTCTGCCAGTCTGAGACCCTGTGCAGTGCTCTGTGTCTGCTCACTGTCCCGCTGGCGGCTCCCGGGTCTTAGCCCCTGCTCCCTCCAACCCTCCTCATACGGCAGGCATCTTTGGCCAGCTCCTGGGAGCAAGAGGAGTCTCTTGGGGTTTATTCCCCTTCTCCTGGCCGCCTTCCCACTCCTGTGCCTGTAACAGTCTGAGACCCTCGTTGCTCATCGCAGGTTTGAGTACAAGTTCAGCTTCAAGGAGCCACACCTGAGCCTGCCCAACGTGGATGTGCCCTTCTGCACCCACTATGGAGGTAAGAGACTATGGGGGTATGTGTGCGAGTATTCGTGTGCCGAGTCTCTTAGGGGTCTTTAATCACGTTGTTGGTCCTCTCCTGGGGCAATAATGTCAAATATCATCCTTCTTCAATGACGTAAATTTCACATTTGAGTGTCAGTTCAGGCCATTATGTTAACTTGTTTATCTCAGGGACATTAATGTCACACTGACTGGCTCTCCCTTGTACTATTGTTAAGAGACTCTCCCACATCACAGTCTCGCGCAGGGCCATTATTTTCCAGCAGGACCCCCCCATTCTGGGCCATTAATTTCATGGGCAGTCTCATTTGGGGCCCTTCCTCTGTCCACAAGTCAGCCACTCTCTCGGGGCAGTAGCGGCACGTCTGTATCGTGAACCAGGCAATGGCGTGGCACCAAGTTAAGCGGGGAGCCAGCTTAGAGGACAGAAACTGCACTTATGGTTTGGGGTCACTGATTTCATTATTTGCCCAGGGCTTTAAGAGGACCGGGTCTTTTCTGGCCCGGTAGTAATTAATAACGGACATCGAAACGGGTCCTTATCAGGTCCTATGTTCATATCCTTAACCTTACCGAAAATTACACTGATACATTTCTGAAAAAATATTGTAAAAAAACGTTAAAGTAACCCAAGTCAGCGATGACGTTTCTGATATATTTCACATGTTTAACACTATTAGGAAGGCAAGGTTAAGTAAACCATTTCCAGGATGTTGTGTGTCTGTAATTTTAGTGTTGCATATTATTCTTGTTTAGTGCATACTTTGAACTAGGTCGCCTTCAGGTGTTTATACTAGGCCACGATTGCTTTGCAGTGAGGCTGAAGGCAGTGTCAGTATCTTTCTCACTGTGCCTGTCAGTGGGTCAAAAATATGTAGAGAATACAGGGCCTTCCGATCACTGGTCTCTCTGCTGAACAAACAGAGCAAAGGTTGGGTATTCCGGTTGCAGTGTTATTCTGTGCAAACGTGTGTGAAGGAGGTACACAGATGACAAAATATTGACAAGAAAATGCAGGGCTTACAGGTGAGCATGTGCGTTGGGGGATGGTGAAGTGAAGGACATGCGAGGTAGTGCATTCAGGAGGGAGTGAAAAGAGGGTGCTTGAGAGCAGGGTTCTCCAAAGTCCGTAATGGAGGGCTGGATCCACGCCAAATTTTTAAGAGAACTACATTTATTAGGTTGAGCCTGGGCAGCGCATGCGCTGCTCTGCGAGGCATGCTGTATACAGGTAGGGACTTAAAGCTCCGCCGACTCTACGCCCATATTTTTCATTGGCTGGCTTGTGTCATTGTCCACTGTAAACTGTGGCTGTTCATTGGTCAATAGGCTTAGTAGTCCCTCCTTAATACAGCCTTATCTCATTTTGTAACCTCCGATGGCGACACCCCGTTACATGTATTGTTACTCGGTAGGCTTTAATTACAGCCTCCGAGCACTATTTTCTCAAATAGCATTGTCCTGCCTGCTGTTGCAGGCAGGACACGTTCTCTCCCAATGCTTTTTAAAAAAACAAATGTATAGCACAGGCATTTGCAATGCAATAGGTCTTGCATTTGCGAGAGTTTAAGCTATTGGCCTTATATTTATCTGTTTTAAAAACACAAATAAAAGGCATTGTCATTTACAATGCCAATAGCTCAAACTCAAGTAAATGCGAGACCTACTGCATTGCAAATGCTTGTTTTTTGTAATGTTACTTCATAAGTGTATCCTTACCCTAGTTGAAATGAAGGTTTTTGTAGAGCGCATGTTTGCCGTGGTGTCTTAGCGCTAGCTGTCGTCAATCTGTACAAGGACCGTCGCAATCGGCTAAGATGTATGAGCGAATAGCCATGTTTTCAAGGCCTTTCTGAACAGTAGCATATTGCTTTGCTTTCCGAGACTGGTGGGCATCGTATTCCATAGTTTAGGTGCCTGGTGCAGGAAACTTCTGCCACCCCACTTAAGCGTCCTGATCCTTGGGACCACCAACAGAGAGGCTGATGCTGATCTAAGCTCTCGCTGTGGGGTGTAACGCATGATGTGTTGATTAAGTTAGGCTGACCCAGTCCCATGCAGGGTCTTATGCAGGATGCACAGGGATTTGAAATGAATCCTTGCCTGGACTGGTAGCCAGTGCAGGTCTCGAATAGCTTGGCTTATGGGGCTGAATTTTGAGGAGAAAGCGAGCCGCCGCATTCTGTAAAATCTGCAATTTGCGTATTACACTCCTTTTAGCTCCCAAGTAGAGGGCATTACAATAATCAATCTTGGAAAGTACTAACGCAGTAATGACTGTCTTTCTGAGGGCCATGGGGATAAAAGGTAAAATCTTACGAAGAACCTTCAAAGTATAAAAGCATGCAGAGGTAGTATTGTTTACTTGGTCAGATAGAGAGAGCTGGTCGTCTATTTTGACCCCAAGATTTTTAACTTGCTTGACAGGCAAAGGGCAGGACCCTGCTACTTCCGGCCACCAGGTAGAGTTCCAAATGGAAGTGTCCTTTCCAAACATGACCACTTCAGTCTTTCCGGTATTCAATTTTAAACAATTTTCCGACATCCAGGTAATAATGCGACTCATGCAGTTATTAAAACTAAGTGCCACTTCCTCAGGTTTGGATGTTAAGGAGACGACTATTTGTGTGTCGTCGGCATAACATACAACTTTAAAACCATGGGAGCGTATGAGTTTGGTTAGTGGGATGACGTAAACATTGAATAGGGTAGGGGAAAGTGATGATCCCTGAGGGACACCTCAGGGCAGGGCATATGGGCGCGACTTATGTTCATCCATCTTAATGGATTGCTCTCTACCAGTTAGGTATGATCGGAGAATGTCTGAGGCTTTGTTTACAACTCCTATATCGGCCAGGCGCTGAATGAGAGTATGGTGATCGACCGTATCAAACGCGGCCGATAGGTCTAGTAGAACCAATAATACCCCCCCCCCACCAAATCGAGCTGGATACGTATGTCCTCTGTAGCAGCGATCAGTGCGGATTCTGTGCTGCGACAGGGACGGAAACCATGTCGCGCAGAGTCAAGTTTATCATTTACCTTTATGAAGGATAGTAGTTCTTCGTTGAGGGCTTTTTCCAATACTTTTGAGGGGAATGGTAGGCATGAGATTGGCCGATAGCTGCTAACCTCAATAGGGTCCAAGGTAGGCTTCTTCACAATGGGTCTGACTAAAGACTTTTTCCAGGTATCAGGAAAATGCCCAGCGCGCAGAATGTTGTTAAGAAGAGGTTAATTTATTAGCGATTTTACTGGGTGCCATGTGAAAGACCATGGCAGGGCAGGGGTCCAAGGGGGAACCCGACTTTGTCGCCAGTATTAGCTTCTCTACTCTGCCTACTGTTAGAGTATGGAATTCGTGCAGGAAGACCTGCGTGGTCTCGTTGTCGTGGTGAGGTTAGCAAGATTTTGTCCCCATTTTGCTGTTAGAGAACTCATCAGAGACTGACTACTTTATCACAAAAAAAGTCTGCTAGTTTATCGCAGAACTGACTAGTGGAGTTTAGCTGTTTGCTGTTGCCGAAATTGGATAGAGCAGAAACAGTCTTAAAAAGCTTTCTGGCGGAGTTCTTAGAGGCCTTAACTTTCTCCGTAAAGAAGCTAGATTTTGCTGAGACTATTGCGTCTTTGTATATTACTAGTGCCTCATTGTACTGTGTTTTGTCATTATCAGAGTAATCTTTCCTCCATATTCGTTCCTTGGCTCTACACTTTCTCTTTAGCTCTTTTAGCTCGACGGAGTACCATGGGGCTGAAAGTGCTCTATTGCTAGTATGTATGTGGGTTTCGGGTGCTAGCTTCTGCACAACTTGATTGATCCAACTATTAAAATTACGAGCTGCTGATTCTGGGTCAACATCTAGTTGCGGTTCTTGGGACTGTAGGGCAATTTCTAAGTCAGGGATATTTATTTGACTCCAGAGTCGTACTACCCCTGCCTTGTTTTTCTTCTGTTCTAAATCAAAGAATATAGCCTTGTGATCAGTCCAGATCAGAGGCAGCGTGTTCCTAAATTTTAGTTGCGGGTGGTTTGTAAAAATACCGTCTGTGTGATTCCCTTTGTGGGTGGACTCTGTAATGATTTGCTTAAAGACTAAACTTTTTAGCACGTCAACTAATTTATTTGTGTCACAACTTTCAGTAGACTAAGTGAAAGTTGAGATCCCCAAGTATGGAAAAGTTGGCATATTCCATACGAGACTCCATTGCGGTAGCAAATCGATTCAATAAAACGGTTTCTAGGCCCTGGTGGTCTATAAATTAATAACCCATTGAAAACATGTGTGTTACTACATTTAAATGAGAATTGAATGGCTTCTTCTATTAATTGAGGGATGCCAGAGAAGATAGCTTTAATATGGGAGCGGTAGACGATAGCCACTCCCCCACCTAGTTGTCCCTCTCTGTCAAATCTGTGGAGAAGATATCCATTAGGTATGGCAATGTTTAAATCAGGGTCAGCAGAGCTGTGAAGCCATGTCTCGGTGAGAAACATTAAGTCGGGTTTATACTGGTCGAGAAAGTCAGCTATTTCATATTTATGCTTAGGAAGTGATCTTACGTTCAGCAGCACACAGCTTAAGGAGTATTTATTAGATTTGTCAGGACTTTGACAAAATTTGTTTTTTAGTGTTGTTATAATTTTAGCATCTTTGACTTGTTACTTTGACTGCAAAAAAAGGTATGGATTTGTGCAAGTTCTAAAACGTGTTGTGTCATTTCTTTTATTTTTTTCCTTTCTAGTAGGATATTTGTGGTGCTTGCTGTGTCTGTGCAAAGTAGGTGAAGTTGATCCTCAGTCTAGCGGTCTGTGGCAAGTGAGAGGAACCTTTTGGAGTCTAAAGTTCATTGTGTGGTTTGTATTGATACTCTTTTCCAGATTATGTCAATGGGTATATTTACAGTTTGATATTGCCACAGTTTGCTGAGTTCTAATTTGCTGACAGAAAAGCAGGTTGTAGGTTTGCTTTTCTTATCTGCTTCTGAACATGGCTCTGAGACGGACTCTGATCTGAGGACAAAGTTGAAGAATCTGGCAGCAAATTTTCTGTCAGAGGAGAATCGTCTGATGATGAATCCACCATTAGTGCTGATGAAGTGCCTCCTTTAGAGGACACTAATATGCTGGTAGGGAGGCAAGAGCAAGGTGTAGGCAGGGGCTGGAAATCATCCATCAGAAGTGCCGAACCCTGGGTTGCCCCCAACATGGTGCAGCCTGTTTTGCCTGGTGTTGCAGGGTGTAGGGTCAATACAGAGAGCTTTTTTAATTAGCAACTTCTTCCAACTGTTTATTGATGTGATATGGCACGATACTGTTGAGCAGACTAATTTGTATGCAGAATAATATTTGAGGGACAACCGTGCCACTTTAAGACCTACTCCAGAGCCCCAAATCTTCATGAGATTAGGCAGTTTGGGGGTTTAACACTGCTGGTGTGATTGATTAGGAAACCATAAATATTGGTATACTAGTCCCATGGTGGCAACTGCTATATTTCCTGCAACCATGAGCTGAGATTGGCATTTGCTTCTGCAGTGGATGCTGCATTTTGCGGATAATGCTACAGCAATGCCAAGAAATCACCGCGATAGTGACCTTCTCTTCAAGATTCGGCCTGCCCATGACCATTTAGTAGATCGTTTCTCAGTCACCTATGTTCCAGGGAAAGAAATATCCATCAATGAGTCTCTGGTTCTGTAGGAAGCTGGCTCTCTATATACTATACCAAAAAGAGGTATACTGTTCAGAGAGTCCAGTGGATCCCCAAAGGTTTTGCAGAGGCTAAAGTAGACAATAATAAAGTTCTTTTTTGTGGTAGTGTGGGCGAGCAGTTAGGCTTATCAGAGGGTAGTGTGAAGAATTGGTTGTACATACAGTGGCAATAAACGAGACAATGAATAAATCTGAGACCAATTTTTAAAAAGTTATACTAAAAAGTTATACTTGGTAATTTTAATTTTTCCGAACCACAGAACTTCGTCATAGGTAAATAAGTTTTTCAATAAAAATACTTTTCCGTTTCAAAAATGGACACTTAGCGCAATTTTCAGACTTTGCAATGTTAACCTATGGGAGGAAGAAAACATTCAGCATACATAGGGATAACATTGACTTACAAGACCAGTCTTTTGGGCAAGGTTCAGTTCAGCACCAACAGTGCACAACCAGCGGTACATGGACGGCCAGGTGCAGGGTGCAAATATGAGGTCGGGCGCCCAATGCAAATCAATGGGGATTGGGGGCACTCGGGCAGAGGCTGCTTACAAGTGAATAGCAGCAGCTTGGGGGGGCCATTCTCCAGGGGTTGAAGCAAGCACAGGATGGTGTCCAAAGCAGCAGCAACACCACCACCAGCGCCACAGGGGTGGCTGGGTGCAGGGTGCCAACACAGCGTCGGGTGCCCAAGGCAATGGAGAACAGCCAAATCGAACAAGGGCTGCAGGCCAGGAGGCCGGTCGCAGGAACCCAACAGCTGCAAAGGTAAGTTGCAATGGTCAGGAACGAAGGGACACCTTTTGTCCTTTTCACCAAGGCCCAGGACGGGTGCAGGATTGCTTTTTGGTGTCTGAAACAGCATCCCAGAGCAGCTTGCGGTTGAGAGGGTCTCCAGGCAGAGGCTGCAGGAGAGGTCAGCTCACGGTGGACTAGGGCTCTGGAGCACTGGGGAACCTTGCTGGAACCGGTGGGCCACTTGGAGTCGGGCCGGAGGCGTCGGGTGCAGAGGTGGGACCAGGGGCAGGCTTTGCGGTTCTTCAGGTCACAGAGTCTTTACTTTGAAGATGGCTGCTTGGTGAACAGGTCCACTGTTCTCGGGAGTCTTGATCTTTGTTGAAGGCAGTCAGACTTCCCAGGGTTCTGGAGGTCACTGGGCTGCAGGACGAGTCGTCTTTTGGTGCAGGATCATCGAGGGCTGCAGACAGGTTGGTAGGGCTGGGTCCAAGTCCGTTGGTCTCTGCAGTCCTCTCTGCTGGTGTGACTCTGTAGTGTTCGGCTCTTTTTAGGTTGTCAGGAACTCAAGTTCACGGTCTGGGGAAGCCACATAAATACTAGATTTTAGGGGTGTTACAAGGGAGTGACAGGTAGTGTCCAATGGGTGTCTGCACCCTCTATTATGCCCACCTTTTGTGGGAGGGGGACATAGACCTAGCCCTGATTGAATAAGTCCCACCATCTTCAAGACGGCGGGCACTGAAAAGTGTACTTCACCTCGCCTCCAGCACCTGAGGGGTGGAGTTGGCAGAGGGGGGCACATTTATTCTTTCTAACTTTTCCCGCCTGTCCTCCCACCAAAAAGGGGGTGAGGAAAGGAAGGGGGCCTGCTCCCTCTCGCAGGAGGGCCTGGGGGTCACATTACAAAGGCAGCAATGCCTTTGAAGTGCCCAGCCACAAATGGCTCTTCCTGACCAGGGGGGAGGTGTGAACACCTCCACCCAGGAAAGGCATTGTTCTCGGCCTCAGAGTGCGCAGGCACTCTTCCCATGAGGCCAGAACACTGTCTGCTGTTAACAAGCTGGCTCAGGCCAGTCGGTGACCACACTAAGGACTGGTAGGTTTCAGGGGACCCATCTAAGGGGTCCTCTGTGTGCACTTTTTAATAAATCTGACACTGGAATCGGTGCAGGTTTATTATGCTGGTATTAAGATGTATATGCCTTGTGAAAGTGCCACTAGATATATGTATAATTTCAGGGT
The DNA here is from genome assembly GCA_963921515.1 of Calotriton arnoldi. Classification (NCBI taxonomy): domain Eukaryota; kingdom Metazoa; phylum Chordata; class Amphibia; order Caudata; family Salamandridae; genus Calotriton; species Calotriton arnoldi. Next base: position 1,465,334 of record CAWUFW010001797.1, read on the forward strand.
GTACACTGGTAGGGATTCTTCAGTGTATTCACTTTCATAGATTCCCATTGCTTGTATCAGAACAGCCTCACCCCATAGAACCTTCCTGAGAGAGCCTCAGATTTTTGTAGCCGTTGTGTAACAGTGTAACAGAATATGCTGAAGGCTGAGCTGTCCCAGGAGAGGAGGGTGGGCGCATGGGAATCTATGAAAGTTACCAATACTGGAGAACCAAAGTTACAGGTAAGTAACTTGTTTTCTTACTCCAGTATTGGAACTTTCATAGATTCCCATTGCTTGTATCAGAATAGCTAGCAGTCAGAACGCACATTTTGTGTAATACATTGTTATGAACCTTGCCAAATGCATACAGTCATCAGAGCTACAAGATATCAAAACGTAGTCCGTGAACATCATGATTTACAAAATGTGCTAATAACCAATAAAAGGAAGGAGGGTTAGAAGGGAAAGCTCACCACTTATTGAAAGAGGTTCCTCAGGACTGCCTGTCCCACTGCAGCGTCACTCCGCGTGGAGGAATCCAAGCAGTAATGCTTCGTGAAAGTATGGGCACTGCTCCATGTTGCTGCCCTGCAAATGTCTTTGATCGGCACTCCGGTGAAGAGAGCAGCTGAAGAAGAGATGGCTCTCGTAGAGTGCGCCCGGACTCGCCCTTCTAGGGGCTTACCAGCCGCTTGGTGACAGTATTGGATCGCGCTGGCAATCAATCTCGCAACCCCCTGCTTCGAAAGAGGGAAACCCTTGCGAGGGGCACTGAAAGCAACAAAGAGTTGTGTAGATCTTCTGAAGTCCTTGGTACGTTGAAGGTAAAATTTCAGACACCTTTGAACGTCCAGCGAGTGAAGAGTCCTCTCCGCTGGAGTAGTGGGTCGAGGAAAAAAGGATTTGAGAATCACTGGTTCATTCAAATAAAAGTCTGAAGGGACCTTCGGGATAAATTTTGGATTCATTCTCAGAATCAAAGTCTCTTTTTTAAACTGTAAGAACGGCTCCTTAATCGTGAGAGCGTGCAGTTCACCTACCCTCCTGGCCGATGTTAAGGCGAGAAGGAGGGCCACTTTCCATGAGAGGAATTTCAGGTCCGCCCTATGAATTGGTTCAAAAGGCGGCCTCGTGAGTTGAGTAAGGACTAAGTTAAGCTGCCACAGAGGTGGTGGAGGTCTAACTGGTGGAAAAACTCTAAAAAGACTTTTAAGAAATTGTTTTACGATTCTTGCTGACCAGAGGGAAGGTCCAGAAGAAGTTCGTCTGAATCTAGAAATGGCTGCCAGGTGCACCTTGATAGAGGAATGAGTGAGACCTGACTTAGCCAATGCCAAAATATATGGCAAAATCTGATGAGGAGCAGACGAGTAAGGATGAATGTTCTCTTGCCGGCACCACAGGCAGAAAAACCCTTCCATTTCAAGCGATACATCTTGTTCGTACTTGGTGCCCGGGCTTGAGCCAGCACCTCTCTACACTCTGGCGAGATATTTAGATTCTGAAATTCTCGGTGCTCAGGAGCCACGCTGATAACTGAAGTGAGCTTGGATCCGGATGTACCACTTGACCCTGGGACATTGTCAACAGAGAAGGAATTGGGCACAGATGAATTGGATGATCCAGGGAGAGGAGGAGAAGCTCCGTAAACCAAAACTGGCGGGGCCACGCCGGGGCCACCAGAATCATTCTGCAGGGCTCCGCTTTGAGCTTCCTGAGAAGCTTGGGAATTAGTGGGATCGGAGGAAAAGCGTAAACAAAGGCGCCTGACCAGGCCATCGAAAGTGCATTCCCCAATGATCCCGGATGGTGTTCCCTGCTTGCGTAGAATCGGCATTTCTTGTTTCCTGGAGTGGCAAAGAGATCTATGGGTGGAGTGCCCCAGAGATTGAAAATCCTGTCCAGAGTGTGTTGGTCTAATTCCCACTCGTGGCTCACTGACTTGAGACGACTGAGCGTGTCTGCTGTCTTGTTGAGGGCACCTGGAAGGTGTTCCACCGAAAGTGATATTTTCCTTTGGATAGCCCATTCCCAAATCTCCTGAGCCTCTTTGGATAGCGGACGAGACCTTGTTCCTCCCTGCTAGTTTACATAATGCATGGCCGTCGTGTTGTCCGTACGGAGCAGGACAGTGGATCGTCGGATCCGCGGAAGGAAGACCTATAAGGCCAGACGAATCGCTCTGAGTTTTAAAAGATTGATGTGGAGAAGGCGATGCTGGGGCAGCCAGCGACCGCTCACCTGAAGATCTTGCAAGACTGCTCCACCAGCCTTCTAGAGAGGCGTCCGTTGTAATTATTAGAGGAGCTGGTGTGACTCTGAAGGTGAGACCCTGAGAGATATTGTCTCTGACCGTCCACCACCTGGCCACCTCTTTCATAGGCGGAGTTATCGTGATCTTGTCTTCGAAAGAGCCCTCTGCCTGTCGCCACTGTAAATCCAGTTGCTCTTGTAGTGGGTGCATCCGTAACCTGCAATTTGGAATCAAGGGAATGCAGGACGAGATTGACCCTAGAAGGGATTTGTAGAGGCGAACTGAAAGTGACCTCCTTTTTTGCAATCGACGGGCAGAGGCCATCAGCTTTGTTTGCCTTTCTTTTGATGGGAACGCTTTGCAACAAGATGTGTCCAGAATGGCTCCCAGGAACTTGGCCGACTTGGACGGGCACAGGACCGACTTTTCCGTGTTGAGCTGAAGACCCAGGTGACGGAAGAGCTGAGTGCATGCCTTGACAGCTTCTTCTGTTGCGTGATGAGACGGAGCTTTCACCAGCCAGCCGTCCAGGTAAGGAAAAACTTGAAGCGTCTGCTTCCTGAGAAACGCTGTGACTGGGGCTAGGACCTTCGTGAAGTTCCGCGGAGCGGATCTGAGTCCGAAAGGTAGGACCTTGAATTGAAAGTGGCTCTTGGCTACTGTAAAGCGTAAAAACTTCCTGTGGGCCTGGTGGATGGGGATATGGAAGTATGCGTCCTCTAGATCCAGGGTAGCCATGTAATCTCCTGGATTGAGGAGCCGTAAAATGTCCTGTAAGGAGACCATCCGAAAAGAGAGCTTTATGAGATAGGTGTTTTGCTCCCTCAGGTCTAAAATTGGGCGCCATTTTTCTACGGTCTTTTGAACAAGAAAGAACCGGGAATAGAATCCTTTTCCCCGCTGGGATAGGGGAACCGGTTCTATCGCCCCTTGAGAAGTAGTTGGTGGGCTTCTAGACGTAGAAGGTGCAGGTGTTTGGATTCGGTGGCGCGAGGGGCTTTGGATGGTGGTTGATGTTGAAATTCCAGAGTATGGCCTGACAGAACAATATTGAGAACCCACCGATCTGATGTTATACATTACCAGTTGTGGAAGTATTGGGATATCCTGCCCCCCACTGGTGTTACAGGGGACACAGGAACAGTAGGAAGAGCCAGGAAGCCGCTACTGGCGCTTAGAGGAATCCCTCCCCTGGCGCCCTTGTCTTCCTCTAGATGATGACCGAGAGAAAGAAGACGACTGGCCTTGTCTCTGAGAATATTGCGGCCGGTAAGATTGGGAAGGCTGCGAATAAGAGGAATAGAGCTGTTGCTGGTATCCGCCTCTATACGAGGAAAAACCTCTACCTCTTGCTCCACGGAAGGGAACCTTGCGGTATTGTAGAGTCCCAAGGGATTTTGCAGTTTCTGTTTCCTTTATATCTTGCAGCGCATCATCAATGTGCTTCCCAAAGAGCGCTTCACCGTCAAAGGGAAGATCCAGGATCTTGTTCTGGACTTCTGGCCGGAACCAAGTGGCACGAAGCCAGCCTTGGCGTCGAAGGACTGCTGCCCCTGCGAGAGAGCGGAAAGCTGTAGTGGCAATGTTCATAGCGCAGTCAATTATTTCGGAAGATGTTCTTTCTCCCTCTTGAAGGATCTTTTTGGCTTCGGCTTTAGCTTCTTCGGGCAGCTGGTCCAGATACGGAGACAGATCGCACCACATCTGGCGATCATACCGTCCAAAAATAGCCAAGGCATTAGACGCTCTAACCAGGAGGCTGGACATGGAAGAGAACCTCTTCCCAGCATTATCCAACCGCCTTCCCTCTTTATCAGGTGGCGTGGTAAGAGGTGCTGCTGGATTTTTAGATTTTCTCTGGGCCGCCTGTGAAATCACCGAATCCGGTTTCGGATGGCTAACCAGACAAGCGGGGCTATCATCCGGAGCTTTGTACTTCTTTTCCAGACGAGGAAGCACAGGAATGACAGTGGCCAGCGACTTCATAACCTTTAGACCCTCACTCTAGACATGGTCCACGATAGGGATCGAGCGAACAGACTTTCTGTAAGGTTCTTTGAAGTCATACAAAAAACATTCCGACTGCACTGATGAAATAGGCAGATCGAAACGCTTAGAAGCCCTCTCCATTAAATTGTGAAAGCCTCCAATATCAGCTGGAGGAGAATCCGCCGGTTCTGGAACAGGAGAGGCGGGGTCAGGAATAATGTAGTCATCCCATTCCCTGTCCGGGTCAGGGATCGTCCTAGTTCCTTGGTCATCATCGGATGTGTCGTCCTGGACTGTAACCACATTCTGCTGTGGCTCCGGTAACTCCGGTAATGGAATTTGTTGAGACTGAGGTGTAACCGGAAGAGCAAGTGGAGTTGGAGGCACTTGCCCTGTTGCCTGGCCAGAGGACTGTGTTGGAAACCTTTTCCTGTAATCCGAAAGCATGAACTGCAGGTCTGTAACGAGGGAAGATGGCATACAGACCATGTCCTGTTGATATTGATCTTGAGAGCTGGATTGTGGCATATACTGTTGCTGCTCCATGTAATAGTCCTCAGAGTCCGAATCTTGATATTTCACATGCAGCTGAGATGGGCTATGTGCATCACCATAAGGACCTTCATCGTCCTCGGAAAACTCCTTTTCCAAAAGGAGAGCCGGAGGCAGGAGTGTCACTTTCCTTGGAGAAGTCATTTCCGGGGTAATGTGACGTCTCCTGATAGAAATTGCCACATTTTGTATCGTCGACGAGGTAGTCGACGGAGCTGCCGGCGACAATGTCTGAATCGTCGACGAGGAAAGATCCACCGTCGACGGGACCGTCGTCGAGACCGTCGTCATTATTAGGCTGGAAGCTGTCGACGTCGACACCATCACCGTCGTCATCCTCGTCGACGTGGAAGTTGTTAAAGTAGACGTCGACGACAGAATAAGAGGTACCTCAGTATGTGGCATCGTCGATGAAGTCGTCGTCGACGAAGCCGCTGGAGACGAGGAAACTCTCGTCGACGAGCCCATCAACGGAGCCAAAGTCGACGCCGGTGACATTTTTGAAGTCGTCGACGGTATTGATGTTGTCGTCGTCGACGAGCGAACTTTCCTGTCAGCTTTTCCCTCAGGACGGACAGAAGCTGGTTTTTTGAAAGTTTTTGCCTTCTCAGAAGGCGGAGAAGAAGCAGAAGGCCCATGGCTTGTCTTCTTCACCGGTGCTACATCCACAGCAAGCCCTTCCCTCTCCTTTACACCTCGGTGAGGAGATTTGATGGGACTACGCCTGTCAGACCTATCAGAGGTCTTTTGGAAGGCTTTGGAAGGGTGTTCTGAAGAAGTAGAAGGAGAAGACCTACCCCTTTTTTGCGATCTCCTCGACGATGTCGCAGAAGAAGCATCATCACTGTCACTTGAAACAGGATCTTTTCGTGACTTTAATTTCTGAAGCCAAGTGAGCAGACGTCCCCCACGGTCCCGTAAGGTCTTGGTTGAGTAGGTTCAACAGATCTTGCAGTCAGTAGGTTTATGGTCCGGATACAAACAATAAATACAGTCTTTATGTTTGTCCTCAACATAAAGTCTCTTTTTGGAGCAGGTGGCACAAGCCTTGAAAAGAGCTTTCTTTTCCCTGTCTGACATATTGAAGATTTGAAGATGAAAAAGTAGTTGGTTGAAGAAAAACTGAGCAGAGCTCAGTGGAGACTCCCTTGCACAACGTGCGGTAGAAAATCTGAGGCTCTGAGGCTCTCTCAGGAAGGTTCTATGGGGTGAGGCTGTTCTGATACAAGCAATGGGAATCTATGAAAGTTCCAATACTGGAGTAACTGGAGGCCACTCGCACGTGGTAGGCTAGCTGCCCAGGTGCCTACTCAGCTACCCACATTGAGGGGGAAAAAAAAAAAGTCAGTTTTCAGTGGAAAAATGCCATATGTCTAAGTTGCGTTTTGGGTCCTTTCCGGTCCTGGCCACTAGTCCTACCCACACAAGTAAAGTACCGTTTTTATTGAGATATGAGGAATGCTGGGTTGTAGGAAATTTGTGGCTCAACGCAGATTCATGAAGTTTTCCTCAAAGAAATGTGAAGAAAATGTGTGCTATTAGTAAACGTTTAAGGTGTGCAAGGGCTTTTGGGTAAGGAAACCTGGTGACAGCCCCACAAGTCACCCCACCCTGGGTGTCTAGATGTAAAAAAAATGTGCAGGTTTTCTAGGATTCCCTAGATGCTCGCTGAACTAGGGACCAAAAACAACAGCTATCGACATTGAAAAAAGGGTCCGTTTTCAATGGAAAAATCTGACGTGTCTATGTTGTGTTTTGGACCTTTCCTGTTGCAGACAAAAGGCCTACCATATTTATCGAGATACGCAGAAACACAGAATAGTACAACATTTGTTATTACAAATTGTATTTCTCTGCATTTGTGCCTGACAAATGTAAGCCTGTGTGTGAGAAAGAAGCCATTTTGAAAACATACCCTCTGAATCACATGCTAGTATGAGCACCCACTTAATTCAGAGATTGTACAAATAACCACTGCTCCTAAACCCTGAATCTAGTGTCTATTTCAGAAATACATAGGCTTTGTGGATACCCATTTTTCTCTTTTTTATATTTTACCATATTAACTGCTCTATACCTGGTACACAATGAAAAACCATTGTAAGGTGCAGCTCAGTTGTTCTCTCTGTGTAACTTGGGTTCTTGGAACACTTACTAACTAACCCTAAATATCCCCACAACTAGAGGGTCTAGCAGACGTAATGGTATATTTTGTAAATCGGCCATCGTGACAAGAAAGAAGAAATGAAAACGCCGTCACAAATGGCCGCTTTTCCCTACTCATTTTCAATATTTTTTATTTCAACATTTAGTTTCTTTGGGAAAACTTTGAGGGATCTACACAAATGTCCGCTTGCTGAATTTGGAATTGTGTCTGCTTTTCAGAAATCTATAGCTTTCTGGGATCACCCATGGGATTCACACCAGTTTCTTCCACAAACAGTAGGCTGAAAGCACAAAATTTGGAAAAATGGGCTACCTCTTTAAAAAATGCCACAAATAGTTTTTTTTGATTCAGCTCTGCATGTTCCTGAAAGTGGGAAGATGGTGACTTTAGCACAGCAAACCATTTTTTTAATGCCATTTGTAGGGGGGAAAAACACAACAATTGTTTTCTAGAGTAGTTTTTCCCCTCAAAATACAAAATTTGGCTATTTTCCTCTGTTTCCTTCACGGGAACCCACAAACCCTGGGTACCTTTAGGATCCCCAGGATGTTGGAAAAAAGGACGCAAATTTGGCGTTAATGCACAAGTTACTAACTTGTGTAACGATATATCTGTAAGAGACAGTAGTTAGTGACAGATTCCTTACCTTAGAATATCCACAGGCGTCAGGCTGGATCCGGAAAGTTTTTGCGTAGCAGTACCCTTTGCGCGTCGGTAGGCGGCGTCGTGCGGCTCCGCGTCCGTCGTCGGCGTCGTGCTCGCCGGGATGACGTCGCGGGCAGTACTTAGACGCCGCCCTGCGCGCTGACGTCAGTTCTGTACACGACTTTCCGCGCCAGGAACGCAGAGCCATGCAAGAAGCTGACATAGGTGTCTGAAAAATACTAGGGCCCTGAAAGGGATGTCCTTAACCCTAGAAATCAGTTCGCAGAACGGGGAGGATGGGTGGGGCGGTAGGGAATCGGTCACTAACTACTGTCTCTTACAGATATATCGTTACACAAGTTAGTAACTTGTGCATCTGAAAGAGACACGTTAGTGACAGATTCCTTACCTTAGAATAGATACCCCAGCAATACCAACCCCGGTGGTGGGTCTGCGAACAAAGATCAGACAAGGAAGTCCCGGAGGACACAACGGCCAAAGAAGCCGTCCCTCCGGACCTGACTGTCAAGGCAGTAATGCTTTGTAAACGTGTGCAGCGAGGCCCACGTAGCTGCCTGACAGATATCCTGCAGCGGAACACCGCGGCCCAAAGCCATGGTAGCAGCCGTTGCCCTGGTGGAATGGGCACGCAGCCCAACAGGAGGCTCCTTCTTAGCCAAAGAATAGCAGGCCTTGATGCACAAGGTAACCCAGCGGGAGATGGTTCGCTTGTGCACCGCCCGACCTTTTGGCGCCCACGTAGCCAACAAAGAGCTGGTCATCCACCCGGAAGTGTTTTGTGCGGTCGATATAGAAGGAGAGCGCACGTTTTGGGTCCAGACGGTGGAGCCTCTCTTCCTCTCTGGAAGGATGCGGAGGCGGAAAGAAGGTAGGCAAAGTGATGGTCTGCCCAATGTGGAAGGCAGTAACCACCTTTGGCAAGAAGGACGGACTCGTCCTAAGAACAACCTTGTCTGGATGGACAGACAGAAAGGGAGGTTTGCATGATAGAGCCTGGAGCTCACTCACCCGCCGAGCGGAGGTGATGGCCACCAGAAAGGCTGTCTTCAGAGTCAGAAGACGAAGAGGACAGTTATGTAGAGGCTCAAAGGGAGCGCACATTAAAAGGTAAGAACCAAGTTCAAGTCCCACTGAGGCATCACAAACGGAACAGGAGGGAAGAGGTGTGTAATGCCTTTTAAGAACCTGTTAACAGGGGACTTGAAAAGGGAGGGCTGATCAGGGAGCCTGAGGAAGGCCGAGATAGCACAGAGAACCCTTGATGGTACCCAGGGCAGAACCCTGTTGGGCCAGAGAAAGAAGGAACAGAAGGACCTCAGAAAGAGGGGCAGAAAGGGGGTTCACAGCCTTTGCTGTGCACCATGCCACAAATTTGTTCCACCTGCAGGCGTATACCACCTTAGTGGAGGGACGCCTGGCTGCCAGAATCACATCACAAACTTCGGGAGGCAAGTCGAAAGGAATCAACTGCCGCCGCTCAATCTCCACGCAAGCAGGTGGAGGCTGGACAGGTTCGGGTGGAGGACCGTCCCCTGTTGCTGCGACAGAAGATCCTCCCGAAGAGGCAGACGGATCGGGGGATCTACGCTCATACTGAGTAGCTCGGGATACCAAACTCTTTGAGCCCAGTCCGGAGCCACAAGGATGACTTGGGCCCGGTCGTGCCGAATCTTCTTCAACACTCTGGGTAGAAGTGGTATAGGCGGAAAGGCGTATAACAGACCGCAACTCCACTCGCGACGAAAAGCGTCGCCGAGCGAGTGCCGCCTTGGAAATTCCAACGCGCAGAACTGATGACATTGCGCGTTCTCTTCGGTGGCGAATAGATCTAACCAAGGCTCTCCCCATTGTAGAAAGAGTCCTTGCGCTACTTCCGAGTGAAGACGCCATTCGTGATCCATCATGCACCTGCGGCTGAGTTCGTCCGCCCTGGCGTTCAGGGAACCTGCCAGGTGTTGAACCATCAGGAACATGCCCTGATGTTCCAGCCATGTCCAGAGGCGCAGAGCCTCCTGACAGAGGGTCCACGACCCCACCCCGCAATGTTTGTTGCAGTACCACATGGCGGTGGTGTTGTCTGTGAACACCTGCACTACCTTCCCTTTGACAGAGGGAATGAATGCCTTGAGTGCAAGTCGGATCGCCCGGAGCTCCAGAAGGTTGATATGGAGCCGGGACTCTGCCGGAGACCAGAGGCCTCTGATCTCCGCCTCTCCCATGTGACCGTCCCATCCCAGAAGGGACGCGTCCGTCACAACTGTGTGCTCTGGCTGGGGAAGGGAGAGGGATCTGCCCATGACCCATTGCCGGTCCGTGAGCCACCACTGCAACTGTTTTGCAGTCCCCTCCGAGATCTGGACGTGATCGGACAGGTTGCCCCGGTGCTGCGCCCACTGGAACTTCAGGTCCCACTGCAGAGCCCGCATATGCCATGTGGCATGATTGACCAGCAGGATGCAGGAGGCCATGAGGCCCAGCAGCCTCAGGGTCATCCGTACCGAAACCCAGGATAAAGGCTGAAAGATCGGAATCATAGCCTGAATATCCCGGACTCGCCGTTCGGGAGGATAGGCCCGAAACTGCGTCGTGTCCAGAACTGCTCTGATGAAAAGGAGCTGTGGAGAAAGAATCAGATGCGACTTCGGCACATTGATGGAGAACCCCAGCGAGTGCAGGAGTTCGGCCGTAGTCTGGAGGTGGGAGACGACTGCCTGGGACGAGCCCGCCTTCAGCAGCCAGTCGTCGAGGTAGGGGAAGACTCGGCGCAGATGAGCTGCGACCACCGCCATCACTTTCGTGAACACCCGAGGGGCACTTGTAAGGCCAAAGGGGAGCACGGTGAACTGAAAATGCTCGAGGCCTACCGTGAACCGTAGGTAACGCCGGTGGGCCGGCAGGACGGGGATGTGGAAATAAGCGTCCTGCAAGTCCAACGCTACCAACCAGTCTCCAGGGTCGAGGGCAGTCAAGACCTGAGCTAGGGTGAGCATCTTGAACTTCTCCTTCCGGAGGAAGCCATTGACGTTCCGGAGGTCCAAGATAGGACGCATGTCCTCCTTGTCCTTTTGGGCACCAGAAAGTAGTGGGAGTAGCAACCACGTCCTACTTCTGGGGTCGGAACATGCTCGATGGCCCTCTTGGCCAAGAGGGCCGTGACTTCCTTCTGCAGAAGCACCAAGTGATCCCCTGACATGCGGTGGAATTGAGGTGGCATGGCTGGGGGGTGGTCTCGAAGGGGAGGGAGTAGCCCTTCGGACAATGTCCAAGACCCACCTGTCCGAGGTAATGGGACGCCAGTGGTGAAGGTGATGGCGGACCCTGCCCCTACTGGCGTGCTGTGCACCTGAAAGGAGGGGCTAGGAGGGCTTGGAGGCCGCGGACGGGTTGGAGGTGGTGGCCTGACCCGCACGCTGGTTGCCCGAACCGCCACGGCGGTATCCACGTCCTCGGCCACGCGAAGGCGCTTGCTGCGCGGGCCGTTGGCCGGGCTGCTGACGTGACTGGGCGCCCCTCCCGTGGCCACGAAAGGGGCGAAAAGCAGATGTTAGCGGAGGGCGCACAACAGCAAGGACCAGGGACTTGGCAGTAGCCCGTGAGTCCTTGAAACGCTCCAGCGCATGGTCTGCCTTTGAACCAAAAAGACCGACCCCATCAAAGGGCATGTCCATGAGTGTATTCTGGACATCACCCGAAAAACCAGTGGTCCTCAGCCAGGCGTGGCGACGCAGCGCCACCGTCGTTGCAAGCGATCTACCCAGCGAGTCGGCGGTATCAAGGCCACAACGTATGGTGTATTTAGCCGCATCTCGCCCTTCCGCAATGGCGCGGGTAAGCAGTGTCTGGACCTCCTCAGAACACTGCGGCAAAACAGTCGCCACCGAATCCCACAGGGAGTGGGTATATCGGCCCAGGAGGCAAGCGGTGTTGACGGACCGCAAGCCAGCACTGGAGGAAGAGAAAGCCTTCTTCCCAAATTGGTCCAGGCGCTTGGATTCCCTATCCGGAGGGGCGGTAGGGAAGGCGGTTTGGGAGGCAGAGGCTTGGACAACCAAGCTCTCAGGGGTGGGGTGTTGGGAGAGAAACAGGGGGTCGCCCGGAGCAGGGCGATGGCGTCGGGCCACGTTTCTATGGTGGGCTTGGACCAGGCACCCAAAAGAACGTCAGTGAGTGCATCATTGAACGGCAGCACAGTCTCCGAAGAGGAGGCCGCCGGCTGAAGCACTTCTGTCAGGAGGTTAGTCCTGACGGCCACAGTAGGCAACTGGAGATTCAAGGCTCCAGCAGCTCTACGCAACACCGTTGCAAAATTAGCCCCCTCCTCCGTAGCCACGGGAGGAGACAGCATGCCAGAGTCAGGGGAGGTGTCCAGACCACTGGCATCCCCAAGTTCCTCCACCCAGTCCGGGTCAAACTCGCACTGCTGTGTGAGAGGGTCCTCAGACCCCTCCCAGCTCTCCTGGTCCTCCTCAGGTTCATAATATGGAGGAGGAGGGACATTAGGGACCCAAGGTCTCATCGGCGCCGGAACCGGCGTCGGGCGACGTCGGTCCGGCTCCATGTCCGGAGCGAGCCGGGGAACGACGCCGTCCGGAGCCCCGGACGGCGTCAGGAACGGCACCGGGGACATCGGCGTCGGCGTGGTTAGGTCAACCGGCGTCGATGGGGGTTGCGGCTCCACCGGAGCCGGGATCGAGGCCGGGGCCGGAGCCGAGGCCGGGATGAAGGCTGGTGGGACAGGCGACGCCGGGACCGGAGTCGACGGCGACGCCGGAGCAACCCCATCAGGGCCCGCGGGGCCCGAAGGCGCACCGGAGGGACCTTGAGGCCCGAAGAGGCGGGCCATGGCCGACAGGAACTCCTGTACTTGAGCCGGAGTCGCCCCCGAACCCGGGAAGGACGGGTAATGCGGGGGTGACTCGACAGGCACGTCCGGGGCCGCGGGGACGGTGCCGACAGGGGCCTCAGCCGAGTCGCGAGACCGGCGAGGCGAAGTCTTAGAGCGATGACGCCGCTTAGACTTCTTGTGCTTCGACTTACCAGAGGAGCGCGAAGACTTGGATCCCGACGAACGATGGGGGCTCCGCGACCGGCCCCTCGACCTCTCCCGTGACCGGGGCTTGGCGCGGAGCCGACTGCCGGACCTCGAGCAGCTTTCGAGACCGCTCTCGCAAAGCCTTCGGATGAAGTTTCCGGCAGTCAGGGCACAACTTTGTGTCGTGGTCTCGGCCGAGACAGAAGAGACACTCGAGATGCGGGTCCGTGATGGACATCATGCGGGCACAGACCTCGCAGGGCTTAAAGCCGGGCATCCCTACGACACCTTAGGAGTCGTGAAGACTCGTAGAAGAAACAGTGAAAAAATTCACAAAAAAGGGTAGTCAAAAAGTGACTAGGGCACTGCTCTTCCCGGATCTGCGCTTACTGGCGCGGAAAAAGAAGAACTGACGTCAGCGCGCAGGGGCGGCGTCTAAGTACTGCCCGCGACGTCATCCCGGCGATCACGACGCAGACGACGGACGCGGAGCCGCACGACGCCGCCTACCGACGCGCAAGGGTACTGCTACGCAAAAACTTTCCGGATCCAGCCTGACTCCTGGGGATATGCTAAGGTAAGGAATCTGTCACTAACGTTTCTCTTTCAGATACCTTATGTAGAGAAAAGGTATGGAGGCCTAAATACGAACTACCCTAAATAGCCAAAAAAGAGCTTAGCTTTTCAGGGGAAGCAGCTTAGCAGCTAAGGGGTTAATGGACCATCATGTTAAGATGTAGAATTACATTTTGTTCCTATATTCATCACTAGAACGAGGCTTTGATCAATTAAAAAAGCCTTTTTAAATTGTAGTGTGGCTTTGTGTGTGTGCATCCTTCAATGAAACGTCTTGCAGTCACCAACAAATTAACAAGTTACTTACCTTCGGTAACGATATATCTGTAAGAAACATAGGTTAGTTATAGATTCCTTACCTTAGAATTACCCCCAGGCGTCAGACTGGATCCGGAAAGTTTTTCGTCAGCAGTACCCCTGCGCGTCGAAAGGTGGCATCGGTCGGCTCCGCGTTCGTCGCTGGCGTCGTGGTTGCCAGGATGATGTCGCGGTAGCTATTTAGACGCCGCCCTCGCGCGCGACGTCAGTTCTGTACACGACTTTCACAGAGCCGTGCAAGACACTGACCACTGGTGCACAAAACTAGGGCCCTGAAAGGATGTCCTTAACCCTAGAAGTCCGTTCGCAGAACGGGGAGGATGGGTGGGGCGGTAAGGAATCTATAACTAACCTATGTTTCTTACAGATATATCGTTACCGAAGGTAAGTAACTTGTTCATCTGAAAGAAACAGTTATAGATTCCTTACCTTAGAATAGATACCCCCGCAATACCAACCCGGGAGGTGGGTCTGAGAACTAAGTTCACACCAGGAAGTCCTGGAGTACAGAACGGCCAAAGAAGCCGTCTCTCCGGACTTGGCTGTCCAGGCAGTACTGCTTGGTGAACGTGTGCAGCGATGCCCACGTAGCTGCCTGACAGATGTCATGTAGGGGGACTCCCCGTCCCAAAGCAGTAGTAGCTGCCGTCGCCCTGGTGGAATGGGCGCGCAGCCCCACTGGAGGCTCCTTCTTTGCCAAAGAATAGCAGGCCTCGATGCACAGAACGACCCACCTGGAGATAGTCCGTTTGTGCACGGCCAACCTTTCTTAGCGCCCGCGTAACCAACAAAGAGCTGGTCGTCCACCCGGAATTGTTTGGTGCAATCCAAGTAGAAGGAGAGCGCACGTTTTGGATCCAGACAGAGGAGCCTCTCCCTCTTTTGAAGGATGCGGAGGCGGAAAGAAGGTGGGCAAAGTGATGGTTTGGCCAATATGAAAAGAAGTGACCACCTTTGGAAGAAAGGAAGGTAGAGTTCTGAGGACGACCTTGTCCGGATGAACAGCCAGAAAGGGAGGCTTGGAAGACAGAACCTGTCGCTCACTCACCCTGCGCGCAAAGGTGATGGCCACCAGAAAAGCAGTTTTTAGAGTGAGGAGTCTGAGAGGACAGTTATGTAGCGGCTCAAAGGGAGCGCACATCAGAGAAGTAAGAACCAAGTTCAAGTCCCACTGAGGCATTACGAAGGGAACAGGAGGAAAAAGATGAGTAATGCCTTTAAGAAATCTATTTACAACAGGGGACTTGAAAAGAGAAGGCTGATCAGGAAGCCTGAGGAAGGCTGAAATGGCCGAGAGGTAGCCCTTAAGAGTGCCCAGAGCAGAGCCCTGCTGGGCCAAAGACAGGAGGAACAAGTGAACATCAGAAAGAGGGGCAGAAAGGGGATCCACAGCCTTTGCTGTGCACCATGCCACAAATGTATTCCATCTGCAGGCGTATACAGTCTTAGTGGAGGGACGCCTGGCTGCCAAGATTACATCACAGACTTCGGGAGGCAAGTCAAATGATGTCAACTGCCGCCGCTCAATCTCCACGCAAGGAGGTGGAGGCTGGACAGGTTCGGGTGGAGGACCGTCCCATGCTGCTGCGACAGAAGATCCTCCCGAAGAGGCAGTCGCATCGGAGGATCGATGGCCATGTTGAGCAGCTCGGGATACCAGACTCTTCGTGCCCAATCCGGAGCCACAAGAATGACTTGGGCCCAGGCGCGCTTGATCTTCTTCAGCACTCTGGGCAGAACTGGTATAGGCGGAAAGGCGTATAGAAGACCGCAACTCCACTCGCGACGAAAAGCATCGCCTAGCGAGTTCCGCCTTGGAAATTCCAACGCACAGAATTGCAGACATTGCGCGTTCTCTTCGGTGGCGAATAGATCTAACCAAGGCCACTCCCCACTGTTGAAAGACCTTGCACCACCTCCGAGTGAAGACGCCATTCGTGATCCATCATGCACCTGCGGCTGAGTTCGTCCGCCCTGGCGTTCAGTGAACCTGCCAGGTGTTGAACCACCAGGGATATGCCCTGATGTTCCAACCATGTCCAGAGACGGAGGGCCTCTTGACATAGGGTCCACGACTCCACCCCGCCTTGTTTGTTGCAGTACCACATGGCGGTGGTGTTGTCCGTGAACACCTGCACTACTCTTCCCCTGACAGAGGGAAGGAATGCTTTTAGTGCAAAACGGATCGCCCGAAGCTCCAGAAGGTTGATGTGGAGCTCGGACTCCGCCGGAGACCAGAGGCCTCTGATCTCCGCCTCTCCCATGTGACCGCCCCATCCCAGAAGGGATGCGTCTGTCACCACTGTGTTCTGGTTGGGGAAGGGAGAGGGATCTGCCGTTGACCCAATCCTGGTTCATGAGCCACCACTGCAATTGTCGTGCAGTGCCCTCCGAGATCTGGACGCAATCGGACAGATTCCCCTGATGCTGCGCCCACTGGAACTTCAGGTCCCACTGCAGAGCCGGCATATGCCACCTGGCATGATCGACTAGCAGGATGCAGGAGGCCATGAGGCCCAGCAGCCTCAGGGTCATCCTGACTGAAACCCGGGATAGAGGCTGAAAGATCGAAATCATAGCCCGAATATCCCGGACTCGCTGTTCGGGAGGATAAACCCGAAACTGCGTTGTGTCCAGAACCGCTCCGATCAAGAGGAGCTTCTGAGAGGGGGTGAGGAGTGACTTCGGCACGTTGATGGAGAACCCAAGCGAATGGAGGTCGGCTGTAGTCTGGAGGTGGAAGATGACTGCCTGGGGCGAACCCGCCTTCAACAACCAGTCGTCGAGATAGGGGAAGACTGGAACCCCTGAGCTGCGCAGATGAGCTGCGACCACCGCCATCACTTTCGTGAACACCCGAGGGGCGCTGGTAAGGCCAAAGGGGAGCTCGGTAAACTGAAAGTGCTCGTGGCCTACCGTGAACCGCAGGTAACGCCGGTGGGCCGGCAGTACGGGGATGTGAAAATAAGCGTCCTGCAAGTCTAACGCTCCCATCCAGTCTCCAGGGTCGAGGGCAGACAGGACCTGAGCCAGGGTCAACATTTTGAACTTCTCCTTCCGGAGGAAGTGGTTGACATCCCTGAGATCCAAGATAGGACGCAGGCCCTTGTCCTTCTTGGGCACCAGAAAGTAGTGGGAATAGCAACCATGACCTACTTCTGGGGCAGGAACGCGCTCGATGGCTCCCTTGGCCAAGAGAGCCGTAACTTCCTGTTGGAGAAGGGCCAGGTGATCCCCCGACATAAGATGGTACTGGGGTGGCATGGCTGGAGGGGTAGTCTCGAAGGGGAGGGAGTAACCCCTTCGGACTATCTGCAAAACCCACCTGTCCGACGTGATGGTGCACCAGTGGAGGACGTGATGACGGATCCTGCCGCCCACAGGCGTTTGATGGGCCTGAAAGGTCGGACTAGGAGGGTTTGGAGGCTGCTGCAGAGGGGGGCGGTGGTGGACTGGCCCGCCCGCTGGCCCCCAGAACCATGTCTTTGGTTCGCACGTCCCCGGCCGTGCTGAGGTTGAACAGCTTGCGCTGGCCTGTGGCTCTGAAAGGAACGTGTTGGGGCACCCCTTCCGTGGCCATGAAAGGGGCGAAAAGCAGACCGTGCAGGTTGTGTGGAGAGGCCCAAGGAGTTGGCCGTAGCCCGAGAGTCCTTGAAGCGCTCTAGCGCACTGTCTGCCTTGTCGCCGAACCAGGCGACGGCCATCAAAGGGCATGTCCATCAAAGTGTTCTGGACATCCCCAGAAAAGCCAGTCAATCTCAACCAGGCGTGACGGCGAAGCGCCACCGACGTTGAAATGGTCCTACCCATTAAGCCGTGTCCAGTCCACAGCGGATGGTAAACTTTGCTGCGTCTCTCCCCTCGGCAATAGCATGGGAGAGTACGGCCTGGGAATCCTCCGGACACTGAGGCAGCACTTGCGCCACCGTATACCACACGGAGTGGGAATAACGGCCCAACAGGCATGCAGTGTTGACCGACCGCAGCCCTAAGCTGGAGGAAGAAAACAACTTCTTCCCAAGCTGATCCAGCTTCTTGGATTCCCTGTCCGGTGGTGCGTTAGGGAATGCGCTTTGGGACATTGAAGGCGGGACCACCAAGCTCTTGAGGGAGGGATGTTGGGAGAGGAAATTGTGGTCGCCCGGGGCTGGGCGGTGGAGTCTGGCAACCATCCTATCCACAGGGGCCCCTGTGTTGGGCCTGGACCAAGTGCCCAAAAGGATGTCTGTTAGGGCCTCATTAAACGGCAGCAGGGGCTCCGAAGAGCTCGCTGCCGGCTGAAGCACCTCTGTCAGGAGGTTAGTCCTGACTGCCACAGTAGGTAGCTTGAGGTTTAGGGCCTCGGCCGCCCTACGCAACACCACTGCGTAAGACGCTCCCTCCTCCATAGCCACGGTAGGAGGAGACAACATGCCAAGGTCTGGTGAGTTGTCCAGACCACTGGCATCCCCCAGTTCTTCTCTCCAATCCTGATCGTACTCCAACTGGTCGGTTAAAGGGTCACCAGACCCCTCCCAGTCTTCCTCACACTCCTCTGGCTGCCAAACTGGCTGAAAATGGCCAGGGTGGAATGCAGGCACAAAAGTACCCATCGGCGCCGGCCGATGCCGGTCCGGCAACGTATCCACATCGGGGTTGAAGCCGGGGTCGACGCCGGCTGCGAACGTGGTGCCGGTGGAATCGGCGCAGGTGTAACGAGGTCAACCGGCGCCGATCCGGATCCAGGCCTGGATCCAAGGGGGCCCTGCGGTGCCGGGGCCGCCGAAGGCCTAGGGCCCCCTGCCGAGTCCACGTGGCCCGAAGGCGCACCTGCGGAGTCTAGCTGCCCAAAGATGGCATGCATCGCTTCGTAGAACTGACGAAGCTGGGCAGGGGTCGCTCCTGGTCCCGGACAGGCCGTAGTCCGACCCTGTATGCTCCGTACGCGGAGCTGCGGGGGTGGCACCACCCGCCCCCTGCGCCGCGTCAGCCGATGGGCGAGGGGAAGTAGAAGAGAGACGATGCTTCTTCGACTTCTTCTTAGGCTTCAACTTACCTGAGCCAGAGTGTGAAGACTTAGACGAGGAGTGATGATGGCTCCGCGATCGGTCCCTCGACCTCCCAAGCGACTGGGACCTCAAACGACGCGGAGCCGGGCCTCGAGTAGCTATTCGGGACCGCTCCTGCAAAGACTTCGGGGCCATGATTCGGCAGTCCGAGCACGACTTGGGGTCATGGTCGCTCTCCAGGAAGAAGAGGCACACGCGGTGTGGATCCGTCACCGACATCAGTCGGGTACAGGAACCGCAGGCCTTGAAGCCGGGCATCCCTTGTGCATCAGGAGTCAATGTTAGACTCAAAAACGAAGTCGACAAAAGTCGCCAAAAAGTCAGTCAAAAAGTGACTGGGGGTACCGCTCTCTCCGGATCTGCGCTTGCTGGTGCCGAAAAAGAAAGAACTGACGTCAGCGTGCGAGGGTGGCGTCTAAGTAGCTACCGCGACGTCATCCCGGCGACCACAACGAACGCGGAGCCAACCGACACCACCTTTCGACGCACAGGGGTACTGCTGACAAAAAACTTTCCGGATCCAGTGTGACGCCTAGGGGTAATTCTAAGGTAAGGAATCTATAACTAACTGTTTCAGCTAAATGAAATTTACTTCAGATTGTTTCTGGCAGAATTAATCATTCGCAGATACAAATTATCTCCAGGTAGGTGACAAGCAACCGATCAGTCTTTCCTGCTCAAGATGGTAAACTGCTTCCAACCAGCGCTTGTTTGATGGGGAAGCAAAGACTACTGGGCTGCATTTACAGGCATACCTTCAAATACGGGTCAGAACTCAGGATCTGCAGTTTGCCACAATGACCTGATTTTCCTCCCTTTTGCATTTAAAAATGATTATGAAACATTTTTCCTTGTCACTACTCATTTTTTTTTACATTCCGATTTGCTTTAATTTTAAAAGCAAAACAAATTATTCAGGATTTGAAATAGGTTTTTCAACTGAAAATCTTTTTAAAATGCTTTTAAGATTTCATGCATAAGCCAACTCATTCGAACAGACTCCCCAACATCTCAACAACTGGCAGGCACATAGAGCTCCAAAAGGTTCAATTACATACCTGCTATCTTCAGCTTTTGCATGCCTGGGTGTTATATGTTAAGAGGCCATCAATAGCCAGCTACATCTAAAGATGTTTTCGATTATTAAGGACTTCAAGCACCTCAAATCATGCCACACTCAATGAATCTTAGGTGTCCTGCTCCCACAGGGCAATCAAAAAAGGAGCTAAAAGAATATTTAAAACATTTTTATATATTTCTGAAACCTCTTCAGGTTGCCAACCTAACAGCGAAAGAACGTTCAGAGTTATGATGAAAATTCCTAGATGGAGAAACATAATATGACAGGTAAAATAACATTGTTAACATCATTCAACATCATTCTGACCGTACCTTGTTCATCAGCTGAATACGACTTAAAGACAGTTTCGTCATATGCTTCTTCTGGACAGGTACATGAAGGGGACATCTTATTTTCAGCATTCAAAAAGACTTGGTCCTCAGGTTCTGTTTCTATGCACAAAAAACGTGAACATGAGCAAAAGGCTTGCAAAGATTGCTGAATAAAACAGAAAGAATGGTTTGTGAATGTTTAAACAAACTGAGAATTTCAAGTCAAGGTTTTTTAAATAATTATTTTAGCCCAACACGGTCAGTAGAGTTTACCACTTTGTCAACGTATGCATCCCTTGTACTATTCATAACTACTGGAATACTAGAGAGAAGAGAGCACCCCCACAAGGTCCAGCTTTAACCTCTGCGATCTCACTATTCTACAATTTACAACATAAGCCTGTCCCAGATGCACAAGTTACTAACTTGTGTAACGATATATCTGTAAGAGACAGTAGTTAGTGACAGATTCCTTACCTTAGAATATCCCCAGGCGTCAGGCTGGATCCGGAAAGTTTTTGCGTAGCAGTACCCTTGCGCGTCGGTAGGCGGCGTCGTGCGGCTCCGCGTCCGTCGTCGGCGTCGTGATTGCCGGGATGACGTCGCGGGCAGTACTTAGACGCCGCCCCTGCGCGCTGACGTCTGTTCTGTACACTACTTTCCGCGCCAGGAACGCAGAGCCATGCAAGAAGCTGACATAGGTGTCTGAAAAATACTAGGGCCCTGAAAGGGATGTCCTTAACCCTAGAAATCAGTTCGCAGAACGGGGAGGATAGGTGGGCGGTAAGGAATCTGTCACTAACTACTGTCTCTTACAGATATATCGTTACACAAGTTAGTAACTTGTGCATCTGAAAGAGACACGTTAGTGACAGATTCCTTACCTTAGAATAGATACCCCAGCAATACCAACCCCGGTGGTGGGTCTGCGAACAAAGATCAGACAAGGAAGTCCCGGAGGACAGAACGGCCAAAGAAGCCATCCCTCCGGACCGGACTGTCAAGGCAGTAATGCTTTGTAAATGTGTGCAGCGAGGCCCACGTAGCTGCCTGACAGATATCCTGCAGCGGAACACCGCGGCCTAAAGCCGTGGTAGCAGCCGTTGCCCTGGTGGAATGGGCACGCAGCCCAACAGGAGGCTCCTTCTTAGCCAAAGAATAGCAGGCTTTGATACACAAGGTTACCCAGCGGGAGATGGTTCTCTTGTGCACCGCCCGACCTTTTTGGCGCCCACGTAGCCAACAAAGAGCTGGTCATCCACCCGGAAGTGTTGTGTGCGGTTGATATAAAAGGAAAGCGCACGTTTTGGGTCCAGACGGTGGAGCCTCTCTTCCTCTCTGGAAGGATGCGGAGGCGGAAAGAAGGTGGGCAAAGTGATGGTCTGCCCAATGTGGAAGGCAGTAACCACCTTTGGCAAGAAGGACGGACGCGTCCTAAGAACAACCTTGTCTGGATGGACAGAAAGGGAGGTTTGCATGATAGAGCCTGGAGCTCACTCACCCGCCGAGCGGAGGTGATGGCCACCAGAAAGCCTGTCTTCAGAGTCAGAAGACGAAGAGGACAGTTATGTAGAGGCTCAAAGGGAGCGCACATAAGAAAGGTAAGAACCAAGTTCAAGTCCCACTGAGGCATCACAAACGGAACAGGAGGGAAGAGGTGTGTAATGCCTTTTAGAAACCTGTTAACAACAGGGGACTTGAAAAGGGAGGGCTGATCAGGAAGCCTGAGGAAGGCCGAGATGGCACAAAGATAGCCCTTGATGGTACCCAGGGCAGAACCCTGTTGGGCCAGGGAAAGAAGGAACAGAAGAACCTCAGAAAGAGGGGCAGAAAGGGGATTCACAGCCTTTGCTGTGCACCATGCCACAAACTTGTTCCACCTGCAGGCGTATACCACCTTAGTGGAGGAACGCCTGGCTGCCAGAATCACATCACAAACTTCGGGAGGCAAGTCGAAAGGAATCAACTGCCGTCGCTCAATCTCCACGCAAGCAGGTGGAGGCTGGACAGGTTCGGGTGGAGGACCGTCCCCTGCTGCTGCGACAGAAGATCCTCCCGAAGAGGCAGACGGATCGGGGGATAGACGCTCATACTGAGTAGCTCGGGATACCAAACTCTTCGAGCCCAGTCCGGAGCCACAAGGATGACTTGGGCCCGGTCGCGCCGAATCTTCTTCAACACTCTGGGTAGAAGTGGTATAGGCGGAAAAGCGTACAACAGACCACAACTCCACTCGCGATGAAAAGCGTCGCCGAGCGAGTGCTGCATTGGAAATTCCAACGCGCAGAACTGATGACATTGCGCGTTCTCTTCGGTGGCGAATAGATCTAACCAAGGCTCTCCCCACTGTAGAAAGAGTCCTTGCGCCACTTCCGAGTGAAGACGCCATTCGTGATCCATCATGCACCTGCGGCTGAGTTCGTCCGCCCTGGCGTTCAGGGAACCTGCCAGGTGTTGAACCATCAGGAAAATGCCCTGATGTTCCAGCCATGTCCAGAGGCGCAGAGCCTCCTGACATAGGGTCCACGACCCCACCCCGCCTTGCTTGTTGCAGTACCACATGGCGGTGGTGTTGTCTGTGAACACCTGCACTACCTTCCCTTTGACAGAGGGAAGGAATGCCTTGAGTGCAAGTCGGATCGCCCGGAGCTCCTGAAGGTTGATATGGAGCCGGGACTCCGCCGGAGACCAGAGGCCTCTGATCTCTGCCTCTCCCATGTCACCGCCCCATCCCAGAAGGAACGCGTCCGTCACAACTGTGTGCTCTGGCTGGGGAAGGGAGAGTGATCTGCCCATGACCCATTGCCGGTTCGAGAGCCACCACTGCAACTGTCTTGCAGTCCCCTCCGAGATCTGAACGTGATCGGACAGGTTGCCCTGGTGCTGCGCCCACTGGAACTTCAGGTCCCACTGCAGAGCCCGCATATGCCATCTGGCATGATCAACCAGCAGGATGCAGGAGGCCATGAGGCCCAGCAGCCTCAGGGTCATCCGTACCGAAACCCAGGATAAAGGCTGAAAGATCGGAATCATAGCCTGAATATCCCGGACTCGCCGTTAGGGAGGATAGGCCCGAAACTGCGTCGTGTCCAGAACTGCTCCGATGAAAAGGAGCTGTGGAGAAGGAATCAGATGCGACTTCGGCACATTGATGGAGAACCCCAGCGAGTGCAGGAGTTCGGCCGTAGTCTGGAGGTGGGAGACGACTGCCTGGGACGAGCCCGCCTTCAGCAGCCAGTCGTCGAGGTAGGGGAAGACTGGAACCCCTGCCCGGCGCAGATGAGCTGCGACCACCGCCATCACTTTCGTGAACACCCGAGGGGCACTTGTAAGACCAAAGGGGAGCACGGTGAACTGAAAATGCTCGAGGCCTACCGTGAACCGAAGGTAACGCCGGTGGGCCGGCAGGAGGGGGATGTGAAAATAAGCGTCCTGCAAGTCCAACGCTACCAACCAGTCTCCAGGGTCGAGGGCAGTCAAGACCTGAGCTAGGGTGAGCATCTTGAACTTCTCCTTCCGGAGGAAGCGATTGACGTTCCGGAGGTCCAAGATAGGACGCATGTCCTCCTTGTCCTTTTGGGCACCAGAAAGTAGTGGGAGTAGCAACCACGTCCTACTTCTGGGGTCGGAACATGCTCGATTGCCCTCTTGGCCAAGAGGGCCGAGACTTCCTTCTGCAGAAGCACCAAGTGATCCCCTGACATGCGGTGGAATTGAGGTGGCATGGCTGGGGGTTGTCTTGAAGGGGAGGAGTAGCCCCTTCGGACAATGTCCAAGACCCACCTGTCCGAGGTGATGGCACGCCAGTGGTGAAGGTGATGGCGGACCCTGCCCCCTACTGGCGTGCTGTGCACCTGAAAGGAGGGACTAGGAGGGCTTGGAGGCCGCGGACGGGGCGGAGGTGGTGGCCTGACCCGCACGCTGGTTGCCCGAACCACCACGGCGGTAGCCACGTCCCGGCCACGCGAAGACGCTTGCTGCGCGGGCCGGTGGCTGGGCTGCGGACGTGACTGGGCGCCCCTTGCGTGGCCACGAAAGGGGCGAAAAGCAGAGGTTAGCGGAGGGCGCACAACAGAAAGGCCCAGGGACTTGGCAGTAGCCCGTGAGTCCTTAAAACGCTCCAGCGCATGGTCTGCTTTGGAACCAAAAAGACCGACTCCATCAAAGGGCATGTCCATGAGTGTATTCTGGACATCACCCGAGAAACCAGTTGTTCTCAGCCAGGCGTGGCGACGCAGCGCCACCGTCATTGCAAGCGATCTGCCCAGCGAGTCGGCGGTATCAAGGCCACATCGTATGGTGTACTTTGCCGCATCCCTACCTTCCGCAATGGTGCGGGTAAGCAGTGTCTGGACCTCCTCAGAACACTGGGGCAAAACAGCCGCCACCGAAACCCACAGGGAGTGGGTATATCGGCCCAAAAGGCAAGCAGTGTTGACGGACCGCAAGCCAGCACTGGAGGAAGAAAAAGCCTTCTTCCCAAATTGGTCCAGGCGTTTGGATTCCCTATCCGGAGGGGCGGTAGGGAAGGCGGTTTGGGAGGCAGAGGCTTGGACAACCAAGCTCTCGGGGGTGGGATGTTGAGAGAGAAACAAGGGGTCGCCCGGAGCAGGTCGATGGCGTCGGGCCACGTTCCTATCCACAGGAGCCCCTGTGGTGGGCTTGGACCAGGTGCCCAAAAGAACGTCAGATAGTGCATCATTAAACGGCAGCACAGTCTCTGAAGAGGAAGCTGCCGGCTGAAGCACTTCGGTCAGGAGATTAGTCCTGACAGCCACAGTAGGCAATTGGAGGTGCAAGGCTCCAGCTGCTCTATGCAACACCGTTGCGAAATTTGCTCCCTCCTCCGTAGCCACGGGAGGAGACAGCATGCCAGTGTCAGGGGAAGTGTCTAGCCCACTGGCATCCCCAAGTTCCTCTGCCCAGTCCTGATCATACTCACACTGCCGTGTGAGAGGATCTTCCGACCCCTCCCAGCTCTCCTGGTCCTCCTCTGGTTCAAAATATGGAGGAGGAGGGACATCTGGGACCCAAGGTCTCATCGGCGCCGGAGTCGAGCGGACGTCGGTCCGGTTCCATGTCCGGAACCGGAGAGAACCGGGAACGACGCCGCCCGGAGCCCCGGGCGGCGTCAGGAACGGCACCGGGGACATCGACGCCGGCGGAGGCGTGGTTAGGTCAACCGGCGTCGATGGGGGTTGCGGCACCACCGGAGCCGGGATCGAGGCCGAGATCAAGGCTGGCGGGACAGGGGCCCGCGGGGCCCGAAGGCGCACCGGAGGGACCTTGAGGCCCGAAGAGGCGGGCCATGGCCGACAGGAATTCCTGTATTTGGGCCGGAGTCGCCCCCGAACCCGGAAAGGACGGGTAATGCGGGGGCGGCTCCACAGGCACGTCCGGGGCCGCGGGGACGGTGCCGACAGGGGCCTCAGCCGAGTCGCGAGACCGGCGAGGCGAAGTCTTAGAGCGATGATGCTTCTTAGACTTTTTGTGCTTCGACTTACCAGAGGAGCGCGAAGACTTGGACTCAGACGACCGGCGGGGGCTCCGCGACCGGCCCCTCGACCTCTCACGGGACCAGGGCTTGGTGCGGCGCGGAGCCGACTGCCGGACCTCCAGGAGCTTTCGAGACCGCTCTCGCAAAGCCTTCGGGTGAAGTTTCCGGCAGTCAGGGCACGACTTCGTGTCGTGGTCTCGGCCGAGACAGTAGAGACACTCTAAGTGCGGGTCTATGATCGACATCATTCGACCACAGACGCCGCATGGCTTGAAGCCGGGCATCCCTACCGACACCTAGGAGTCGGGAAGACTCGAAAAGAAACAGTGAAAAAATTCACCAAAAATGTAGTCAAAAATTGACTAGGGCACTGCTCTTCCCGGATCTGCGCTTACTGGCGCGGAAAAAGAAGAACCGACGTCAGCGCGCAGGGGCGGCGTCTAAGTACTGCCCGCGACGTCATCCCGGCGATCACGACGCCGACGACGGACGCGGAGCCGCACGACGACGCCTACCGACGCGCAAGGGTACTGCTACGCAAAAACTTTCCGGATCCAGCCTGACGCCTGGGGATATTCTAAGGTAAGGAATCTGTCACTAACGTGTCTCTTTCAGATTCTCATTGCACAGAATCTTCGATGTAGTTGTCCAAAGTCTTAGTTTGTGACCCACCCTCAACATACAGTTGCACCATTGTGTATGCCAAGTACCTGTGGGCAATGTTGGCCCTTGAACTCCTTAAGACGTCTTGCACAAGAAATGCTATCATAGATTGTCATGGACCATCTAAGTCATCTAAAGCAAAAGAACATCTCCCTGTGGAGCGAGCAACATATGTGATATACTATTCCTGTTCCTTGAGAATATGAGATACTCCACACCCTAGATGGATGCCATTACAATATCACTTAAGGCGATTTGACCAGCTCTGCACTCACTGCCAGCATGACCATAATCAGGATCTTCATCCAGACCCCGACTATCCCTGGGTAAGTCAACTGCAAAAACAAGATGATGGAAGTAAGGCTTAAATGAATCTCAGCCATTGGCAATCGCTTAGCCGTATCCTAAACCAACGTTTTTGACCCGCTGTGCTAGTCTAGATAGAGACCTGCCTTATGCATATCAGTCTTGGTAATGCTCCAATAGGAGCAGTCCAGCCCAAACTGCAAGGCCAGCATCCCTCCAGATGGGATCAAGAGCAACCCCACATCGATTTTGACATACTTAGGTCTCATCTTTCAAGTATAGCTTGAGTCCTATTTTACAGCAAGCATGGGACCCACATCTAGGCACAACCATCTCACACAGGGCATCTACAGCAAAAAACAAGATGATAGAAGGAATGTCTGAAATAATTTCTTGAGCTAATGGTGATCACACAGGTGGCATTCCAGACCATCTTTTTTAACCCACTGTGCCATTCCAGAGAGAGACTGTCTATTCAAATCAGTCTTGGTCCTGCTCCACTAGGAACAGCCCAGTCCAAACTGCCAGGCCAGGCGGAAACCCTAGACCTGTTTGGACCACCTTAAGTCGCATCAGTGTAGTATAGCTTGACTCCTATGGTACAGTGAGCATAGGTTCCCCTTTTAGGCATTTGTGTCGCACTTCGTGTGTCTACTGCAAAACCAAGATGATTAAGGAATGCTTGAATAATTCCCTGCAACTGGCAATTGCTCGGATACATAGAACCATGCCAGTGGGTGTTCATCCAGCAGCAGCCTTAGCTCTCTCTGTTCTCAATTTGTATTTCTTCCCTCGACACGATCAATCACTTTCTTCACCTTTTTTTAAAAATCTTTACATGGACAATACTTACATCCTTCTGTTTCCTATTTACACCTCATATTCAGATACATACAACAAAACCGCTAACAGACATCCACCACTGCTTGGTAGCCAACTCACTTTTGTTAAAATCATCTCTAACATACTCTACATCAGGCTTCTTCAACTAGTTGTTCACGAGCTACTGGTAGCTGTCCAGCTACCTGTAATTAGCTCGACTGTGTGCAGCCCAACCTACTACATTTTAAGCTATTGCTTGGCTGAATTATTATACGTACATCAAAATTGAAAAACGTGTTTTTGGGAGAAAAAGGTGTATTCTCAGAACTACTAAGCTGATGGAGAAAAATGGTTGGATTTCCAACATTATTTTTGAAGTTGATATTTGAGAGATAAATTATGGGCTTAGGAGGAGACATATTACTATTATTACTACCTTGGCAACAGGAGAATTACAGCTATGGCTGATATGTATGATCAATGAAGAGGCATTCCATAATGACAAAGCCTTTTTTTTTACATTACTGCTGGAATCCTTGCCGGATGCACGGAGATGATTAATGCTGATAAGATTGCATAGGGCCAGCAATAATGTGATTTTGTGGCTGAAGTGGTCACTGTTACAATACTAATGATATCAGCAGGTTGGGATGATTTTCATTTAACATAATAGCTCCTATTACAGAAATGTTTGGAGACCTCTTTCCTATATTTTCTCCCCACCTAAACATGACCCCTGCATGCTTGGCTGAGGTGGACCCCCTTTGCAGGTCACTGCTCCAAGATTAAATCACTGGACCTTCAGTCACTGCTTCATTTTCCTTGTATATGTGCCTCTGTTTTTAATTCTCTGACTTGCCAAATCTGTTTCTTTTTATTACTTTTATGATTTAAGGTTCTCCTGGTTACTTTATGTTCCTTGTAGTGCTAACAGGAAAGGAGGTTCATCTGTGGGGACGGGAGCTATCGGGCTCCAGCTGTGCTTTGTATACTTTTGACTGGTGCAGGACGCACTCTAGCTGATTATTAGACACTCACCTCACAATAGTGGACCACAAAAAGATGCTGCTGTACTTCCGTGCAGTGGGTGCACCACAGGCAAGTACCTTTGTGCCCATCCGCACCTGAGATGCACCAAGTGCCATGACTCCAAACTATCTCATCATGGTGTCATACAGCTTATACTTTTCCAAGTAAAACTGTGCGTTTGCTGAACAAATATCAGGATTGAGTGAGACTGATTCTACGCACACCATCAGGATATGTCGGCCTAAGTCCTGCTAGCTCACAGTGCACAATCTGTACCCCAAAACCTACTCAGCTACCAGGTGGATTATGCAACCTCAGTATATGACAACCTTGACTCCAAGGAAATCGTAGTAACAGATCTAGAGCCTTTTCATTTGGTTACTCATGCATACCCAAAGAAGTACACAAGCAATACACAACCTGCAGTTTCAATATTTATTGAAGCATTGCGATTCTTGAGTAAAATACGTGCGCTGCAATAATCAATAGAAGGAAACAGAATAATGTAATTAGCATTAAGAAAATGGTGAAGAAGATGAATAATTCAACCATTGTGCTATAACAGTGAATATATGCTGGCATAGGATTAGTCTGATATGGTGTACTCCTACCTAGCGTTTCCTAACAGTTTGCCTAGGGTGGAGGACCTGCCAAATCCCTGTATGGTGTTTGTTAGTTATATTTCTTAAGCGCAACGGTTACCCGAAGGTGTCCTGGCGCTAGCTACTACCATCTGAGCGCAGATTGTTATGGGAATACTACATGCTAAAAAGCCAGGTTTTTAGTCTATTCTTAAATGCCATAAGGTCAGTGGCAGTTCTGAGCTGGAAGGGAAGTTCATTCCAGGCCCTTGCGGCACAGGTGACAAAACCTCTCCCTCCCCAGGTGGCTTTTTTGATGGGGGGTACAGTCACCATCTTAGCTCCTAGGAGCAAGGAGCTCTTTTCAGAATATACCACTGAAACCGACGTTTCAGATATGTGGTCCTATTCCCTGGAGGGCCTTAAAAACGGTGCATAAGGAATTAAAACGCACCCGTTTTCTGACTGGCAGCCAATGAAGTCTTTTAATTTCCTTGTTAACAAACAAATTTGGGCATGCCAGTGAGCAGTCTTGCTGCGAATTTTGCAAAAGTTGGAGTTTATTTAGGTGTTGCTCTTGAATGTTCAGGTAGAGGCTGTTGCAATAATCCAGCCTTGATAGAATATGAGATGTAATAACTATGCATGGACTGTCCTCCGGCAGAAAAGGCATTATTTTCTTGATCATTCTGAAAGTGGAAGGTGGCTGAAGCGACGGCATTTATCTGGTCCCCAAAGGTGAGTTTACTGTCGACTATGACTCCCAAATTCTTTGCTTTCCTGGTGGGTTTTGGAAGGGTGCCCAATTCTTCCGGCCACCAATCGGGGGTCCAGAAATTGGCATAGTTTCCAAAGATTATGATCTGTCTTGCCCGAATTGAGCTTCAGGCAATTCTGTGTCATCCACATCTTGACTGATTTCATACAGTCGTGGAAACTCTTACCCTTTTCTAGTTCCCGCCCTGGAAGCAGAGACACAACAATTTGCGTGTCATCCACATATGAAGTAAGATAAAAGCCGAAAGATCTAATCAGGGCGGCCAGGGAGGATACATAGACATTGAAAAGAGTGGGGCTATGGGATGACCCCTGCGGCACTCCACAGGGTAGAGAGAAAGGTTCGGAGCACAAGTTATCGAGAGACAATTTGTTTTCTTTCAGTTAGGAAGGCTTTTAGTAGCTTCCAGGCTTTGCCCTGAATCCCGCATGCCGACAAACGACCCATCAGGAGATCGTGATGGACCGTATCGAAGGTTGCAGAGAGATCCAGCATAATCAATGCTGCATTGCCTCCCTGATCCAGAGCTTCCTGATTTCTTCTGTGGATTTTATGAGTGCCGACTCTGTGCTATGTCCTTCTCTGAATCCATATAGAGTAGGATCTAGAGTATGATTTGCATGGAGAAAGGCACTAAGCTGTGAATTCATGGCTTTCTCTACCAGTTTGGCCGGCAGTGGAAGGCGAGAGATTGGCTGGAAGTTGTTAGGATCCTTAGGATCAAAAATATGCTTTTCAGCAATGGAAGTATGGATGTTAGTTTCCATGTTTTGGGGAAGTGCCCTGATTCAAACATGGCATTAAATAAGGGGGTAAGCGACATGGTAATAGGTTCAGGGGCTAATTTGATCACTGAGACTGGACAGGGATCATAAGGAGAGCCTGATCTGATAGAAGCAAGAAGTGTTGTTGTATCATTCGTGGACAGAGGAAAAAAACGTATCCAAGGTGGGCAGTGGGTTAGTTGTTAGTTTAGTCCCTGCAATTGGAACATCCGTGCCTCCCAGCGGGGAGAAGTTAAAGGACGAGAAGATGAGCTCCACCTTTTTTAAGAAGAAGGTGGCAATTTCCTCGCAAAGCTCTTGACTACACTGAATTTTAGGTTGGCAGAGGGAAGCCAATCTAGATACGGTCCTAAAAAGTTCTTTGGTTGAGCATTTGGCTAATTTACTTTGGTTTGCAAAAAATGCTCTTTTTATATTAAACAGGAGTCTTTTGTAGACCGTAAGACTTAGTTTGCATAGTTCTTTCTGGGTTTCGTTATATTCTCTTCTCCATTTGTGTTCTTGATGCTTACAAGTGAGTTTTTGTTTCCTTAGTTCCTCAGAGTACCAGGGGGCTGTTGGTTGGGATCGTTTGGGATGCAGAGTTTTCACGGGGGCTAGTTGTTTGCAGGCTGTCTCCACCCACTTTGTATACCACATAGTGGCCTCCTCAACTTCTGTGGGCATCAGGCAGGCCGTCGCAGTGAGCAGATCTTCTAATTCTGTGCCCTTGATTTTGTTCCATGCTCTTAGCTCTGACTCTTAGGGGCCTCAATGCTATTGTGTCGGTCAGGAAGGGCCAACTCGAACAACATGGTGGTCTAACTCCCCATCACCTGCAGGTGTCATCAGGCTCCCTGTCTTGGTGTAGAACTGGACATCCTCGTATAGGTAAACAGGAATCAGCTGAGCTGGAATTCCGGCATGCAGCGACCTCGCAGTGTCAGCGGAGTGCTTCTCTGTCTAAACAAAAGCTGGATGCCATATATATAATAACATCCTCCCTGTTACCATGTAGAAGCACCAGCCAGGCTGTTATTGGTTCTTCTACTGTGATAGCCCTCTCACAGAGCGGCCAAAACAAATAACATCTTGCATGACGAACTTAGCCCTTTTTTGTAATGAATGTATAAGGTGTTCTGATAGAGTGTCTATGAAATGGCAGTGTAAGCAAAATTGAGTTTGAGGAATATTATCCCGTTTGTGCATGCAAATGAAGGTGTGTCAAATGTGTTCAGGGAGAGTAGGCAACTTAAGAACGTGAGCATGTAAAAATGGTGCTTCTTAAACCGAGCCTAATGTACCCACGTGACAAGGGTAGCACAGAGCCTGTTACTCTAACACGGAACTCTCAGAGCTCCAACTTCTATGTAAGAACCCTGACTGCCTACCATTCTGGTCTCAAACTCTGGTGGGCTTGATCTGCGGTGGATTCCATGGTTGTGCCTTAAAACAGAAGCCGGTATCCATTAGCATTAGATCTTTGGCTCACGCAACCTCTTTAATAGCCTCTTTCTCAACCCAGAACTAAAGGTTTCCTTATTAACATCAGGTCCCTACCATAACAGTTCTGACATTTTTAATTTTAGACACGCATAATTACGACATACTCCACACAAAAATCTAGCTTAAGGATTCCTTGGCCCGAGTCATCTCTCTGGCTATCCCCCTGGCTACTTTGTTGTTCGCTAGGACCTCGAGCTCTGCCCAGGAGCTGGTATAGCAATTACTCAATCTGACAACCTTTGTTCCCAGACCAACTCAGTCATTTTGGAGGGTGGGGAAGAAGTTAATTAAATTCCTTAACGCTTTCTCCAGCAATGATCTCGCAAGCTGTTGGGTACTGCTGGGCGACTCCGCATTGATTCCACAGTGCCCCAGAAGTAATGGAGCAAAGCCGCATATTCGCACCACCCCTGTAAGTGGGCATCAGTTTCTTGTTTGTCCATTTCCTTGCCCTCAGACACAGTGTGAACAATTGGTAGTACAAGTGTGCAGATTTCCAACTTACGAATTTTTAGATGTTTAAAAAAAAAAAAAAGGCACTCCACAGAAAGGGGAAGTGGAAGGGCAATAAGGAATCTGAGGTTAGATAAAGTATCCACCAGATAGACAGTTACTGAATGGAAGTAACTTTCTTCTGATTGATACTTCTAACCGCAGATTCCTTACCTTAGAATAGATACCAAAAGCAGTACCTCCTCATGTGGCGGGTTTGCGGAGTGCATTCAGACCAATAATTGTTGCAGGACTCACCAAACGCAGTGTCCTACCCATTGGACCTGGCTGTCAATCCACAAGTGTTTTGTGAATGCATGCACTGACACCAACCTGGCAGATCTCAATAACAGGCACTCCATGTGACAATTCAACGGTTGCAGCCTTCGTCTTGGTGGAATAAGCTCACAGACATTCCCGTGGGCTACTTCTTGGGCAGTGCGTAGGTGATCTTAATGCTCAGGATTATCCACCTCGTCAAGGTCGTCTTATTCACCACGGAGAACCACACAGACAATTGACTGTCACAAGGTTCCTTTGTACGGTTAATATAAACTATGAACCTGAGGTTTTTCTAACCCCAGTGCCGAGTACTTTTTTGAATATTTGGGGTACTCTGCGGTTACTCATTCATAATTATTTTTTCCCAACGAACAAGTTACTTACCTTCGGTAACAATATATCTGTAAGAATCATATGTTAGTTAAAGATTCCTTACCTTAGAATTACCCCCAGGCATCAGACTGGATCCGGACAGTTTTTCATCAGCAGTACCCCTGCGCGTCGGTAGGTGGCGTCGGTCGACTCAGTGTCCGTCGTCAGCGTCGTGGTCGCTGGAATGACATCGAGGAAGTTACTTGTCTTGAGGCTCATGGCCTGCCTGGCTACGTTGGTGCAGGCCTGGCTGCCATGATGAATTTTTGCGCACGTTGCTCTTAAACTGTTGTTCTGACGCCCTCTGCTACTGCCAAGTTATTTTACAACTGTCTGCATTTTCTGTTTCTCACCTTTTCTCCTATTCCCTTTTGGGCTCAGTCTGAACAACAGTTACAAGGTCGAATAACAAATCCCTGGTTCCTACTGATTTGGCCCGTCCCTCGCACCTAGACATAACACCATGTACAGCTGCCATTGAGAAAATAGTGTGCTTTTAATAATGCGGTCGCCTGCTCTAGGGAGCACTTGGAGACGAACTTTCCAGAGAGAAGAGCTGTGATTGTATGCTGATGTAGTTTTGCATCTAGAGACTGAGGTATGGGGGTTTGCTAGTCAAAGCCCAAAGATCTTCTAATATCATAATAAACTGGCTTCCAGCACGGGGAGGGTGGTAATGTTAGTTAGACATATATCCACTGCTTTATGAGATGCTTTCCCATTCGTATTCTATGGAGTAGTAACTATGCTGATTATATTATTCCTATGTATTATGCTATTAGTACTGACACGTGTACTGTATCTTAGAGCACGTAAGTTGAAATAAATATTTTGAACTATACAGTGTCTCTTCTTACGCATGTTGTGGACAGGTACAAGTGTGACGAAAGAGTGTTCTTGCCTCTGCGAGTCCTGGGTGAGAGAGAGATACCGTGTTCTAGGTTGTCTAATCATTGGTAGATTAGTGCTAATGGGACGCTAAGGCTAGTTGGGTTGGGGTTTTGGGTGCTAAGGTCTATGGTTGGCTCACCACTATATTCCAAGGTCCTATTATCCTGTGCATAGCTCTGTATGTGCAGAAACCTTATGACATGGCGCGACCAACGAGTGGGGCAGCTTACTTGCGAGTCGCTTGAGTAGTACTTGTGGTTGTCCACAAAACCCCTCACGTACGCTTCCGGAAGCGTGTGTGATGGTGATACCTCCTATATTACAGATTTTGTAGGTTCTTTCAAGCTTGATGTTATTAAAAAAGGTTTCTTAGATATAACCCTTTTTGTGCTGCCTCGTGTAAGATTGTTGAGTCGACCCGTTAGTAATGGCGGGTATAGACATAGCGGCGCATAGCCGCACAGCACTCCGGGATCACTTACGGGTGTATGGAGTGCCAGACGCGGGAGTTGACTTAGTCTTTGTGGTTCAAGCCGATCCGGCTTTCCACTTTGAAGTGTTCTATTCTTGGATCACTTTTCCAGCGGTGAACGCGAACGATAATCTGTTCCATGAATATGAACCCACAGCTGTTCCTGCAGTCTATAGACCTTATACTAATCTTGAAGTACCGCTCACGGCTTGGCAACACCGTGTTTGGTTTAATGGCGCCCTCCCACAACCGACAACCACGGTTCGTTTAGGCCCCTTATCAATTGAGGGGGCCACTTGGCCTGTTTTGGCCGGGTACACCCCACATCCGCGTTATATGACCATACCAGTCGCGGAACTGCGCACTATGTATGCGGCCTTGGTGCAGGTGCATCGAGCTTTAGTGCGGTATGTTACAGGCAGCCTCCATGGAGCCGCTCCTGGAGTTGCCGGACAACCAGCTGCTGCAGGCGGAGTGACCATAAGTCCCGTCATGGTGAATTCTGTGATGGGTAAACGGCCACAAAATAAGGATGATTTTCCTTATTGGCTTGCAGAAAAGTTTGATCAGTTGGAGGCAGTTTTTCCACATACAACTCCAGTGGATAAACATCGTATTTTAACGATTAGTTTGCCAAAAGACTTAATTCCCGAGTTGACAGCATGTGACAACTGGGGTAAGGTATTCGCAGCAGTATATTCTAAATGTTTTGGTACTCCTTCCATGACGGTTCTCCCCTCTGTAATTAAAAAAGTACAGGACGAACATGGCCCTGAAGCGGCCGTGGAATTAGGGATGAGACTGGTGGGAGTGTTTGAAGTAGTAGCTGAGCTGATCCTTGCGAACGTCAAGGGCGATGCAGTGAACTTTCAAGTAGCTAACGCTTTGGCTTTAGTCCCAGAATTGGACAAG
The DNA here is from genome assembly GCA_963921515.1 of Calotriton arnoldi. Lineage (NCBI taxonomy): Eukaryota > Metazoa > Chordata > Amphibia > Caudata > Salamandridae > Calotriton > Calotriton arnoldi. The sequence continues at coordinate 1,500,677 of CAWUFW010001797.1, forward strand.
CCTCGCGAGTTACCGAAAATTATTACCCAGGCTTACAAAACTATTGGTAGAAACAGCCTGGGTAACAAGCCTTTTGCAAAACAGCAAACACAATCGCAACCACAACAGCAACAAACCAAATCTCAATCTGAGAAAGATGAGAAACCAGTCTTCACTAAAAAGAGCTGGAGGCTGAAAAAACAGGGTAAGCAACAAAAAAGCCGGGGTCGCGAGGCGCATCCCCTGCTTCAGTTTCTTCTGAACGCACTTATGATTTACGCGATAGAGCGAGAATTAAGTCACCGGATAGGTTTCAAATCCCTGATACGCGTTCTCCTCGTTCTTCACAGGCACAGACTTCGTCACAGGCCGGTGGAGGAGACCGCCAGGATAGAGGAAGGGCCCGTGAGGCCCCACAGGGACGAGACCAGCCTCGACAACAAGTCAGAGGAAAAGAGGAAGACGCTCAACGTTTTCGACCACAATTTCAGAAGAAGAAAGTTGCCGCTGTAACAGCGAAATATGCCACAGACGGTGAGAACGAGACTCCTGAATTGGACGTGGGCAGTAACCCTCCTAGACAGCGCCGCGGAAGTTACCATAGTGCGGGAGGCGCTACGTCCTCATATGGAGGCGACAGCAACTGAAACATTCATTACTGTTGAAACAGCAGACACCAGAGTGGCACCCCCTGACAGACTGTTTAATATTGTCATCCAAATTGAAGGTGATATACAGCGTGTAATTAAAGGGATTTTTGGGAAAATCTGACCTCTTCATATGACATTTTGTTAGCAGAGGCGGATTGGCCACCCCCATTCGTTCTTGCTGCACGTAGAGGGGAGGAGGTAATCCTTCCGAGCTTTTCTCGACATGTCCCAAAGGACAAAGCGGAGGCTCTAGCAGCAGAGTGGGCTGTGTCCCTGGCTCCAGCGTTATTCCGCAATCACGTGGGTTGGGACGAAGATTCTCCCCCATGAAATACCTTTGCGGTCACTACCGCAGCCACAACCCCAATATCCCATAAAACGTGAAGCCAAAGGCCACGTTTCCGAAATTCTGACTCAGTTGGAATATCAGGGAGTAATTGAACCCTGTGTATCACCTATGAACAACCCCCTTTTCGCGGTTTCTAAACCCGATGGATCGTACCGCTTAGTATTGGATTACCGGCATTTGAACTCACATTGTCGGACCTTCGCGGTGCAAAATACCCATAGTTCGGCGCTTGTAGACAGTCTTGTTCGTAAAAAATATAAAACGACACTTGACCTTTCAAATGGATTCTACACGCACAACTTAGCCCCGGAAAGTGGCCAATGGTGTGCTTTTACTTCCGGTGGTAAAATGTTCAAATTCAGGCGTCTTCCTATGGGCTACAAAAATAGTCCAGGCGTGTTCGCCGCTCGTGTTGTCTCTTTGTTAGACGGCATTGATCCAGACGCCTGTTCGTATGTGGATGACATTTATCTGACGGACGACTAATTGTTTCCGCATCTGACCTGAGTAGACCGCATTATTCTTGAATTCGCGGTTCAGGGATACAAAATTAACTTTGCCAAATCTCATATTGCTGAATTTACCGTTTTGTTCTTGGGCTATGAGCTCAACAATGAAGGTAAGGGTTTAGCCCCCCATTTTCTGGAGAAATGTGCACTTCTGTGCCCTCCTACTAATCTGAAGAAGCTTCAGTCTTTGCTGGGTTTTCTGAACTTCGGACGTACATATATCCCCGAATACGCCCAGCGTATTAAGCCACTGTATGCCTTGATACAACCTACTTATTCGAAGTCTTGCTGGCTTCCGGAGCATACCTCCATTCTGCAGTCTTTGCAAACAGACCTTCTTGAGTCTAAATACCTTTTGACACGTGATAACCACACAAACTTGGTGATTAGAATCATCCCAGGGGCAGTGGGTTTCACGTACTTAACCTTTAATGAAGGTGATACAGTACCCATCGCATACAAGTCACATCTGTACACCTCTGCAGAAATGCGGTTCTCATCTGTGGAGAAAGTGCTAACAGCAGTGCAAATGGCGATCCTGAAGGAGCGCGCACTGGCACAGGAAAACGCATTTTGGTGGTAACACCATATCCTGCTCTAGAGGCAGTGACCAAAGCAAGTGTACCGAACTCTAAAGCTTTGCACCCCGTTGGATTCAATGGGCAACATCTTTGACGTCTCCGGATGTCACTTTCATTTTGACTCTTCTCTTCAGACTCAGGAGTTTTTACAGTATGAATTCTTTCATCCTCCTCCTTTGTCTTTATTGCCGCTTGAGGATTACGACTGTGTGATCTACACCGATGGTTCGGCACAACCGGCCACGGGTTCCAAGCATGCTTATTCAGCCGCATGTGCTATTGTCGCAGGTACGTTTGTGAACGGAAAGTTCAAATCCACTGTGGTGCATACACAGACACTCTGGGATAGTACCGCACAATTGGCCGAGTTGCGTGCATTGGTGCTTGCTCTTGAGTTCGTAAATCCGGATATGACCACTTTAATTGTGTGCGATTCTTACTACTGTGTTCAATCATACAATGACAATCTGTTCTTTTGGTCACAAAATGACTATAGAGACGCTAAAGGCAACACAATCAAGCATAAAATGCTTTGGGTTAGAGTGGCAGAATTACAAAGACGTCTGCCACTCACACAGGTGGTACACACCTTAGGCCATCAGCGAGTGGGCGCACACGCTGTTGGTAACAGTCTGGCGGATGAAGCTGCCAGATCAGCAGTACTCACGTGTTCAGTAGCAGCAGTTACTAGATCCATGTCTAAAATAGACACTGATATCTTGGCAGCTATTGCTGCAACAAAAGAAGGAATGAATTACCCTAGAGGTTTCCCTTCTAAATATTCTTACCAAATAGGTCCCGATCAGGCTCCTTATGTAACAATACCTGACGTTGGGGTTCGGCTGATCCCCAACGCGGATCGCAGACTTTCCTTAATGGCAGCGGCACACGAAGGCATGGCTTCGGCTCATGCTGGTGTGTCTGCGACAATTTCCATTTTGCAGCAGCGTTACTGGTGGCGGGGATTATATAAAGATACACGTACTTATGTGCTTTCCTGTGACGTTTGTCAACAGATCAAGCCTTCAACAGTCACAAGACCACCGCAGACCTCACTTGCAATTTCAAACAGACCCTTTGGGTGTGTTTACTTGGATCACTGCGGTCCATTTTCTTCAGACACTGCCTATAAATATATCTTAGTGGCAGTGGACTCGTGCACACGGTTCATCTGGGTCTGGCCACAACGGAGTGCTGACGCTCGAAATGTCATAAGGGATTTGCGAGTCTTTGTGGGAATTTTCGCATGCGGCACCTTCCATTCTGACCAAGGTCCGGCGTTTGCCTCTAAGGCTTACAAGGACGCAATGGGCTCCTTAGGGGTGCGGGTGAAATTTTCGTCTCCGTATAGGCCTGAGGGCAACTCTATCGTTGAACGAATGAACCGTGACTTAAAGCAATCCTTGACAGCTAGAGTTATAGGTACTGGCAGGAACTGGCTGGCCCACTTGTATACTGTTCAGCGTGCACTTAATAATCTCCCTAGAAGGCCTCTGGGTGGGCGGACCCCTTACGAAATGCTCTTTGGCATACGAATGTTTGTGCCTGACCTTGATGGTCTAGACATGGCGGCGCAATACGCCAAGTTTGATGTAGATACCCATTCTACTATGTTACAGGACTTACAAGAAGCCCGAGACAAACTTGCAATTGCACATTTGCCTTCAGCCACAGACCCTGCTCTGCAGATTCCGGTTGCCGGCTGGCTTCCGAAGATTGGTGACCTGGTACGAGAGAAGGTGGAGAACAAAAAAGAATTCGGCCCCTCTTTTCGTGCACCGGTTCCAGTCCTGGGCTTGAAGGGAACACGTACAGTCATCTTACCACCGCTTCCCGGTCGCAAGGAAAACAGATACATCTCAGTGGAAAATGTCAAGCTACAACATCTGGCCGATCCTGAATAGTGTCACACCAGCGGTCTCTTGTCCTGCCATTTATCGGACATGTATCCGCGGCACGCCTGCACGAACAGTCACTGATGTTACCATGGAGATGGTTGATTTGCCTGAAAATATATTTGAACCCCCTGCATCCCCCTGCATTGATGAGGACGAATATACTTATCCCGCCACAGAGTCGGTGGCACACCAACCAACAACGCCACTGAGCCCGACACGTTATTCCTTTGACTCGGATTCCAACTCATCAAAGGCCCCGTCCAAGTTTAGTCTTTTTGTATCCTGGTTTAGAGACAATATTTTGATTCCACCTTGGACATATATTTGGATGGTACTTTTCTTGTTTTTTTGTTCATGTCCATTGGCTTTGTCACGGTGTTTTTTCTACTCATCAATGGTCACTATTTACCTGAACGCTCTGCCGTGAACAGTGTGGCTGGGACTTTGGCTCCACATTCCTCTTCACACATCATGAAGCGTGACCACACATTTGTGAACATTTCAGCGTTTCCAGTTGCAGATGGCATCGTATGGGATGCAGTAAACTTTCAAATCCATGGCCCGACGGAAATTATTAATGTACCAAATGTCCTTCGAGTCTCGATGGGTGATGTAGTAAAAAGTAATATTCATTCTGATGATTGGGATGTGCATGCCGTTGAAGCATTGTTTGCTGATCTAAAATATTATGCTTCCTTTAATGCTGAGGACTTGTATATGAATTCTGCGAATTATGCCGATTTGTATTGCTACCAGCATTGGGGCAATCATTTTCTCCACAAACCGAGTGCACTACGTAGCCCTGTTACTTACACCCAATGGGAACATTGTCCAAACCCCATACCAGGTAGTTCCCAGACTCTTCGAAATAAATTCACCTATTTTACTGATTTCAATCGATCAAACCCTGGGTCCTATTATTTTAAATTAAGAACCCCATTGACTAAAAAAATAATGTTGACCCACACTAAATTACTATATTCGGGTTCCTTTTTGAGCGCCTTGGCGGTGGGTGGTTATGAGTATTGGAAAGACACAGTAGATTTAAAATCAATCTGGGGTTCGAAGCCATGGCAGGTACAAGGCACTGAGGCGTTGCACCACGCTTGCCTTATCCCAGCCCAAATTATGTTTTTGAATGCTTCCATTTATCAGACCACGTGTTGGGGGTTGTCTTCCGTTAAACAACTAAACGCGCCAGCCATCCCATTCTTGTCGAGTTCGCCAAATGACAGTTTACGATTTAATATGTCCCTTTTACAGTTACAGGCTCAGTTCCAAAATAATTCCTTTAACGTTTCTGCACTGATACAGTCACCCTGGTTGGCATGGCCCATATCATCGAATGCATGCCAGCTGCGTTTCCATGGCACAGTTCCTGGCTACATACAGGACAAGCCTGATCCAAGATTTACAGCAACTCGTACTGTCACCACGTATTCGGTTGGTAAATTATGTAAACAATGGTTACAACATTCGTCCTTAGACTCTGTTAAGAAACATTTGTCTCTCCTATCAGGCACTATTGATCTATCTGACTTTATCTTGGGACCTCGTGGTCCCCGACCGAAGAGATTCATTTATGAAGCGTATAATGAACTCTGGAAGCTGTCACAAATGGAAGCTGCTTCCCGCCTTCGGGAAATAGACCAAGCAAATTTGGAAAAGGTGCTTGCTGTTGTTGACAATAGTATAAATACCCTGTCTTCCCGCATTTACACATTAGAGAATATTGTATCCTCTGTTGTTGATATTGTACAAGATGATGTCTCTATATTGTATCATGGTCAGAATCAGTTACGCTCAGTGATGCAGTTTGCCTGGACTTTACAAACCCTTAAATTAGGTAAAGTTCCTTGGAATCTCTTGAACACCACTGCCCTTTTTCTGCCTTTTAATTTGACGGAAAAACAGCAGTTCATGTCCATGAAAGATGCATCTTACACCTTGTTACATATCGAGAAAGTTGATCCTTTACCATTCTCTGTAGCGGAACTAGATTCTGCGGTGTGGCTAGTTCATGGAGTTATCGCTTTACCTTTTTCCCTGTTTGAATTTAGCTCGTGCATGAGACATTATCCTGTGGGCCGTTACCAGCCTTTGGGTAGTGCTTTCCTGCATGAACTTTGGTCCTTGCCTTTCATGTATAAATGCCTTAGAGAAGGCAGGGAAGTGTTTCTCACGGGGAGTCTTGTGATTCAACTGTGGGTCATTCGCTTATTTGTAAACATATTAAATTGCACGGGGCTTGTAGTGTTTCAGTTCCGAATCTGGCATGTGTGCTAAAGGGCATTCCTGCTCCTGCTATTTCTCCTACTTTTACTTTGCTTACTAACGGTAGCTATTTGCTTTTAAATAATGAAGACTGTTGTGGCCTACAAGCTGGCATTCCGTATATTGTTACGGTCTCACACAGAGTTGTCTGCTGCAAGAATGTGCTTTTTCCTCCCCCTCACGACATCGTTGATAACTCTATTTGGCCTTCCATTCCTACCATGGAGGCAGATTTCAATAAGTTGAGCAGAATAAAGGCCCTATTATTGAATAAGGAGGTTATGCTCACATCCGCCCGGGAGACATTCATTCTCCAGGTGGCTAGTACCCACAGTGAAATACAGGCCCTTTTGAACACTGACCTCCCCCAACATTTTGGGGAGTTGATTCATCGTATTTTTAATGCATCAAACACCGAGGGTCTGGTGCACTTTTTTAAACTTGTGGGGTCTGGCCTGGTGTCCACCTTCCAAACTATTTTCGGTGTGATACCGGCATTCATACATTCTATTTTTTCTAGCGTCTTTGGTGGCTTCCCATTAATCCTCGCTTTGGCGGCTGGTGTCTTGCTGTTGGTCTGTTTTCTGCGCAATGGCTGCACACCACTGGGCCCTTCTCGATCCCGAACGCCTCCAACTGCTCCGTGAGCGACTTCTGGTTGGCTTCGATGTTCTGCCCTTGGCAACCATCAGTGTGTCCTACACCCTTTCCTTTCGCTTTGCGTATTTCACTTGCGTGCAACCTGTGATGTCTTGCATCCGGTGTCCGTTCACATGGACCATGGATTATTGCCTCTCCAATTCGTCATTGTCTGTTCCGGATTTTGTCCAGTTGGTGGGTCCCTTAGAGGCCCATGAACGGGACTGTTCCGCTGCTGGCTTTATGATGCATGCGGCTGCACTGGGGATTTTGGCACAATGGGATATCTGGGCGGCTGCTCAGAATCTCCTACAACAAAGTTATATTGAATATCACGCAAGCTGTCCCGCATTGCTTCTAGATGCTCCATCCTCTGAGGAACATTCATGCAGCTTTGATCTGTTGGACTGGATGGCGTCTACGTTTTCTGACGATTCCAATGATGTCCTCTTGGACGGTATAGCTTTTTTCTGCTTTTCCACATTTTTGGACTAATTTGCCGTTCACTGTCGGTGGATTGCCTCGTTTCTGCTCAGGTGTTTGGAACACTGTCTGCATTTTCGATGGACTGTCCAGGGGAGGGTGTCTTGAGGCTCATGGCCTGCCTGGCTACGTTGGTGCAGGCCTGGCTGCCATGATGAATTTTTGCGCACGTTGCTCTTAAACTGTTGGTCTGACGCCCTCTGCTACTGCCAAGTTATTTTACAACTGTCTGCATTTTCTGTTTCTCACCTTTTCTCCTATTCCCTTTTGGGCTCAGTCTGAACAACAGTTACAAGGTCGAATAACAAATCCCTGGTTCCTACTGATTTGGCCCGTCCCTCGCACCTAGACATAACACCATGTACAGCTGCCATTGAGAAAATAGTGTGCTTTTAATAATGCGGTCGCCTGCTCTAGGGAGCACTTGGAGACGAACTTTCCAGAGAGAAGAGCTGTGATTGTATGCTGATGTAGTTTTGCATCTAGAGACTGAGGTAGGGGGGTTCGCTAGTCAAAGCCCAAAGGTCTTCTAATATCATAATAAACTGGCTTCCAGCACGGGGAGGGTGGTAATGTTAGTTAGACATATATCCACTGCTTTATGAGATGCTTTCCCCGTTCGTATTCTATGGAGTAGTAACTATGCTGATTATATTATTCCTATGTATTATGCTATTAGTACTGACACGTGTACTGTATCTTAGAGCACGTAAGTTGAAATAAATATTTTGAACTATACAGTGTCTCTTCTTACGCATGTTGTGGACAGGTACAAGTGTGACGAAAGAGTGTTCTTGCCTCTGCGAGTCCTGGGTGAGAGAGAGATACCGTGTTCTAGGTTGTCTAATCATTGGTACATTAGTGCTAATGGGACGCTAAGGCTAGTTGGGTTGGGGTTTTGGGTGCTAAGGTCTATGGTTGGCTCACCAACCTATTAGGTCCTATTATCCTGTGCATAGCTCTGTATGTGCAGAAACCTTATGACATCGAGGAAGTTACTTAGACGCCGCCCTCGCGTGCTGACGTCAGTTCTGTACACGACTTTCCGAGCCAGAAACGCAGAGCCATGCAAGACACTGACCACTGGTGCACAAAACTACGGCCCTGAAAGGATGTCCTTAACCCTAGAAATCAGTTCCCAGAACAGGGAGGATGGGTGGGGCGGTAAGGAATCTATAACTAACATATGTTTCTTACAGATATATCGTTACCGAAGGTAAGTAACTTGTTCATCTGAAAGAAACAGTTATAGATTCCTTACCTTAGAATAGATACTCCAGCAATACCAACCCCGGAGGTGGGTCTTCGAACCAAGTTCACACCAGAAAGTCCTGGAGAACAGAACGGCCAAAGAAGCCGTCTCTCCGGACTTGGCTGTCCAGGCAGTAGTGTTTGGTGAACGTGTGCAGCGATGCCCACGTGGATGCCTGACAGATGACATTTAGGGGGACTCCCAGTCCCAAAGCAGTAGTAGCTGCCGTCGCCCTGGTGGAATGGGCGCGCAGCCCCACTGGAGGCTCCTTCTTAGCCAAAGAATAACAGGTTTTGATGCACAAAAAGATCCACCTGGAGATGGTCAGTTTGTGCACGGCACGACCTTTCTTAGCGCCCACGTAACCAACAAAGAGTTGGTCGTCCACCCGGAATTGTTTTGTGTGATCCAAGTAGAAGGAGAGCGCACATTTTGGATCCAGACGGTGGAGCCTGTCTTCCTCTTTTGAAGGATGCGGAGGCGGAAAGAAGGTGGGCAAAGTGATGGTTTGGCCAATATGAAAAGAAGTGACCACCTTTGGAAGAAAGGAAGGTCGAGTTCTGAGGACGTCAGGATGAACAGCCAGAAAAGGAGGCTTGGAAGACAGATTGTAGCTCACTCACCCTGCGCGCAGAGGTGATGGCCACCAGAAAAGCAGTTTTCAGAGTGAGGAGTCTGAGAGGACAGTTATGAAGCGGCTCAAAGGGAGAGCACATCAGATAAGTAAGAACCAAGTTCAAGTACCACTGAGGCATTACAAAGGGAACAGGAGGAAAAAGATGAGTAATGCCCTTAAGAAATCTATTTACAACAGGGGACTTGAAAAGAGAAGGCTGATCAGGAAGCTTGAGGAAGGCTGAAATGGCCGAGAGGTAGGCCTTAAGAGTGCCCAGAGCAGAGCCCTGCTGGGCCAAAGACAGGAGGAACAAAAGAACTTCAGAAAGAGGCAGAAAGGGGATCCACAGCCTTCGCTGTGCACCATGCCACAAATTTGTTCCATCTGCAGGCGTATATCGTCTTAGTGGAGGGACGCCTGACTGCCAAGATTACATCACAAAATTTGGGAGGTAACTCAAATGACGTCAACTGCCGCCGCTCAATCTCCACGCAAGGAGGTGGAGGCTGGACAGGTTCGGGTGGAGGACCGTCCCCTGCTGCTGCGACAGAAGATCCTCCCAAAGAGGCAGTCGGATCGGAGGATCGATGGCCATGTTGAGCAGCTCGGGATACCAGACTCTTCGTGCCCAATCGGGAACCACAAGAATGACTTGGGCCCGGTCACGCTTGATCTTCTTCAGCACTCTGGGCAGAAGTGGTATAGGCGGAAAGGCGTATAGAAGACCGCAACTCCAATCGCGACGAAAAGCGTCGCCTAGCGAGTGCCGTCTTGGAAATTCCAACGCGCAGAACTGCTGACATTGCGCGTTCTCTTCGGTGGCGAATAGATCTAACCAAGGCTCTCCCCACTGCAGAAAGAGACCTTGCACCACCTCCGAGTGAAGACGCCATTCTTGATCCATCATGCACCTGCGGCTGAGTTCGTCCGCCCTGGCGTTCAGTGAACCTGCCAGGTGTTTAACCACCAGGGATATGCCTTGATGTTCCAGCCATGTCCAGAGACGGAGGGCCTCTTGACGCACAAGTTACTATTTGTGTAGCGATATATCTGTAGTACATTAGTTAGTGATAGATTCCTTACCTTAGAATATCCCCAGGCGTCAGACTGGATCCGGAAAGTTTTTCGTCAGCAGTACCCCTGCGCGTCGGTAGGTGGCGTCGTGCGGCTCCACGTTCGTCGCTGGCGTCGTAAGCGCCAAGATGCCACCCATGTGCGCTGACGTCACTTCCGTACACGACTTTCCGCGCCAGTAACGCAGAGCCATGCAAGAAACTGACCACTGGTGCCATGAAACTAGGGCCCTGAAAGGGATGACCTTAACCCTAGAATCAGTTGGCAGAACGGGGAGGATGGGTGGGGCGGTAAGGAATCTATCACTAATGTCTCCTACAGATATATCGTTACACAAGTAGTAACTTGTGCATCTGAAAGAGACACGTTAGTGATAGATTCCTTACCTTAGAATAGATACCCCAGCAATACCAACCCCGGTGGTGGGTCTGCGAATAGATTACACCAGAAAGTCACGGAGAACAGAACGGCCAAAGAAGCTGTCGCTCCGGACCGGACTGTCAAGGCAGTAATGCTTGGTAAATGTGTGCAGCGAGGCCCACGTGGCTGCCTGACAAATATCCTGCAAGGGAACGCCGCGTCCCAAGGCAGTAGTGGCTGTCGTTGCCCTGGTAGAATGGGCACGCAGCCCCACAGGAGGCTCCTTTTTAGCCAAGGAGTAACACGCTTTGATGCACAAAACGACCCACCGAGAGATGGTGCGTTTGTGCACGGCCCGACCTTTTTTGGCACCCACGTAGCCAACAAAAGCTGGTCATCCACCCGGAACTGTTGTGTGCGCTTTAGATAGAACGAGAGCGCACGTTTTGGGTCCAGACGATGGAGCCTCTCTTCCTCTTTTGAAGGATGCGGAGGCGGAAAGAAAGTGGGCAAAGTGATGGTCTGCCCGATGTGGAAGGGCGTGACAACCTTTGGCAAGAAAGAAGGACGGGTCCTTAAAACCACCTTGTCCGGATGAACAGAAAGGAAAGGAGGTTTAGAAGAAAGAGCCTGGAGCTCACTCACTCTTCTGGCAGAGGTGATAGCTACCAGGAAAGCCGTCTTTAGAGTAAGAAGACGTAAAGGACAGTTATGAAGGGGCTCGAAGGGAGCGCACATCAGATAGGTCAAGACAAGATTTAAGTCCCATTGAGGCATTATGAAAGGCACGGGAGGAAACGTGTGTGTAATGCCTTTCAGGAAACTATTAAGAACCGAAGACTTTTTAAATTTTTTTTTTTTATAACTTTATTTAGCGTTTTATCGTAGTGCAACTTACAGCAGTGCATATACAATCAACAATATCTGTCAAGTGCGGGGTCCGTGACAACATCACGGCTCGTAAACAGACAGTCATTTCGCACCATAAAAATCATAATGTTAATATCTCAACAGGACTTTAAAATGGCACCATCAGTCGCATGTGGCAGCTTAATGCAGCGGGGGAGATTTCCTTATCTGAGCCCTTGGTGCAGCCGGTGGTGGATGTCAACAATGAACAGGCAATGTAAAGAGATCTTGGTCGGATGTCACTTGTGTCTTAACGTTTCAACTACCCAATTCCCGCGGCGACCATGCCCTGTTCCAGTGGAGTGGGGGGGTCCTGTCGTATGGCTAGCAGATAGTCTCTGAGGGGGCCCCAAATGTCCCTGGGTCGTGAGGTAGTCGGAATCGTGGTGGCATATATCTCGCTCTGTGTGCTACATGAAACTAAGCTTGTCATCCAACCAGCGACCGAGGGTGCCGACCTACTGCCCCAATGTATGGCCACTTCTCTCTTAGCTAGTAGTAGGCAGATGCCGGCGTAGCTCCTCACCTTTTTGGGGAAATTAACTACATAGCCTAGGAGGGCAATTTCAGGCAAGGGGTTGAGAGGTATTGCAATCATGACCCCTAGGATCCTGTGGACCTCTTTCCAGAAAGAGTGCAAACGGGGGCATGTCCAGGCAATGTGGGCGAAATCTGCTTGCGGGGCGTTGCAACTTGCGGCAAGTATGAGGCTTGGATGGATCTATTCTATGGACTCTAGCGGGGGTGACGTAGATTCTGCGGAGAAACTTGAAGTGGATCAGCTTGTGTCGGCTATTTAGGGAGATCGTTTTTGTTACTGCGCAGCAGGCCTCCCACTGGTCATCAGTTATTAGGTTGCCCAGATCTCCCTCCCAGTCTTTACGAATCTTATCATCCTTCAATGGGACAAGAGCCGCACACGCTTTGTATAACCTGGAGATCAGATGCACCCCCCTGTCGTCCTCAATGATCATGGTGAGAGGGGGGAATGATTGGGGCGCTAGAGGGAAGTCGGGGAAAGTGGCGCGCATAACAGAGCGGACCCGTTGGAGTACAAATCTGTCCATGAATGTAGCGTCTGGGAACCTAGACTCGTCGTCTATGTCAAAGGCATGCCCATCCGGGAACAAGTCATCTAGTTTAGAGACCCCAAATTTAGTGAAGGTGCGTTGTATGAGTCGCTCATCGGTGATAGGCAACTAACGGGCGTTAGGGAGTGGCAGGGCGGCAGAATATAGAGTAGCGGTCCCGGTGGCCTGCCTGAGTTTTTCCCAGGCCCAGCTGGTAGTGGAGACCGTTTGGATATCGGACGGGTCCCTGGGCAGGCCCTTGGGGAGAATTGCCGCCAATCTTTCCGGGAGTACCAAGTCCGCCTCGGGGCGGAGATAAGGGATTCTGGCGTCTGGATGATACCAAGCATGCGCGTAGCTGCACTGGGCAATTAAATAATATAAGTGCAAGTCAGGAACACCGTAACCCCCCCCTCTCGTATGGGAGAGTCATGACCTGCCAACGAACTCGGGCCCGCCTGTCTCCCCATACCAGACGTATCAGATGAGAGCGGAGCGTCTGAAAGAAGCTGTTTGGAAGAGGGATGGGAATGTTGTTAAAAAGATATAAAAATTTGGGGAGAATAATCATTTTAATGAGCGCCACTCGACCGGCGATCGATAGTGGCAGTTTGAGCCACTTATCAACTTGCGCTTCCAGGGTGTGAACCGCCTGTCCGTAATGGAGGCGTATTATTTGTGCTGTGTCTAAGTGTATGTGGATGCCCAAGTATTTGACGGAGTCCGTGCACCATTCCAGTGGGAACTCCAGGAACCATGTCGTCGTGCTGGGGGTGAGGGGGAAAATCACGGACTTGTGCCAGTTGATGCCTAGGCCCGAGTACAGTCCGAAGCGGAGTATTTCCCAGATGAGGGGGTCTAGGTTAGCCCGCGGATCTCGTACATAAAGAATCGTATCATCGGCATACAGGGATACTAAGAGTGGGCCCGTGTTGAACTGCAGACCTCTGTGGAGATGATTTTCCTGGAAGTGGCGGATCAGTGGGTCCATAGCGAGGATAAATAATAATGGTGAGAGTGGGCAACCCTGTCTCGTGCCCCGTGAGAGTGCAAAGGGGTCCGAGAGTGTTCCATTCAATCTGAGCCGGGCGGTAGGACGACGATATAACAGTGCTGTGAGTGCGATGAACCCCATGGGCATCCCCATTCGGCGCATGATAGAGAGGAAAAGGGCCATTCGAGAGAGTCGAAGGCCTTTTCAGTGTCTAATAGTATTGCGGCCGCTGGCACCTCAGGAGCTATCCTGTGCAATACAGAGAATAGTGTGCGCAAATTAAACGATGTGGAGCGATGGGGGACAAAGCCCGATTGGGCCGGGGAGATTATGAATTCCATTAGTTGGGAAAGACGACCCGCAATCACTTTGGCCAGGATTTTGTAATCCAGGTTTAAGAGCGAGAGGGGTCTAATATGAGCCGCAGAGCAACGGGTTCTGGTATGGGGAGAAGGATTATGACTGCTTCACGAAGGGTGGGCGGTAAAACTGGTCTCTCCAATGCCTCAGCGTAGACCTCTATAAGTTGCGGCGCCAATACATCCTTGAATGTCTTGTAAAAGTCACCTGTGAATCCGTCGAGACCAGGTGCGGACGAGGATCGCAGGCTATCTATGGCGGCGATGACGTCTGCTTTTGAGATTGGTTCCGCCAGGAAATCCTGCATATGTTTCTCTAAGTAGACGAGAGCTATCTCGGATAGATAAGACTCCTGGGCCGTGTGGTCACCTCCAGCTCTGGAGGCATATAGTGTTTTAAAATAAGACAAAAATTCTGCTTGGATTTCTGCAGTGCTATTGAGCTGCTGGCCTGACAGGGACTGTACTTCGGGTATGTATGCCCTGTTGTATGGGGGTCTGGTCATCTACGCTAAAACCCTCCCTGGTCGCTCGCCCTCGCCATATTGTCTTGCTTTATGATATTTACCCATAAATAAAATCTCCCGCTCTGCCTCGTCTCTATTTTGATAGTAGGGCTATATGCTTTGATTCAGCTTCTTTGTTGGGTCCATGCAACAACCCGGCATCTAGATCGGCGAGCTCCTGTTCCAACCGAGACAGGGTGCCTCGTAAGTCACGGAGCACTCCGGAATGTTTTGAAATGCAGACTCCCCGTATGTATGCTTTAAAACCCTCCCACAGAACCGACGTCGTGTCCACCGAGCCTGTGTTTAAGTCAAAATAGTCCTCTATTGCCTCCTGCATTTCGTGTGAAAAGGTCATCTGCCAGGGCGCGGCTGGGGAATCGCCATTGTCTCTCAAAGCCCTCGGGTCGGGGAACCCCCAAGCGCCATAAAACTGGAGAATGATCGGAGTAGGTCCGAGGGAGAGTCTGTATCGAGCGACTCCAGCCAAGGATATTGGGAGAGGCCAACCAAAAATCTAGTCTGGTCCAGGTGTTGTGGTAGCCCGTATAGTGGGTGTAATCTGTGTGTTGAGGGATGCCTGCGCGCCCCACATCTATAACGGACAGTTGTTCGCACAGGGAGAGGAGGGCTCTACGCGCGCGTGGTTTGGGATCAGGAGCGAGAGATGTGCTGTCAAGTGTTGGGTCCAGGGCCATATTAAAGTCACCCCCTATCAGGAACGTCACATTGCCAAGGCTCAAAAGTTGGGATAGCAAGGAGTGATAAAACTCTGGCGAGTCTGTTCGGGCCATACACACAGACTAACGCTAGGCTGTGTCCCATTAGAGTCCCCACTACCATTACATATCTGCCCTCCTGGTCTCGAATAGTGGTGCGCAGGCTAAAAGGGACACGTTTGTGAATGAGTATGGCAGTGCCTCTAGCATAGGTGCTAAAGCCCGCAAAGTATCGGTGGATACCGCTGCTAGCGGCTAAATGGGGGGGGGATCAGTGGGGGACAAATGAGTCTCTTGTAGGAAGGCGACATCCGCTGTGTGCCGAGCCAAGTAGTGTAAGACGTGGCGTTTCTTGCGTGTATCATTAAGTCCCCGTACGTTCCATGTCAGCAGCGACAGCTCTGAGGGGCCATTACTGCGACCTAACTGGGCCATTTATGGGGCGATGCCTGAAAATTGAATAGGTGCTGCCGTGCAACGTGATAATTCCTGCTGGTTTGGAAACGCCAAATTAACCATGCGTGACTACATATTAACAAACCCCCCCCCACCCAGCCTCCCTACCCCATATGAGAGGCAAACCCAACCAGAATGAAATGAACCATTGTACCAATCGACATGTCCAATAATTGCAAATAGCACAGTCCGGGTACATTCGTAATCAACAAAAACAATTCTCAGTGTACACCAACTGGGGGTGGCAACGCCTCGCGGCCTTCCAGCAATCCGAAATGGTGCGTGTAGTTAAGGAATATCCCCAAGTTCTCACATAGTTGTGGGAAATGCAACCAGTCAGAGGGGCTCAGCTGGGGGCAGCCCCAGAGAAAAGTTCCATGCTGGTGTCAGAGCCGCTGTGGGGTGGAGATGGAGTAGGATTGTCAGCAGGTCTTTGAGGGTTTTGTTTGTGAGTGCGGCAGAACTCCTGAGCTTCCGTGGGGCTATCAAAGATGCGGACCCTGCCGTTGATCTCGACCCGCAGTCTCGCTG
Organism: Calotriton arnoldi; assembly: GCA_963921515.1. Lineage (NCBI taxonomy): Eukaryota > Metazoa > Chordata > Amphibia > Caudata > Salamandridae > Calotriton > Calotriton arnoldi. The sequence goes on from CAWUFW010001797.1 coordinate 1,516,885, forward strand.
GGTATAGCATGCCATACTTCAAGCCGAGGTTCCGAAGTGCGGCTTTGACGCCGTTGTATTTGCGGCGGGCTTCTTGGACCATGATGGTATAGTCCGGGTATAGAGACAGTCGGGAGTCCTGCCAATGGGTTTCGCCGCGCTCTCTGGCCGGGCGGAGAGCGGTGTCCCGGTCTCTAAAGTTCATGAGGCGGGCGATGATGGGACGCGGGGGGCAACCAGGACTTGGTCGGGCCCCCAACGAGCGGTGGGCCCGCTCCACCACGAAGCCAGGCGTAAAGGCGTCCCTTCCAAAGATGTCAGCTAGCAGCATCTCTACAAAGGTATCCATGCGGCCAGTAGATGTAGACTCCGGAACCCCAATAATACGTAGGTTATTTCGACGGCTGCGGGCTTCTAAATCTTCATTTTTGATGGCAACGTCTTTCAGGATCCGTTCCACCCGTTCAAGCCGCTTGAGAGCTTGCGCGGCGCCGTCGTCGAGATCCGAAATGCGGGATTACGCTACATCAAGGCACCTGTCATGCACTTGGATTTTGGCCCCTAGGTCCGCCATATTCTTGTCCAGGGTGTCGAATCTTCCATCCATGGCCTTGAATCCTGCCCGCATCTCCTGCAGAAACGCGCTGATTTGGTCGCCATGGTCGTTGGAGCGCCCCGCGTTTTGCTCGCCCTCCGCCATGGTTGATGGTTCGTCCAGGGGCGTCTTCTCGAAGGGTAGGAGCCTTTGTTTCGGATCTTTGCGGCCCATGCCGCTGCTCCTGCGCTGAATTGTAACTCTGCAGGCTGGTCCAGATCAGGGGCGCATCCGTGGGGTCTCCGGATGCGGGGAACAGCAGGACCTCTTCGCTACTCACAGGGCGCTAGGCCAGAAACTCTGTAGCCCCCACCGTGGGAGCGCCACGGGTGTTTCACCCTGGTGAGCCGGTGGCGTGTCCGGATGGGTCGCAAAGGTTTGCGTCAGCAGGGTGGGCGGTTATTGGGGAGACCGATATCTCCCGTCTCCGGCCAGCCGTAACGAGATGAAGCGGGCCCGGGGTCAAGTATGGAGACAGGCCGTCGAGGCTGTGGGGCGTTTTCAAATGGAACAGCTAGCGCCGTGTTCCTAGGCGGGGAGGGGGGGGGCAGCACAGCGGGGACAGCGCAAACCAGAGGCGCCCTCCGGGACCAGTAAGCAGCGGGCAATGTGAGGCCCGGGGGCCGCTAGCGAGAGGAACACCCGGGCCCTGCCCCCGTGGGTTCCCGCGGCCTTCCCGGGGTGAAGGCTGAATGTGACGTTGGCCTCGACTGCCCGGGCCCCGATGCGAGCCGCCGCCAGCCGCACCGCCCCGCGCCCCTAGCGCTTACCGCCTCTCTCCGTCTGCCTCTCTGTGGCTGCCGCTACCCGGGTTCCGCTCCCGGGCCGCTCTCAATCCTCAGCAGGCCCCACCGCCGCCATCTCCGAGACCTTCGCCGGCAAGTGATCGGCCAGTATCCTGACGCCAGTCGCAGCGTCGAGCATGTCACAGGGCTCGTTGGACTCAGGAGCCGTTCCGGATGTGGGGGATATTATGGATCGGGCTGGATCGGCCGGTGGAGCTTCAGAGCCGCGCGGCCATCTTGGTCCGCGGCTTGGCCACGCCCAACAACCGGGGACTTAAAGAGAGAAGGCTGATCTGGAAGCCGGAGAAAGGCGGAGATGGCCGAAAGATAACCTTTGACAGTGCCCAGAGCAGAGCCCTGCTGGGCCAAGGATAGTAGGAACAGAAGGACCTCAGAAAGAGGGGCAGAAAGGGGATCCACAGAGTTTGCTGTGCACCATGCCACAAACTTGTTCCACCTGCAGGCGTATACCTTCTTAGTATAGGGACGCCTGGCTGCCAAAATGACATCACAGACTTCGGGAGGAAGATCGAAAGCTGTCAACTGTCGTCGCTCAATCTCCACCATTGGAGGTGGAGGCTGGACAGGTTCGGGTGGAGGACCATCCCCTGCTGCTGCGACAGAAGATCCTCCCGAAGAGGCAGCCGGATCGGGGGATCGATCGCCATGTTGAGTAGCTCGGGATACCAGTATCTTCGTGCCCAAACCGGAGCCACAAGGATGACTTGGGCCCGGTCGCGCCGGATCTTCTACAGCACTCTGGGCAGAAGTGGTATAGGCGGAAAGGCGTACAACAGACCGCAGTTCCACTCGCGACGAAAAGCGTCGCCGAGCGAGTGCCGCTTTGGAAATTCCAACGCGCAGAACTGATGACATTGCGCGTTCTCTTCGGTTGCGAATAGATCTAACCAAGGCTCTCCCCACTGCAGAAAGAGACCTTGCGCCACGTCCAAGTTCAGATGCCATTCGTGATCCATCAAGCACCGGCGGCTGAGTTCGTGCCAGGTGTTGAACCACCAAGGTAATGCCTTGATGTTCCAGCCATGTCCAGAGGCGCAGAGCCTCCTGACAAAGGGTCCACGACCCCACCCCGCCCTGTTTGTTGCAATACCACATGGCGGTGGTGTTGTCCGTGAACACCTGCACTACACTTCCCCGGACAGAGGGAAGGAATGCCTTCAGTGCAAGTCGGATCGCCCGAAGCTCCAAAAGATTGATATGGAGCCGGGACTCCGCCGGAGACCAGATGCCTCTGATCTCCGCCTCTCCCAAGTGGCCGCCTCATCCCAGGAGGGACGCATCCGTCACCACTGTGTGCTCCGGTTGGGGAAGGGAGAGGGATCTGCCATTGACCCAATTGCGATTCGTGAGCCACCACTGCAATTGTTGTGCAGTGCCCTTCGAGATATGGACAAGATCGGACAGGTTGCCCTGATGCTCTGCCCACTGGAACTTCAGGTCCCACTGCAGAGCCCGCATATGCCACCTGGTATGTTGCACTAGCAGAATGCAGGATGCCATCAGGCCCAGGAGCCGGAGGGTCATCCTGACTGAAATCGGGATAGAGGCTGAAAGATCGGAATCATAGCCTAAATATCCCGGACTCGCTGCTCGGGAGGATAAACCCGAAACTGCGTCGAATCCAGAACCGCTCCGATGAAGGGGAGCTTCTGAGAAGGACTCAGGTGCGACTTTGGCACGTTGATGGCGAACCCCAGCAACTGCAGGAGGTCGGCCGTAGTCTGAAGGTGGGTGACGACTGCCTGGGGCGAGCCTGCCTTCAACAACCAGTCGTCGAGGTAGGAGAAGACTGACACCCCTGACCTGCATAGATGAGCCGCGACCACCGCCATCACTTTCGTTAACACCCGAGGGGCGCTTGTAAGGCCGAAGGGGAGCACGGTAAACTGAAAATGCTCCTGGCCAACCGTGAACCGCAGGTAACGCCAGTGGGCCGGCAGGACGGGAATTGTGAAAATATGCATACTGCAAGTCCAACGCTACCATCCAGTCTCCAGGGTCGAGGGCAGCCAAGACCTGAGCCAGAGTCAACATCTTGAAATTCTCCTTCCGGAGGAAGCGATTGACGTTCCGGAGGTCCAAGATGGGGCGCAAGCCCCCCTTGTCCTTTTTGGGGACCAGAAAGTAGTGGGAATAACCTCCATGTCCTACTTCTGGCCCAGGAACGCGCTCGATGGCCGCCTTGGCCAAGAGGTCCGTGACTTCCTGTCGGAGAAGCGCTAAGTGATCCCCCGACATGCGGTGGAACCGAGGTGGCATGGACAGGGGGCAGACTCGAAGGGGAGGGAATAGCCCCTTCGGACGATTTGTAGCACCCAACTGTCCGAAGTGACAGAGCACCAGTGGGGGAGGTGATGTTGAATCCTGCCGCCCACCGGCGTGGGGTGCACCCCAAAGCGCGGACTAGGAAGGCTTCGAGGCGGATGCTGCGGGAGCGGAGGTGGGCTGACCCACACGCTGGCCCCCCCTGTGCCGCCACGGTGGCCACCACGCCCGCGGCCGCGCTGAGGCTGGTTCTGCGCAGGCCTTTGACTGAACGGACGTGTAGAGGCGCCCCTGCCGCGGCCACGAAAGGAACGAAAAGTAGACGTGGCCGGGCGGGTGGTGGAGAGACCCAAGGACTTGGCTGTAGCCCGAGAGTCCTTAAAACGCTCCAGCGCACTGTCTGCCTTATCGCCAAAAAGGTGAGTACCATCAAAAGGCATGTCCATGAGGGAACTCTGGACATCCCCCGAAAACCCCGTGGACCGCAGCCAGGCATGTCGCCGCAAGACCACTGTCGTGGAGATGGCTCTTCCCAAAGAGTCCGCGGTGTCCAACCCACACCGAATGGCGAACTCCGCGGCATCCTTCCCTTCTGCAACAGCTTGGGAAAGCACAGCCCGAACCTCTTCGGGGCACTGGGGCAGAGTTTGCGCCACCGTGTCCCACACAGCGTGAGAATAGCGGCCCAAGAGGCATGTGGTGTTGACTGACCGCAGCCCCAGGCTGGCAGAGGAAAACAACCTTTTGCCAAGCTGCTCCAGCTTTTTGGATTCCTTATCCGGCGGAGCGGTAGGGAATGCTGTTTGGGAAGTGGAAGCCTGAATGACCAGGCTCTCCTGTGTCGGATGACTTGTCAGAAAGGCAGGGTCACCCGGTGCCGGGCGGTGACGTCTGGCCACATTTTTATCTACAGGGACCCCCGTGGCTGGCCTAGACCAGGTACCCATCAAAACATCCGCCAAGGCCTCATTTAACGGAAGCAGAGGTTCCACAGAACTTGCCGTAGGCTGAAGCACCTAAGTAAGGAGGTTAGTTTGGAGGGCAACAGTAGGCAATTCAAGGCCAAGAGCCTCAGCTGCTCTACGGAGCACCACAGTATAGGTTGCGCCTTCCTCCATGAGAGTGGGAGGAGACACAAACCCAGGCTCAGAGGAGAGGTCAAGGACACTAGCATCCTCTGAGTCTTCTGCCCACTCCTGTTCGGACTCACACTGCCGTGCAAGAGGGTCCTCCGACCCCTCCCAGTCCTCCCCTTCCACAACAGCCCGAGGCACAGGCTGTAACGGCAAGGGAGGCACAGGGGAAAAGAAATGCTCCACCGGCGCCGCTCCGGCTCCAAGGCCCAATCGGGGTCCTAAGCTGGAAACGCGGGCAAGGGCGGAGGTGGGACGAACGGCACCCAGGGCGGCGCCGGAGCCGCAGGACCTTGCGGCGCCGGGGCCGGAGCCGCCGGCGGAGGACCTCGGGGCCGGAGCCGCCGGCAGCGCCGACGGCAACCAAAGGCCCCCAAAAGGGACCGCGGGGCCCGAAGGCGCACCGGCGAGAGCCCTAGGCCCGAAAAGGCGGTCCATGGCAGCAAGAAACTCTTGCACCTGGGCCGGAGTCGTCGACGGACCCGGGTATGGCAGTAGGCCGCGGGACTGACAGGCTCCAACGGAGCCGCGGGGGAAAGACCCCGGGCCCCCTCGTCCGCGTCCGAAGACCGACGGGGGGAGGTCGGAGAGCGTACGCACTTCTTCGACTTCTTTTTATGACGTCGCTTACCCGAATCAGAGGGCGAAAACTTGGACCCCAAGGAGCAATGATGGCGACTCCGCGGTCGGTCCCTCGAGCGACCCCTGGACCTGGAATGGCGCAGAGACAACTGTCGGGCCTCTAGCAGCTTTCGGGACCGCTCCCGCAAAGCCTTCGGAGCCATGGCCAGACAGTCGAAACATGACCGGGAGTCATGGTCGCGCTCTAGACAGTAGAGACAGACGCCATGGGGGTCGGCCACCGACATCGTACGGCGGCAGGCCTCGCAGGTTTTAAACCCTGGCATCCCTACGTGGCACCAGGAGTCAAAATATAGAAATTAGAGACAAAAGTCCCAAAAAACAACTAGTCAAAAAGTGACTAAGGTACGTGCTCTAACCGGATCTGCGCTTGCTGGCGCGGAAAAAGAAAGAACTGACGTCAGCGCGCATGGGTGGCGCCTAAGTAGTCTCCGTGACGTCATCTCGGCACTTACGACGCCAGCGACGAACACGGAGCCGCACGACGCCACCTACCGACGCGCAGGGGTACTGCTGACGAAAAACTTTCCGGATCCAGTCGGACGCCTGGGGATATTCTAAGGTAAGGAATCTATCACTAACGTGTCTTTCAGATATAGGGTCCACAACCCCACCCCGCCCTGTTTAAGTACCACATGGCGGTGGTGTTGTCCGTGAACACCTGCACTACTCTTCCCCGGACAGAGGGAAGGAATACCTTTAGTGCAAGACGGATCGCCCGAAGCTCCAGAAGGTTGATGTGGAGCTCGGACTCCGCCGGATACCAGAGGCCTCTGATCTCCGCCTCTCCCATGTGGCCGCCCCATCCCAGAAGGGATGCGTCTGTCACCATTGTGTGTTCTGGTTGGGGAAGGGAGAGGGATCTACCATTGACCCAATCCTGGTTTGTGAGCCACCACTGCAATTGTCGTGCAGTGCCCTCTGAGAACTGGACGCAATCCGACAGATTCCCTTGATGCTGCGCCCACTGGAACTTCAGGTCCCACTGCAGAGCCCGCATATGCCACCTGGCATGATCGACCATAAGGATGCAGGAGGCCATGAGGTACAGCAGCCTCAGGTTCATCCTGACCGAAACCCGGGATAGAGGCTGAAAGATCGGAATCATAGCCTGAATAGCCCGGACTCGCTGTTTGGGAGGATAAACCTGAATCTGCGTCGTGTCCAGAACTGCTCCGTTGAAAAGGTGCTTCTGAGAGGGAATCAGGTGCGACTTCGGCACGTTGAAAGAGAACCCCAGCAAATGCAGGAGGTCGGCCATCGTCTGGAGGTGGGAGACGACTGCTTGGGGCGAGCCCGCTTTCCACAACCAGTCGTCGAGATAGGGGTAGACTGGAACCCCTGATCTGCGCAGATGAGCTGCGACCACAGCCATCACTTTCGTGAACACCCGAGGGGCGCTGGTAAGGCCAAAGGGGAGCACGGTAAACTGAAAGTGCTTGTGGCCTACCGTGAACCGCAGGTAACGCCGGTGGGCCGGGGATGTGAAAATAAGCGTCCTGCAACTCAAACGCTACCAACCAGCCTCCAGGGTCGAGGGCAGACCAGACCTGAGCGAGCGTCAACATTTTGAACTTCTCCTTCCGGAGGAAGTGGTTGACATTCCTGAGATCCAAGATAGGACGCAGGCCTTTGTCCTTCTTGGGCACCAGAAAGTAGTGGGAATAGCAACGACGACCTACTTCTAGGGCAGGAACGCGCTTGATGGCCCCCTTGGCCAAAAGGGTCGAAACTTCCTGTTGGAGAAGGGCCAGGTGATCCTCCGACATGCGATGGTACTGAGGTGGCATGGAGGGAGGTGTAGTCTCGAAGGAGAGGGAGTAGCCCCTTCGGACTATCTGCAGAACCCACCTGTCGGACGTGATGATGCGCCAGTGGGGGAGGTGATGGAGGATCCTACCGCCCACTGGCGTTTGGTGGCCCTGGAAGGTCGGACTAGGAGGGTTTGGAGGCTGATGCAGAGGGGGCTGTGGTGGACTGGCCCGCTCGCTGGCCCCCAGAACCACGCCGGTGGTTCCCACGTCCCCGGATGCGCTGGGGCAGAACAGCCTGCGCCGGCCTGTGGCTCTGGGCGGGACGTAGTGGGGCACGCCTTCCGTAGCCACGAAAGGGGCGAAAGGCAGACTGCGCAGTGCGGGTGGTGGAGAGGCCCAAGGACCTGGCCGTAGCCCGAGAGTCCTTAAAGCGCTCTAGCGCATTGTCTGCCTTGTCGCCGAAAAGGCGACGGCCATCAAAGGACATGTCCATAAGTGTGGATTGGACATCCCCGGAAAAACCAGTCGAACGCAACCAGGCATAGCGTTGAAGGGCTACTGACGTGGCAATCGTCCTGCCAAGTGCGTCGGCAGTATCCAGCCCACAGCGGATGGTAAACTTCGCTGCGTCTCTCCCCTCGGCGAATGCATGGGAGAGCACGGCCCGGGCCTTCTCCGGGCACTGAGGCAGCACTTGCGCCACTGTATCCCACACAGAGTGGGAATAACGGCCCAACAGACATGCAGTGTTGACCGACCGCAGCCCTAAGCTGGAGGAAGAAAACAACTTCTTCCCAAGCTGATCCAGCTTCTTGGATTCCCTGTCCGGTGGTGCGTTAGGGAATGCGCTTTGGGACATTGAAGGCGGGACCACCAAGCTCTTGAGGGAGGGATGTTGGGAGAGGAAATTGTGGTCGCCCGGGGCTGGGCGGTGGAGTCTGGCAACCATCCTATCCACAGGGGCCCCTGTGTTGGGCCTGGACCAAGTGCCCAAAAGGATGTCTGTTAGGGCCTCATTAAACGGCAGCAGGGGCTCCGAAGAGCTCGCTGCCGGCTGAAGCACCTCTGTCAGGAGGTTAGTCCTGACTGCCACAGTAGGTAGCTTGAGGTTTAGGGCCTCGGCCGCCCTACGCAACACCACTGCGTAAGACGCTCCCTCCTCCATAGCCACGGTAGGAGGAGACAACATGCCTAGGTCTGGGGAGGTATCCAGACCACTGGCATCCCCCAGTTCTTCTCTCCAGTCCGGCTCGTACTCCAGCTGGTCTGTCAAAGGATCACCAGACCCCTCCCAGTCTTCCTCACCCTCCTCTGGCTGCTAATCTGGCTGAAAATGGCCAGGGTGGAACACAGGGACAAAAGTACGCAACCAGGCATAGCGCCGAAGGGCTACTGACATGGCAATCGTCCTGCCAAGTGCGTCGGCAGTATCCAGCCCACAGCGGATGGTAAACTTCGCTGCGTCTCTCCCCTCGGCGAATGCATGGGAGAGCACGGCCCGGGCCTTCTCCGGGCACTGAGGCAGCACTTGCGCCACCGTATCCCACACAGAGTGGGAATAACGGCCCAACAGACATGCAGTGTTTACCAACCACAGTTCCAAGCTGGAGAAAGAAAACATCTTCCCAAGTTGGTCCAGCTTCTTGGATTCCCTACCAGGTGGAGCTGTAGGGAAGGCGCCTTTGGACGTAGAGGCTTGACCACAAGCTCTCAGGTGTAGGGTGTTGGGAGAGGAAAGTGGGGTCGCCGAGGCCAGGCGGTGGCGTCGGGCAACCATCCTATCCACAGGAGCCCCTGTGGTGGGCCTGGACCAGGTGCCCAAAAGGATGTCCGTTAGGCCTTCATTGAACGGCAGCAGGGGCTCCGAAGAGCTCGCTGCCGGCTGAAGCACCTCTGTCAGGAGGTTAGTCCTGACTGCCACCGTAGGAAGCTCGAAGTGGAGAGCCTCGGCCGCCCTACGCAACACCACTGCGTATGACGCTCCCTCCTCCGTAGCCACGGTAGGAGGAGACAACATGCGTAGGTCTGGGGAGGTATCCAGACCACTGGCATCCCCCAGTTCTTCTCTCCAGTCCGGCTCGTACTCCAGCTGGTCTGTCAAAGGATCACCAGACCCCTCCCAGTCTTCCTCACCCTCCTCTGGCTGCTAATCTGGCTGAAAATGGCCAGGGTGGAACACAGGGACAAAAGTACCCATCGGCGTCGGATCCGGCGTCGGTCGATGCCGGTCCGGCTCCGTGTCCACCATCAGGGTGGAAGCCGGCGTCGGCTGCGGACGTGGTGCCGGTGGAGATTTAACTAGGTCGACGCCGGCACCGCAGGGCCCCCTTGGATCCAGGCCTGGATCCGGTCGACCTCGTTACACCTCCACCTGCCCAAAGATGGCATGCATCGCTTCGTAAAATTGAAGCTGGGCAGGGGTCGGTCCCGGGAAGGCCGGAGTCGAGCCTGAAGGCTCCGCACGCGGAGCCGCTGGAGAGGCACCACCCGCACCCTTCGTCACATCAGCCGACGAACGAGGGGAAGTCGAAGAGCGACGAAGCTTCTTCGACTTCTTGAGCTTCGACTTACCTGACCCTGACCACGAGTGCGAAGACTTAGACGACGAGTGGTGATTGCTCCGCGATCGGTCCCGCGACCTCACTCGCGACCTTGAGCGTCACGGAGCCGACTGCCGGGCCTCGAGAACCTTTCAGGACCGCTCCCGCAAAGACTTCGGGCCATGGTTCGGCAGTCGGAGCACTACTTGGGGTCGTGGTCGCGCTCCAGGCAGTAGAGGCACATGCGGTGCGGATCCGTTACCGACATCAGTCGGGTACAGGAACCGCAGGCCTTGAAACCGGGCATACTTTGTGCACCAGAAGTCGATGATGGACTCAAGAACAAAGTCGACAAAAGTAGCAAAAACTCAGTCAAAAAATGACTGGGGGTACCGCTCTCTCCGGATCTGCGCTTGCTGGCACGGAAAAAGAAAGAACTGATGTCAGCACGCGAGGGCGGCGTCTACGTAACTTCAGCGACGTCATCCCGGCAACCACGATGCTGACAACGGACACGGAGTCGACCGACGCTCAGGGGTACTGCGGACGAAAAACTTTCCGGATCCAGTCTGACGCCTGGTGGTAATTCTAAGGTAAGGAATATATAACTAACTGTTTCTTTCAGATATAAGGGGTCTACATCAAATTGGCCTCCTCCACCCCCAACACCCCCCCCAACATCTTGCGTATTCAAAAGGTTTCCAGGGCTTGTAGATTCCCCGGAGGGAACTGAGTAAATAGCCAAAAATAGCTATATTTTGTTTTTGGAGAGAAATAAAAATGGGAAAATAGTCTTGTGCAAAGAGGCATGCATTTCTTTCCTAAAAAATAGCATCAACAAAAGGTTTGCTGAACAAGGATCACCCTCTTTCCAGCTTTTACAAACATGTTGATTTGTGTTAAAAAAAAAAAAAAAAACTAACATTTTTGTAAGAGGTAGTCTATATTTACAAATATTTGTAGTTTCAACCTACTTGCAGTTTGAGGTGGAAAAAGGTGTGAAGCCCAGGGGGATCCCATAAAACTATACATTTACAAAAAGTAAACATTCTGAATTCAGCAAATGGTCATCTGTGTAGATCCCACAAAGTTTTCCCAAAGAAACTAATCTCTGTAATAGAAAAAACATAACAAAAACAAGTAGGAAAAAACTGCTTTGGTGACAACCTATTCATCTATAATTTTTTTGTCAGTGTCCAATTTAACATACCAAAATACTGCTATGTCCGATAGACCCTTCTGGTCATAGGGATATATAGGGTTTGTAGGTTCTCCAAAAGCATGTGATATACCTTGCCAAGAATTGAGCTGCATGTTATGATTTCATTGTGAACCAACAATACAGCAATACATTTGGTTAAATATAATTAATGAAAAATGGGTACGAAAGAAATTATGTATTTCTGAAAAATGCACAAGATACTGAATTTAGGAACAGTTTTTATTTCTACACCTTTGAATTTGGGTGTACCTATATCATCATGCAATTCAGAGGGCATTTTGCAAAATCTCTTTCTTGCACACTGGCTTACATTTGGAAATAAAAATGTAGAGAAATCCAATTGTTAAATAATGTTTTACTATTCTCTGTTCCAAAATGTCTCCAAATAAAAATAGTCTCATTTTTGTGGCAAGCAGCTTTGACACAGGGGGCCTGCTCCCTCTAAGAAGAGGGGCTGGGGGTCACATTACAAAGGCGGCAAGGCCTTTGAAGCTTCCAGCCACAAATGGCTCTTCCTGACCGGGGGTGGGGGGAAGACGTGTGAACACCTCCACCCAGGAAAGGCACTGTTCTTGGCCTCATGACGTCAGAACACGGTCTGCTGGTAACAAGCTGGCTCAGGCCAGTCGGGGACCACACCGAGGATTGGTAGGTTTCAGGGGACCTCTCTAAGGGGGTCCTATGTGTGCACTTTTTAATAAATCGGACACTGGAATCAGTGCAGGTTTATTATGCTGAGATGTTTGGTGTCGACTACCGGGCCGCAAGGAGCTTCAAAGCCTGCTCTTGTAAGGTCTCCGGAGCCAAGGCCCGACAGTCCGAGCATGACTTCGTATTGTGGTCGCACTCGAGACACCATAGGCAGACGAGGTGGGGACAGGCCCCGCACGGCTTGAACCCTGTCTTCCTCGAAGACATACTCACACACAATGAAAAAATTCTTGAATTTGACAAAAAGTCGAGAAAAGAGGGGTAGCTCTTCCCGGATCGGTGCTTAACTGGGGCGGAAAGAAAACTAAAATCTGCGCGCCTGGGTGGCACATGTATAGGTACTGTGACGTCATAACCAACGCTAATTACGTCACACGGAGCCAAATGGAGCCACCCGACGGAGCGCGCAAGATGTATTTTTCAGCAAAAGTTTCCGGATCCAGCCTGATGCCTGGGAGATTCAAAGGACAGGAATCTGCAGCTAGAAGTCTATCAGATACCTGCATACACCACATGAGATGTTGGACAAAAAGCATGTAGGAGGCCAAACAGCCAAGCAGCCTCAGAACCATCCTCACGGAGACTCAGGAATGAGGCTGAAATATCAGGATCAAAAGCAGAATGTCTTGTACTTGTTCTGGAAGGAAGGTTTGAAAGTGGACCATATCCAGGGTGGACCCAATGAAAGGGAGACTCTGCGAAGGGGACAGGTGTGACTGGGACATTGACTGTGAACCACGGCGATGTTAGAAGGCTCACTTTTGTGTGGAGGTGGTCTACAACTGATAGTGGTGAGCATACCTTTATCAGTGAGTTATCAAGGTAGGGAAAGACCCACGACCTTCGAAAGTCTGCTGCAACCACCACCATCACATTCATGAACAACTGATGTGCACTTGTGAGCTGGAAGATGAGCACAGCAAACTAAAAATGCTTGTGGCTCACCTTGAACTACAGACGGCGCCCCTCGTCCTGCATGAAGGAGATATGTAAATTGGCGACCTGTAGGTCCATAGCTACCATCCAGTCTCATGGATCCAGGCAGATAAAACTTGGGCCACGGTGAGCATCTCGAATATGAAGATTTAGAAAAGGATGAGGCAATGCCCTTTTTCGGCACTAGAGAATAACTAGAGTAACAGTTCTGACATCCAAGGTTGGGACGCTCTGTGGCTCCTTTCTCCAAGTACCAGAACTTCTTGCAGCAAAACAGGCAAATAGTTCGCCAAAACACTGGGTGGCGCATATGTAGGTACTGCGACGTCATAACCGACGCGAACTATATCACACAGAGCCGAATGGAGCCACCGACGGCGTGCGCAAGGTGTATTGCTCAGCAAAAGTGTCCGGATCCAGCCTGATGCCTGGGAAATTCAAAGCTAAGGAATCTGCAGCTAGAAGTCTATCAGATAGAATTGATCATTCACCGACACACATTATCTCCAGGAAGGTGACAGGTAACCGGTCAGTCTTTCCGGCTCAAGATGGGTAAGCTGCTTCCAACCTGCGCTTGTCTGATGGGCAAGGAAAGCCTACTGGGCTGCATTTACAGGCATACCTTTTGCATTGAAAAATGATTGTGGAACATTTTTCTTTGTCACTACTCTACTGTTTTTCTACATTCCGGTTTGCTTTTTTTTTTTTTTAAAAAGCAAAACAAAATATTCAAAAGAGAATTCTACCGAGTTAGGAAAGACATTATTTAGGGTTGGAAATAGGTTTTTAACTGAAAATCTTTCAAAAATACTTTTAAGGTTTTATGCAAAAGCCAACTCATTCAAACAGACTCCCCAACATCTCAACAACTGGCAGGCACATAGAGGTCCAAGAGTTTTGATTCCTTACCTACTACCTTCAACTTTTGCATGGCATGCCTGGGTGTTTTCCTCACTATCATATATATATATGTTAAGAGGCCATCAATAGCCAGCTACATCTGAAGATGTTTTTGATTTAGGACTTCAAGCACCTCAAATCATGCCACACTCAATGAATCTTAGGTGTCCTGCCCCCACCACGGCAATCAAAAAAGGAGCTAAAAGAATATTTAAAACATTTTTATATATTTCTGAAACCTCCTTCAGGAGCCACCCTAATAGCGAAAGAAGAAGGTTCGGAGTTATGATGAAAATTCCAAGATGGAGAAACACAATATGACGGGTAAAATAACATTGTTAACATCATTCAATATCATTCAGATAGTACCTTGTTCATCAGCCGAATACGACTTAAAGACAGTTTCGTCATATGCTTCTTCTGGACAAGTACATGAAAGGGACATCTTATTTTCAGCATTCAAAAAGACTTGGTCCTCAGGTACTGTTTCTATGCACAAAAAACGTGAACATGAGCAAAAGGCTTGCAAAGATTGCTGAATAAAACGGAAAGAATGGTTTAGTGAATGTTTTAACAAACTGAGAATTTCACGTCAAGGTTTTTTAAAGAATTATTTTAGCCCAACACGGTCAGTAGAGTTTACCACTTTGTCAACGTATGCATCCCTTGTACTGTTTATAACTACTGGAATACTAGAGAGAAGAGAGCACCCCCACAAGGTCAAGCTTTAACCTCTGCGATCTCACTATTCTACAATTTACAACATAAGCCTGTCCCAGATTCCCATTGCACAGAATCTTCGATGTAGTTGTCCAAAGTCTTAGTTTGTGACCCACCCTCAACATACAGTTGCACCATTGTGTATGCCAAGTACCTATGGGCAATGTTGGCCCTTGAACTCCTTAAGACGTCTTGCACAAGAAATGCTATCATAGATTGTCATGGACCATCTAAGTCATCTAAAGCAAAAGAACATCTCCCTGTGGAGCGAGCAACATATGTGATATACTCTTCCTGTTCCTTGAGAATATGAGATACTCCACACCCTAGATGGATGCCATTACAGTATCACTTAAGGCGATTTGACCAGCTCTGCAGTCACTGCCAGCATGACCATAATCAGGATCTTCATCCAGACCCCGACTATCCCTGGGTAAGTCAACTGCAAAAACAAGATGATGGAAGTAAGGCTTAAATGAATCTCAGCCATTGGCAATCGCTTAGCCGTATCCTAAACCAACGTTTTTGACCCGCTGTGCTAGTCTAGATAGAGACCTGCCTTATGCATATCAGTCTTGGTAATGCTCCAATAGGAGCAGTCCAGCCCAAACTGCAAGGCCAGCATCCCTCCAGATGGGATCAAGAGCAACCCCACATCGATTTTGACATACTTAGGTCTTATCTTTCAAGTATAGCTTGAGTCCTATTTTACAGCAAGCATGGGACGCACATCTAGGCACAACCATCTCACACAGGGCATCTACAGCAAAAAAACAAGATGATAGAAGGAATGTCTGAAATAATTTCTTGAGCTAATGGTGATCACACAGGTGGCATTCCAGACCATCTTTGTTAACCCACTGTGCCATTCCAGAGAGAGACTGTCTATTCACATCAGTCTTGGTCCTGCTCCACTAGGAACAGCCCAGTCCAAACTGCCAGGCGGAAACCCTAGACCTGTTTGGACCACCTTAAGTCGCATCAGTGTAGTATAGCTTGACTCCTATGGTACAGTGAGCATAGGTTCCCCTTCTAGGCATTTGTGTCGCACTTCGTGTGTCTACTGCAAAACCAAGATGATTAAGGAATGCTTGAATAATTCCCTGCAACTGGCAATTGCTCGGATACATAGACCCATGACAGTGGGTGTTCATCCAGCAGCAGCCTTAGCTCTCTCTGTTCTCAATTTGTATTTCTTCCCTCGACACGATCAATCACTTCCTTCACCTTTTAAAAAAAATCTTTACATGGACAATACTTACATCCTTCTGTTTCCTATTTACACCTCATATTCAGATACATACAACAAAACCGCTAACAGACATCCACCACTGCTTGGTAGCCAACTCACTTTTGTTAAAATCATCCCTACCATACTCTACATCAGGCTTCTTCAACTAGTTGTTCACGAGCTACTGGTAGCTGTCCAGCTACCTGTAATTAGCTCGACTGTGTGCAGCCCAACCTACTACATTTTAAGCTATTGCTTGGCTGAATTATTATACGTACATCAAAATTGAAAAACGTGTTTTTGGGAGAAAAAGGTGTATTCTCAGAACTACTAAGCTGATGTTGGAGAAAAATGGTTGGATTTCCAACATTATTTTTGAAGTTGATATTTGAGAGATAAATTATGGGCTTAGGAGGAGACCTATTACTATTATTACTACCTTGGCAACAGGAGAATTACAGCTATGGCTGATCTGTATGATCAATGAAGAGGCATTCCATAATGACAAAGCCTTTTTTTTTTTTACATTACTGCTGGAATCCTTGCCGGATGCACGGAGATGATTAATGCTGGTAAGCTTGCATAGGGCCAGCAATAATGTGATTTTGTGGCTGAAGTGGTCACTGTTACAATACTAATGATATCAGCAGGTTGGGATGATTTTCATTTAACATAATAGCTCCTATTACAGAAATGTTTGGAGACCTCTTTCCTATATTTTCTCCCCACCTAAACATGACCCCTGCATGCTTGGCTGAGGTGGACCCCCCTTTGCAGGTCACTGCTCCAAGATTAAATCACTGGACCTTCAGTCACTGCTTCATTTTCCTTGTATATGTGCCTCTGTTTTTAATTCTCTGACTTGCCAAATCTGTTTCTTTTTATTACTTTTATGATTTAAGGTTCTCCTGGTTACTTTATGTTCCTTGTAGTGCTAACAGGAAAGGAGGTTCATCTGTGGGGACGGGAGCTATCGGGCTCCAGCTGTGCTTTTGTATACTTTTGACTGGTGCAGGACGCACTCTAGCTGATTATTAGACACTCACCTCACAATAGTGGACCACAAAAAAGATGCTGCTGTACTTCCGTGCAGTGGGTGCACCACAGGCAAGTACCTTTGTGCCCATCCGCACCTGAGATGCACCAAGTGCCATGACTCCAAACTATCTCATCATGGTGTCATACAGCTTATACTTTTCCAAGTAAAACTGTGCGTTTGCTGAACAAATATCAGGATTGAGTGAGACTGATTCTACGCACACCATCAGGATATGTCGGCCTAAGTCCTGCTAGCTCACAGTGCACAATCTGTACCCCAAAACCTACTCAGCTACCAGGTGGATTATGCAACCTAAGTATATGACAACCTTGACTCCAAGGAAATCGTAGTAACAGATCTAGAGCCTTTTCATTTGGTTACTCATGCATACCCAAAGAAGTACACAAGCAATACACAACCTGCAGTTTCAATATTTATTGAAGCATTGCGATTCTTGAGTAAAATACGTGCGCTGCAATAATCAATAGAAGGAAACAGAATAATGTAATTAGCATTAAGAAAATGGTGAAGAAGATGAATAATTCAACCATTGTGCTATAACAGTGAATATATGCTGGCATAGGATTAGTCTGATATGGTGTACTCCTACCTAGCGTTTCCTAACAGTTTGCCTAGGGTGGAGGACCTGCCAAATCCCTGTATGGTGTTTGTTAGTTATATTTCTAAATCGCAACGGTTACCCGAAGGTGTCCTGGCGCTAGCTACTACCATCTGAGCGCAGATTGTTATGGGAATACTACATGCTAAAAAGCCAGGTTTTTAGTCCATTCCTAAATGCCATAAGGTCAGTGGCAGTTCTGAGCTGGAAGGGAAGTTCATTCCAGGCCCTTGCGGCACAGGTGACAAAACCTCTCCCTCCCCAGGTGGCTTTTTTGATGGGGGGTACAGTCACCATCTTAGCTCCTAGGGAGCAAGGAGCTCTTTTCAGAATATACCACTGAAACCGACGTTTCAGATATGTGGTCCTATTCCCTGGAGGGCCTTAAAAACGGTGCATAAGGATTTAAAACGCACCCGTTTTCTGACTGGCAGCCAATGAAGTCTTTTAATTTCCTTGTTAACAAACAAATTTGGGCATGCCAGTGAGCAGTCTTGCTGCGAATTTTGCAGAAGTTGGAGTTTATTTAGGTGTTGCTCTTGAATGTTCAGGTAGAGGCTGTTGCAATAATCCAGCCTTGATAGAATATGAGATGTAATAACTATGCATGGACTGTCCTCCGGCAGAAAAGGCATTATTTTCTTGATCATTCTGAGAGTGGAAGGTGGCTGAAGTGACGGCATTTATCTGGTCCCCAAAGGTGAGTTTACTGTCGACTATGACTCCCAAATTCTTTGCTTTCCTGGTGGGTTTTGGAAGGGTGCCCAATTCTTCCGGCCACCAATCGGGGGTCCAGAAATTGGCATAGTTTCCAAAGATTATGATCTGTCTTGCCCGAATTGAGCTTCAGGCAATTCTGTGTCATCCACATCTTGACTGAATTCATACAGTCGTGGAACCTCTTACCCTTTTCTAGTTCCCGCCCTGGAAGCAGAGACACAACAATTTGCGTGTCATCCACATATGAAGTAAGATAAAAGCCGAAAGATCTAATCAGGGCGGCCAGGGAGGATACATAGACATTGAAAAGAGTGGGGCTATGGGATGAACCCTGCGGCACTCCACAGGGTAGAGAGAAAGGTTCGGAGCACAAGTTATCGAGAGACAATTTGTTTTCTTTCAGTTAGGAAGGCTTTTAGTAGCTTCCAGGCTTTGCCCTGAATCCCGCATGCCGACAAACGACCCATCAGGAGATCGTGATGGACCGTATCGAAGGTTGCAGAGAGATCCAGCATAATCAATGCTGCATTGCCTCCCTGATCCAGAGCTTCCCTGATTTCTTCTGTGGATTTTATGAGTGCCGACTCTGTGCTATGTCCTTCTCTGAATCCATATAGAGTAGGATCTAGAGTATGATTTGCATGGAGAAAGGCACTAAGCTGTGAATTCATGGCTTTCTCTACCAGTTTGGCCGGCAGTGGAAGGCGAGAGATTGGCTGGAAGTTGTTAGGATCCTTAGGATCAAAAATATGCTTTTTCAGCAATGGAAGTATGGATGTTAGTTTCCATGTTTTGGGGAAGTGCCCTGATTCAAACATGGCATTAAATAAGGGGGTAAGCGACATGGTAATAGGTTCAGGGGCTAATTTGATCACTGAGACTGGACAGGGATCATAAGGAGAGCCTGATCTGATAGAAGCAAGAAGTGTTGTTGTATCATTCGTGGACAGAGGAAAAAAACGTATCCAAGGTGGGCAGTGGGTTAGTTGTTAGTTTAGTCCCTGCAATTGGAACATCCGTCCCTCCCAGCGGGGAGAAGTTAAAGGACGAGAAGATGAGCTCCACCTTTTTTAAGAAGAAGGTGGCAATTTCCTCGCAAAGCTCTTGACTACACTGAATTTTAGGTTGGCAGAGGGAAGCCAATCTAGATACGGTCCTAAAGCACAAGTTACTAACTTGTGTAACGATATATCTGTAAGAGACAGTAGTTAGTGACAGATTCCTTACCTTAGAATATCCCCAGGCGTCAGGCTGGATCCGGAAAGTTTTTTGCGTAGCAGTACCCTTGCGCGTCGGTAGGCGGCGTCGTGCGGCTCCGCGTCCGTCGTAGGCGTCGTGATCGCCGGGATGACGTCGCGGGCAGTACTTAGACGCCGCCCCTGCGCGCTGACGTCAGTTCTGTACACGACTTTCCGCGCCAGGAACGCAGAGCCATGCAAGAAGCTGACATAGGTGTCTGAAAAATACTAGGGCCCTGAAAGGGATGTCCTTAACCCTAGAAATCAGTTCGCAGAACGGGGAGGATGGGTGGGCGGTAGGAATCTGTCACTAACTACTGTCTCTTACAGATATATCGTTACACAAGTTAGTAACTTGTGCATCTGAAAGAGACACGTTAGTGACAGATTCCTTACCTTAGAATATATACCCCAGCAATACCAACCCCGGTGGTGGGTCTGCGAACAAAGATCAGACAAGGAAGTCCTGGAGGACAGAACGGCCAAAGAAGCCGTCCCTCCGGACCGGACTGTCAAGGCAGAAATGCTTTGTAAACGTGTGCAGCGAGGCCCACGTAGCTGCCTGACAAATAACCGGCAGCGGAACACCGCAGCCCAAAGCCGTGGTAGCAGCCGTTGCCCTGGTGGAATGGGCCCGCAGCCCAACAGGAGGCTCCTTCTTAGCCAAAGAATAGCAGGTCTTGATGCACAAGGTAACCCAGCGGGAGATGGTCCTCTTGTGCACCGCCCGACCTTTTTGGCGCCCACGTAGCCAACAAAGAGCTGGTCATCCACCCGGAAGTGTTTTGTGCGGTCAATATAGAAGGAGAGCGCACATTTTGGGTCCAGACGGTGGAGCCTCTCTTCCTCTCTGGAAGGATGCGGAGGCGGAAAGAAGGTGGGCAAAGTGATGGTCTGCCCAATATGGAAAGCAGTAACCACCTTTGGCAAGAAGGACGGACGCGTCCGAAGAACAACCTTGTCCGGATGAACAGACAGAAAGGGAGGTTTGCAAGATAGAGCCTGGAGCTCACTCACCCGCCGAGCGGAGGTGATGGCCACCAGAAAGGCTGTCTTCAGAGTCAGAAGACGAAGAGGACAGTTATGTAGAGGCTCAAAGGGAGCGCACATTAAAAGGTAAGAACCAAGTTCAAGTCCCACTGAGGCATCACAAACGGAACAGGAGGGAAGAGGTGAGTAATGCCTTTTAAGAACCTGTTAACAACAGGGGACTTGAAAAGGGAGGGCTGATCAGGAAGCCTGAGGAAGGCCGAGATAGCACAAAGATAACCCTTGATGGTACCCAGGGCAGAACCCTGTTGTGCCAGAGAAAGAAGGAACAGAAGGACCTCAGAAAGAGGGGCAGAGAGGGGATTCACAGCCTTTGCTGTGCACCATGCCACAAATTTGTTCCACCTGCAGGCGTATACCACCTTAGTGGAGGGACGCCTGGCTGCCAGAATCACATCACAAACTTCGGGAGGCAAGTCGAAAGGAATCAACTGCCGCCGCTCAATCTCCACGCAAGCAGGTGTAGACTGGACAGGTTCGGGTGGAGGACCGTCCCCTGCTGCTGCGACAGAAGATCCTCCCGAAGAGGCAGACGGATCGGGGATCTACGCTCATATTGAGTAGCTCGGGATACCAAACTCTTCGAGCCCAGTCCGGAGCCACAAGAATGACTTGGGCCCGGTCGTGCCGAATCTTCTTCAACACTCTGGGTAGAAGTGGTATAGGCGGAAAGGCGTACAATAGACCGCAACTCCACTCGTGACGAAAAGCGTCGCCGAGCGAGTGCCGCCTTGGAAATTCCAACGCGCAGAACTGATGACATTGCGCGTTCTCTTCGGTGGCGAATAGATCTAACCAAGGCTCTCCCCATTGTAGAAAGAGTCCTTGCACCACTTCCGAGTGAAGACGCCATTCGTGATCCATCATGCACCTGCGGCTGAGTTCGTCCGCCCTGGCGTTCAGGGAACCTGCCAGGTGTTGAACCATCAGGAACATGCCCTGATGTTCCAGCCATGTCCAGAGGCGCAGAGCCTCCTGACAAAGGGTCCAAGACCCCACCCCGCCCTGTTTGTTGCAGTACCACATGGCGGTGGTGTTGTCTGTGAACACCTGCACTACCTTCCCTTTGACAGAGGGAAGGAATGCCTTGAGTGCAAGTCGGATCGCCCGGAGCTCCAGAAGGTTGATATGGAGCCGGGACTCCGCCGGAGACCAGAGGCCTCTGATCTCCGCCTCTCCCATATGACCGCCCCATCCCAGAAGGGACGCGTCCGTCACAACTGTGTGCTCTGGCTGGGGAAGGGAGAGGGATCTGCCCATGACCCATTGCCGGTTCGAGAGCCACCACTGCAACTGTCTTGCAGTCCCCTCCGAGATCTGGACGTGATCGGACAGGTTGCCCTGGTGCTGCGCCCACTGGAACTTCAGGTCCCACTGCAGAGCCCGCATATGCCATCTGGCATGATTGACCAACAGGATGCAGGAGGCCATGAGGCCCAGCAGCCTCAGGGTCATCCGTACCGAAACCCAGGATAAAGGCTGAAAGATCGGAATCATAGCCTGAATATCCCGGACTCGCCGTTCGGGAGGATAGGCCCGAAACTGCGTCGTGTCCAGAACCGCTCCGATGAAAAGGAGCTGTGGAGAAGGAATCAGATGCGACTTCGGCACATTGATGGAGAACCCCAGCGAGTGCAGGAGTTCGGCCGTAGTCTGGAGGTGGGAGACGACTGCCTGGGGCGAGCCCGCCTTCAGCAGCCAGTCGTCGAGGTAGGGGAAGACTGAAACCCCTGCCCGGCGCAGATGAGCTGCGACCACCGCCATCACTTTCGTGAACACCCGAGGGGCACTGGTAAGGCCAAAGGGAGCACGGTGAACTGAAAATGCTCGGGGCCTACCGTGAACCGAAGGTAACGCCGGTGGGCCGGCAGGGCGGGGATGTGGAAATATGCGTCCTGCAAGTCCAACGCTACCAACCAGTCTCCAGGGTCGAGGGCAGTCAAGACCTGAGCTAGGGTGAGCATCTTGAACTTCTCCTTCCGGAGGAAGCGATTGACGTTCCGGAGGTCCAAGATAGGACGCATGTCCTCCTTGTCCTTTTTGGGCACCAGAAAGTAGTGGGAGTAGCAACCACGCCCTACTTCTGGGGTCGGAACATGCTCGATGGCCCTCTTGGTCAAGAGGGCCGTGACCTCCTTCTGTAAAAGCACCAAGTGATCCCCTGACATGCGGTGGAATTGAGGTGGCATGGCTGGGGGGTGGTCTCGAAGGGGAGGGAGTAGCCCCTTCGGACAATGTCCAAGACCCACCTGTCCGAGGTGATGGTGCGCCAGTGGGGAAGGTGATGGCGGACCCTGCCCCCTACTGGCGTGCCGTGCACCTGAAAGGAGGGACTAGGAGGGCTTGGAGGCCGCGGACGGGTTGGAGGTGGTGGCCTGACCCGCACGCTGGTTGCCCGATCCGCCACGGCGGAATCCACGTCCTCGGCCACGCGAAGACGCCTGCTGCGCGGGCCGGTGGCTGGGCTGCTGACGTGAAGGGGCGCCCTACCGTGGCCACGATAGGGGCGAAAAGCAGAAGTCAGCGGAGGCGTGTAGCAGAAAGGCCCAGGGACTTGGCAGTAGCCCGTGAGTCCTTAAAGCGCTCCAACGCATGGTCTGCTTTGGACCCAAAAATACCGACTCCATCAAAGGGCATGTCCATGAGAGTATTCTGGACATCCCCTGAAAAACCAGTGGTTCTCAGCCAGGCGTGGCGTCGGAGCGCCACCGTCGTTGCAATAGACCTGCCCAGCGAGTCGGCGGTGTCAAGGCCACAACGTATAGTGTATTTAGCCGCATCCCTTCCTTCCGCAATGGCGCGGGAAAGCAGTGTCTGGACCTCCTCAGGACACTGGGGCAAAACATCCGCCACCGAATCCCACAGGGAGTGGGTATATCGGCCCAAAAGACAAGCGGTGTTAACGGACCGCAAGCCAGCACTGGAGGAAGAAAAACCTTTCTTCCCAAACTGATCCAGGCGTTTGGATTCCCTATCCGGAGGGGCGGTAGGGAAGGCGGTTTGGGAAGCGGAGGCTTGGACAACCAAGCTCTCAGGAGTGGGGTGGACAGAGAGAAACAGGGGGTCGCCCGGAGCTGGGCGATGGCGTCGTGACACGTTCCGATCCACAGGAGCCCCTGTGTTGGGCTTGGACCAGGCGCCCAAGAGAACGTCAGTGAGGGCGTCTTTAAACAGCAGCACAGTCTCCGCAGAGGAGGCTGCCGGCTGAAGCACCTCTGTCAAGATGTTAGGCTTGACCGTCAAAGTAGGGAGTTGGAGACGTAAGGCCCCAGCTGCCCTACGCAACACCGTACCAAAATTGGCTCCCTCCTCCGTAGCCACGGGAGGAGACAGCATGCCAATGTCAGGGAAGTATCCAGACCACTGGCCTCCCTAGACTCTCTGTCCAGTCCTCATCGTACTGACAGTGTCGTGTCAGAGGGTCATCAGACCCCTCCCAGTCCAACTGGTCCTCCTCTGGTTCAAAATAAGGAGGAGGAGGGACAGTTGGGACCCAAGGTCCCATCGGCACCGGAGCCGGCGTCGAGCGGCGTCGGTCCGGAGCCATGTCCGGAGCCGGAAGGAACTGGGGACGACGCCGCCCGGAGCCCAGGGCGGCGTTGAGAACGGCACCGGAGACATCGGCGCCGGTGGAGGTGTCGTTAGGTCGACCGGCGTCGATGGGGGTTGTGGAGCCGGGATCGAGGCCGGGGCCGAAGCCGGAGCCGGGATCGAGGCTGGAGGCACGGGCGACGCCGGGGCCGGAGCCGTCGGCGATGCCGGAGCAACCCCATCAGGGCCCGCGGGGCCCGAAAGCGCACCGGAGGGGCCTGAAGGCCCGAAGAGGCGGGCCATGGCCGACAAGAATTCCTGCACTTTAGCCGGATCCGCCCCCGAACCCGGGAAGGGCGGGTATGGCGGGGGCGACTCCACAGGCATGTCCGGGGCCGCGGGGGCGGGAACGGTGCCGGGAGGGGCCTCAGCCGAGTCACGAGACCGGCGAGGCGAAGTCCTAGAGCGATGATGCTTTTGGACTTCTTGTGTTTCGACTTACCGGACGAAGAAGACTTCGACGCCGGCGACCGGTGTGGACTCCGCGATCGACCCCTGGACCTCTCACGCGACCGGGGATTCCGCGGAGCCGAGTGCCGGGCCTCGAGGAGCTTTCGAGACCGCTCTCGCAAAGCTTTCGGGTTAAGGGCCTGGCAGTCGGTACAAGACTCCGTGTCGTGGCCTCGGCCGAGGCAGAAGAGACACTCCCAATGCGGGTCGGTGACGGACATCATCCGCGCACAGGCGCCGCAACGTTTGAAACCGGGCATCCCTACGACAGCTTGAGAGATGAAAAAACTGTGAAAAAATTCACCAAAAAGTATGGTCAAAAAATGACCAGGGTACTGCTCTTCCCGGATCTGCGCTTGCTGGCGCGGAAAAAGAAGAACTGACGTCAGCGCGCAGGGGCGGCGTCTAAGTACTGCCCGCGACGTCATCCCGGCGATCACGACGCCTACGACGGACGCGGAGCCGCACAACGCCGACTACCGACGCGCAAGGGTACTGCTACGCAAAAAACTTTCCGGATCCAGTCTGACGCCTGGGGATATTCGAAGGTAAGGAATCTGTCACTAACGTGTCTCTTTCAGATAAGTTCTTTGGTTGAGCATTTGGCTAATTTACTTTGGTTTGCAAAAAATGCTCTTTTTATATTAAACAGGAGTCTTTTGTAGACCGTAAGACTTAGTTTGCATAGTTCTTTCTCGGTTTCGTTATATTCTCTTCTCCATTTGTGTTCTTGATGCTTACAAGTGAGTTTTTGTTTCCTTAGTTCCTTAGAGTACCAGGGGGCTGTTGGTTGGGATCGTTTGGGATGCAGAGTTTTCACGGGGGCTAGTTTTTTGCAGGCTGTCTCCACCCACTTTGTATACCACATAGTGGCCTCCTCAACTTCTGTGGGCATCAGGCAGGCCGTCGCAGTGAGCAGATCTTCTAATTCTGTGCCCTTGATTTTGTTCCATGCTCTTAGCTCTGACTCTTAGGGGCCTCAATGCTATTGTGTCGGTCAGGAAGGGCCAACTCGAACAACATGGTGGTCTAACTTCCCATCACCTGCAGGTGTCATCAGGCTCCCTGTCTTGGTGTAGAACTGGACATCCTCGTATAGGTAAACAGGAATCATCTGAGCTGGAATTCCGGCATGCAGCGACCTCGCAGTGTCAGCGGAGTGCTTCTCTGTCTAAACAAAGGCTGGATGCCACATATATAATAACATCATCCCTGTTACCATGTAGAAGCACCAGCCAGGCTGTTATTGGTTCTTCTACTGTGATAGCCCTCTCACAGAGCGGCCAAAACAAATAACATCTTGCATGACGAACTTAGCCCTTTTTTGTAATGAATGTTTAAGGTGTTCTGATAGAGTGCCTATGAAATGGCAGTGTAAGCAAAATTGAGTTTGAGGAATATTATCCCGTTTGTGCATGCAAATGAAGGTGTGTCAAATGTCGTGTTCAGGGAGAGTAGGCAACTTAAGAACGTGAGCATGTAAAAATGGTGCTTCTTAAACCGAGCCTAATGTACCCACGTGACAAGGGTAGCACAGAACCTGTTACTCTAACACGGAACTCTCAGAGCTCCAACTTCTATGTAAGAACCCTGACTGCCTACCATTCTGGTCTCAAACTCTGGTGGGCTTGATCTGCGGTGGATTCCATGGTTGTGCCTTAAAACAGAAGCCGGTATCCATTAGCATTAGATCTTTGGCTCCCGCAACCTCTTTAATAGCCTCTTTCTCAACCCACAACTAAAGGTTTCCTTATTAACATCAGGTCCCTACCATAACAGTTCTGACATTTTTAATTTTAGACACGCATAATTACGACATATTCCACACAAAAATCTAGCTTAAGGATTCCTTGGCCCGAGTCATCTCTCTGGCTATCCCCCTGGCTACTTTGTTGTTCGCTAGGACCTCGAGCTCTGCCCAGGAGCTGGTATAGCAATTACTCAATCTGACAACCTTTGTTCCCAGACCAACTCAGTCATTTTGGAGGGTGGGGAAGAAGTTAATTAAATTCCTTAACGCTTTCTCCAGCAATGATCTCGGAAGCTGTTGGGTACTGCTGGGCGACTCCGCATTGATTCCACAGTGCCCCAGAAGTAATTGAGCAAAGCCGCATTTTCGCACCACCCCTGTAAGTGGGCATCAGTTTCTTGTTTGTCCATTTCCTTGCCCTCAGACACAGTGTGAACAATTGGTAGTACAAGTGTGCAGATTTCCAACTTACGAATTTTTAGATGTTTAAAAAAAGAAAGGCACTCCACAGAATGGGGAAGTGGGAGGGCAATAAGGAATCTGAGGTTAGATAAAGTATCCACCAGATAGACAGTTACTGAATGGAAGTAACTTTCTTCTGATTGATACTTCTAACCGCAGATTCCTTACCTTAGAATAGATACCAAAAGCAGTACCTCCTAATGTGGCGGGTTTGCGGAGTGCACTCAGACCAATAATTGTTGCAGGACTCACCAACCGCAGTGTCCTACCCATTGGACCTGGCTGTCAATCCACAAGTGTTTTGTGAATGCATGCACTGACACCAACCTGGCAGATCTCAATAACAGGCACTCCATGTGACAATTCAACGGTTGCAGCCTTCGTCTTGGTGGAATAAGCTCACAGACATTCCCGTGGGCTACTTCTTGGGCAGTGCGTAGGTGATCTTAATGCTCAGGATTATCCACCTCGTCAAGGTCGTCTTATGCACAGCCATCTCTTTATTCACCACGGAGAACCACACAGACAATTGACTGTCACAAGGTTCCTTTGTACGGTTAATATAAACTATGAACCTGAGGTTTTTCTAACCCCAGTGCCGAGTACTTTTTGAATATTTGGGGTACTCTGCGGTTACTCATTCATAATTATTTTTTCCCAACGAACAAGTTACTTACCTTCGGTAACAATATATCTGTAAGAATCATATGTTAGTTAAAGATTCCTTACCTTAGAATTACCCCCAGGCATCAGACTGGATCCGGACAGTTTATCAGCAGTACCCCTGCGCGTCGGTAGGTGGCGTCGGTCGACTCAGTGTCCGTCGTCAGCGTCGTGGTCGCTGGAATGACATCGAGGAAGTTACTTAGACACCGCCCTCACGTGCTGACGTCAGTTCTGTACACGACTTTCCGAGCCAGAAACGCAGAGCCATGCAAGACACTGACCACTGGTGCACAAAACTAGGGCCCTGAAAGGATGTCCTTAACCCTAGAAATCAGTTCCCAGAACAGGGAGGATGGGTGGGGCGGTAAGGAATCTATAACTAACATATGTTTCTTACAGATATATCGTTACCGAAGGTAAGTAACTTGTTCATCTGAAAGAAACAGTTATAGATTCCTTACCTTAGAATAGATACTCCAGCAATACCAACCCCGGAGGTGGGTCTTCGAACCAAGTTCACACCAGAAAGTCCTGGAGAACAGAACGGCCAAAGAAGCAGTCTCTCCGGACTTGGCTGTCCAGGCAGTAGTGTTTGGTGAACGTGTGCAGCGATGCCCACGTGGATGCCTGACAGATGACATTTAGGGGGACTCCCAGTCCCAAAGCAGTAGTAGCTGCCGTCGCCCTGGTGGAATGGGCGCGCAGCCCCACTGGAGGCTCCTTCTTAGCCAAAGAATAACAGGTTTTGATGCACAAAAAGATCCACCTGGAGATGGTCAGTTTGTGCACGGCCCGACCTTTCTTAGCGCCCACGTAACCAACAAAGAGTTGGTCGTCCACCCGGAATTGTTTTGTGCGATCCAAGTAGAAGGAGAGCGCACATTTTGGATCCAGACGGTGGAGCCTGTCTTCCTCTTTTGAAGGATGCGGAGGCGGAAAGAAGGTGGGCAAAGTGATGGTTTGGCCAATATGAAAAGAAGTGACAACCTTTGGAAGAAAGGAAGGTCGAGTTCTGAGGACGTCAGGATGAACAGCCAGAAAAGGAGGCTTGGAAGACAGATTGTAGCTCACTCACCCTGCGCGCAGAGGTGATGGCCACCAGAAAAGCAGTTTTCAGAGTGAGGAGTCTGAGAGGACAGTTATGAAGCGGCTCAAAGGGAGAGCACATCAGATAAGTAAGAACCAAGTTCAAGTCCCACTGAGGCATTACAAAGGGAACAGGAGGAAAAAGATGAGTAATGCCCTTAAGAAATCTATTTACAACAGGGGACTTGAAAAGAGAAGGCTGATCAGGAAGCTTGAGGAAGGCTGAAATGGCCGAGAGGTAGGCCTTAAGAGTGCCCAGAGCAGAGCCCTGCTGGGCCAAAGACAGGAGGAACAAAAGAACTTCAGAAAGAGGCAGAAAGGGGATCCACAGCCTTCGCTGTGCACCATGCCACAAATTTGTTCCATCTGCAGGCGTATACCGTCTTAGTGGAGGGACGCCTGACTGCCAAGATTACATCACAAAATTTGGGAGGTAACTCAAATGACATCAACTGCCGCCGCTCAATCTCCACGCAAGGAGGTGGAGGCTGGACAGGTTCGGGTGGAGGACCGTCCCCTGCTGCTGCGACAGAAGATCCTCCCAAAGAGGCAGTCGGATCGGAGGATCGATGGCCATGTTGAGCAGCTCGGGATACCAGACTCTTCGTGCCCAATCGGGAACCACAAGAATGACTTGGGCCTGGTCACGCTTGATCTTCTTCAGCACTCTGGGCAGAAGTGGTATAGGCGGAAAGGCGTATAGAAGACTGCAACTCCAATCGCGACGAAAAGCGTCGCCTAGCGAGTGCCGTCTTGGAAATTCCAACGCGCTGAACTGCTGACATTGCGCGTTCTCTTCGGTGGCGAATAGATCTAACCAAGGCTCTCCCCACTGCAGAAAGAGACCTTGCACCACCTCCGAGTGAAGTCGCCATTCTTGATCCATCATGCACCTGCGGCTGAGTTCGTCCGCCCTGGCGTTCAGTGAACCTACCAGGTGTTTAACCACCAGGGATATGCCTTGATGTTCCAGCCATGTCCAGAGACGGAGGGCCACTTGACGCACAAGTTACTACTTGTGTAGCGATATATCTGTAGTACATTAGTTAGTGATAGATTCCTTACCTTAGAATATCCCCAGGCGTCAGACTGGATCCGGAAAGTTTTTCGTCAGCAGTACCCCTGCGCGTCGGTAGGTGGCGTCGTGCGGCTCCACGTTCGTCGCTGGCGTCGTAAGCGCCAAGATGACGTCACGGAGACTACTTAGATGCCACCCATGTGCACTGACGTCACTTCTGTACACGACTTTCCGTGCCAGGAACGCAGAGCCAGGCAAGAAACTGACCACTGGTGCCATGAAACTAGGGCCCTGAAAGGGCTGACCTTAACCCTAGAATCAGTTGGCAGAACGGGGAGGATGGGTGGGGCGGTAAGGAATCTATCACTAACTAATGTCTCCTACAGATATATCGTTACACAAGTAGTAACGTGTGCATCTGAAAGAGACACGTTAGTGATAGATTCCTTACCTTAGAATAGATACCCCAGCAATACCAACCCCGGTGGTGGGTCTGCGAATAGATTACACCAGAAAGTCACGGAGAACAGAACGGCCAAAGAAGCTGTCGCTCCGGACCGGACTGTCAAGGCAGTAATGCTTGGTAAATGTGTGCAGCGAGGCCCACGTGGCTGCCTGACAAATATCCTGCAAGGGAACGCCGCGTCCCAAGGCAGTAGTGGCTGCCGTTGCACTGGTAGAATGGGCACGCAGCCCCACAGGAGGCTCCTTTTTAGCCAAGGAGTAACACGCTTTGATGCACAAAACGACCCACCGAGAGATGGTGCGTTTGTGCACGGCCCGACCTTTTTTGGCACCCACGTAGCCAACAAAGAGCTGGTCATCCACCCGGAACTGTTGTGTGCGCTTTAGATAGAACGAGAGCGCACGTTTTGGGTCCAGACGATGGAGCCTCTCTTCCTCTTTTGAAGGATGCGGAGGCGGAAAGAAAGTGGGCAAAGTGATGGTCTGCCCGATGTGGAAGGGCGTGACAACCTTTGGCAAGAAAGAAGGACGGGTCCTTAAAACCACCTTGTCCGGATGAACAGAAAGGAAAGGAGGTTTAGAAGAAAGAGCCTGGAGCTCACTCACTCTTCTGGCAGAGGTGATAGCTACCAGGAAAGCCGTCTTTAGAGTAAGAAGACGTAAAGGACAGTTATGAAGGGGCTCGAAGGGAGCGCACATCAGATAGGTCAAGACAAGATTTAAGTCCCATTGAGGCATTATGAAAGGCACGGGAGGAAACGTGTGTGTAATGCCTTTCAGGAAACTATTAAGAACCGGGGACTTTTTGAAAAAATAATTTTTTTATAACTTTATTTAGCGTTTTATCGTAGTGCAACTTACAGCAGTGCATATACAATCAACAATATCTGTCAAGTGCGGGGTCCGTGACAACATCACGGCTCGTAAACAGACAGTCATTTCGCACCATAAAAATCATAATGTTAATATCTCAACAGGACTTTAAAATGGCACCATCAGTCGCATGTGGCAGCTTAATGCAGCGGGTGAGATTTCCTTATCTGAGCCCTTGGTGCAGCCGGTGGTGGATGTCAACAATGAACAGGCAATGTAAAGAGATCTTGGTCGGATGTCACTTGTGTCTTAACGTTTCAACTACCCAATTCCCACGGGTACCATGCCCTGTTCCAGTGGAGTGGGGGGGTCCTGTCGTATGGCTAGCAGATAGTCTCTGAGGGGGCCCCAAATGTCCCTGGGTCGTGAGGTAGTCGGAATCGTGGTGGCATATATCTCGCTCTGTGTGCTACATGAAACTAAGCTTGTCATCCAACCAGCGACCGAGGGTGCCGACCTACTGCCCCAATGTATGGCCACTTCTCTCTTAGCTAGTAGTAGGCAGATGCCGGCGTAGCTCCTCACCTTTTTGGGGAAATTAACTACATAGCCTAGGAGGGCAATTTCAGGCATGGGGTTGAGAGGTATTGCAATCATGACCCCTAGGATCCTGTGGACCTCTTTCCAGAAAGAGTGCAAACGGGGGCATGTCCAGGCAATGTGGGCGAAATCTGCTTGCGGGGCGTTGCACTTGCGGCAAGTATGGGGCTTGGATGGATCTATTCTATGGACTCTAGCGGGGGCGACGTAGATTCTGCTGAGAAACTTGAAGTGGATCAGCTTGTGTCGGCTATTTAGGGAGATCGTTTTTGTTACTGCGCAGCAGGCCTCCCACTGGTCATCAGTTATTAGGTTGCCCAGATCTCCCTCCCAGTCTTTACGAATCTTATCATTCAATGGGACAAGAGCCGCACACGCTTTGTATAACCTGGAGATCAGATGCACCCCCCTGTCGTCCTCAATGATCATGGTGAGAGGGGGGAATGATTGGGGCGCTAGAGGGAAGTCGGGGAAAGTGGCGCGCATAACAGAGCGGACCCGTTGGAGTACAAATCTGTCCATGAATGTAGCGTCTGGGAACCTAGACTCGTCGTCTATGTCAAAGGCATGCCCATCCGGGAACAAGTCGTCTAGTTTAGAGACCCCAAATTTAGTGAAGGTGCGTTGTATGAGTCGCTCATCGGTGATCGGCAACCAATGGGCGTTAGGGAGTGGCAGGGCGGCAGAATATAGAGTAGCGGTGCCGGTGGCCTGCCTGAGTTTGTCCCAGGCCCAGCTGGTAGTGGAGACCGTTTGGATATCGGACGGGTCCCTGGGCAGGCCCTTGGGGAGAATTGCCGCCAATCTTTCCGGGAGTACCAAGTCCGCCTCGGGGCGGAGATAAGGGATTCTGGCATCTGGGTGATACCAAGCATGCGCGTAGCTGCACTGGGCAATTAAATAATATAAGTGCAAGTCAGGAACACCGTAACCCCCCCCCCTCTCGTATGGGAGAGTCATGACCTGCCAACGAACTCGGGCCCGCATGTCTCCCCATACCAGACGTATCAGATGAGAGCGGAGCGTCTGAAAGAAGCTGTTTGGAAGAGGGATGGGTTGTTAAAAAGATATAAAAATTTGGGGAGAATAATCATTTTAATGAGCGCCACTCGACCGGCGATCGATAGTGGCAGTTTGAGCCACTTATCAACTTGCGCTTCCAGGGTGTGAACCGCCTGTCCGTAATTGAGGCGCATTATTTGTGCTGTGTCTAAGTGTATGTGGATGCCCAAGTATTTGACGGAGTCCGTGCACCATTCCAGTAGGAACTCCAGGAACCATGTCGTCGTGCTGGGGGTGAGGGGGAAAATCACGGACTTGTGCCAGTTGATGCCTAGGCCCGAGTACAGTCCGAAGCGGAGTATTTCCCGGATGAGGGGGTCTAGGTTAGCCCGCGGATCTCGTACATAAAGAATCGTATCATCGGCATACAGGGATACTAAGAGTGGGCCCGTGTTGAACTGCAGACCTCTGTGGAGATGATTTTCCTGGAAGTGGCGGATCAGTGGGTCCATAGCGAGGATAAATAATAATGGTGAGAGTGGGCAACCCTGTCTCGTGCCCCGTGAGAGTGCAAAGGGGTCCGAGAGTGTTCCATTCAATCTGAGCCGGGCGGTAGGACGACGATATAACAGTGCTGTGAGTGCGATGAACCCCATGGGCATCCCCATTCGGCGCATGATAGAGAGGAAAAGGGCCATTCGAGAGAGTCGAAGGCCTTTTCAGTGTCTAATAGTATTGCGGCCGCTGGCACCTCAGGAGCTATCCTGTGCAATACAGAAAATAGTGTGCGCAAATTAAACGATGTGGAGCGATGGGGGACAAAGCCCGATTGGGCCGGGGAGATTATGAATTCCATTAGTTGGGAAAGACGACCCGCAATCACTTTGGCCAGGATTTTGTAATCCAGGTTTAAGAGCGAGAGGGGTCTATATGAGCCGCAGAGCAACGGGTTCAGGTATGGGGAGAAGGATTATGACTGCTTCACGAAGGGTGGGCGGTAAAACTGGTCTCTCCAATGCCTCAGCGTAGACCTCTATAAGTTGCGGCGCCAATACATCCTTGAATGTCTTGTAAAAGTCACCTGTGAATCCGTCGAGACCAGGTCCGGACGAGGATCGCAGGCTATCTATGGCGGCGATGACGTCTGCTTTTGAGATTGGTTCCGCCAGGAAATCCTGCATATGTTTCTCTAACTAGACTAGAGCTATCTCGGATAGATAAGACTCCTGGGCTGTGTGGTCACCTCCAGCTCTGGAGGCATATAGTGTTTTAAAATAAGACAAAAATTCTGCTTGGATTTCTGCAGTGCTAGTGAGCTGCTGGCCTGACAGGGACTGTACTTCGGGTATGTATGCCCTGTTGTATGGGGGTCTGGTCATCTGCGCTAAAACTCTCCCTGGTCGCTTGCCCTCGCCATATTGTCTTGCTTTATGATATTTACCCATAAATAAAATCTCCCGCTCTGCCTCGTCTCTGTATTCTGATAGTAGGGCTATACGCTTTGATTCAGCTTCTTAGCTAGGTCCATGTAACAACCCGGCATAGAGATCGGCGAGCTCCTGTTCCAACCGAGACAGGGTGCCTCGTAATGCACGGAGCACTCCGGAATGTTTTGAAATGCAGACTCCCCGTATGTACGCTTTAAAACCCTCCCACAGAACTGACGTCGTGTCCACCGAGCCTGTGTTTAAGTCAAAATAGTCCTCTATTGCCTCCTGCATTTCGTGTGAAAAGGTCATCTGCCAGGGCGCGGCTGGGGAATCGCCATTGTCTCTCAAAGCCCTCGGGTCGGGGAACCCCCAAGCGCCATAAAACTGGAGAATGATCGGAGTAGGTCCGAGGGAGAGTCTGTATCGAGCGACTCCAGCCAAGGATATTGGGAGAGGCCAACCAAAAATCTAGTCTGGTCCAGGTGTTGTGGTAGCCCGTATAGTGGGTGTAATCTGTGTGTTGAGGGATGCCTGCGCGCCCCACATCTATAACGGACAGTTGTTCGCACAGGGAGAGGAGGGCTCTACGCGCGCGTGGTTTGGGATCAGGAGCGAGAGATGTGCTGTCAAGTGTTAGGTCCAGGGCCATATTAAAGTCACCCCCTATCAGGAACGTCACATTGCCAAGGCTCAAAAGTTGGGATAGCAAGGAGTGATAAAACTCTGGCGAGTCTGTTCGGGCCATACACACAGACTAACGCTAGGCTGTGTCCCATTAGAGTCCCCACTACCATTACATATCTGCCCTCCTGGTCTCGAATAGTGGTGCGCAGGCTAAAAGGGACACGTTTGTGAATGAGTATGGCAGTGCCTCTAGCATAGGTGCTAAAGCCCGCAAAGTATCGGTGGATACCCCTGCTAGCGGCTAAATGGGGGGGGGGGGGGATCAGTGGGGGACAAATGAGTCTCTTGTAGGAAGGCGACATCCGCTGTGTGCCGAGCCAAGTAGTGTAAGACGTGGCGTTTCTTGCGTGTATCATTAAGTCCCCGTACGTTCCATGTCAGCAGCGACAGCTCTGAGGGGCCATTACTGCGACCTAACTGGGCCATTTATGGGGCGATGCCTGAAAATTGAATAGGTGCTGCCGTGCAACGTGATAATTCCTGCTGGTTTGGAAACGCCAAATTAACCATGCGTGACTACATATTAACGAAACCCCCCCCGCCCCCCAGCCTCCCTACCCCATATGAGAGGCAAACCCAACCAGAAAGAAATGAACCATTGTACCAATCGACATGTCAAATAATTGCAAATAGCACAGTCCGGGTACATTCGTAATCAACAAAAACAATTCTCAGTGTACACCAACTGGGGGTGGCAACGCCTCGCGGCCTTCCAGCAATCCGAAATGGTGCGTGTAGTTAAGGAATATCCCCAAGTTCTCACATAGTTGTGGGAAATGCAACCAGTCAGAGGGGCTCAGCTGGGGGCAGCCCCAGAGAAAAGCTCCATGCTGGCGTCAGAGCCGCTGTGGGGTGGAGATGGAGTATGATTGTCAGCAGGTCTTTGAGGGTTTTGTTTGTGAGTGCGGCAGAACTCCTGAGCTTCCGTGGGGCTAACAAAGATGCGGACCCTGCCGTTGATCTCGACCCGCAGTCTCGCTGGGTATAGCATGCCATACTTCAAGCCGAGGTTCCGAAGTGCGGCTTTGACGCCGTTGTATTTGCGGCTGGCTTCTTGGACCATGATGGTATAGTCCGGGTATAGAGACAGTCGGTAGTCCTGCCAATGGGTTTCGCCGCGCTCTCTGGCCAGGCAGAGAGCGGTGTCCCGGTCTCTAAAGTTCATGAGGCGGGCGATGATGGGACGCGGGGGGCAACCAGGACTTGGTCGGGCCCCCAACGAGCGGTGGGCCCGCTCCACCACGAAGCCAGGCGTGAAGGCGTCCCTTCCAAAGATGTCAGCTAGCAGCGTCTCTACAAAGGTATCCATGCGGCCCGTAGATGTAGACTCCGGAACCCCAATAATACGTAGGTTATTTCGACGGCTGCGGGCTTCTAAATCTTCATTTTTGATGGCAACGTCTTTCAGGATCCGTTCCACCCGTTCAAGCCTCCTGAGAGATTGCGCGGCGCCGTCGTCGAGAGCCGAAATGCGGGATTACGCTACATCAAGGCACCTGTCATGCACTTGGATTTTGGCCCCTAGGTCCGCCATATTCTTGTCCAGGGTGTCGAATCTTCCATCCAGGGCCTTGAATCCTGCCCGCATCTCCTGCAGCAACGCGCTGATTTGGTCGCCATTGACGTTTGAGCGCCCCGCGTTTTGCTCGCCCTCCGCCATGGTTGATGGTTCGTCCAGGGGCGTCTTCTCGAAGGGTAGGAGCCTTTGTTTCGGATCTTTGCGGCCCATGCCGCTGCTCCTGCGCTGAATTGTAACTCTGCAGGCTGGTCCAGATCAGGGGCGCATCCGTGGGGTCTCCGGATGCGGGGAACAGCAGGACCTCTTCGCTACTCACAGGGCGCTAGGCCAGAAACTCTGTAGCCCCCACCGTGGGAGCGCCACGGGTGTTTCGCCCTGGTGAGCCGGTGGCGTGTCCGGATGGGTCGCAAAGGTTTGAGTCAGCAGGGTGGGCGGTTATTGGGGAGACCGATATCTCCCGTCTCCGGCCAGCCGTAACGAGATGAAGCGGGCCCGGGGGCAAGGATGGAGACAGGCCGTCGAGGCTGTGGGGCGTTTTCAAATGGAGCAGCTAGCGCCGTGTTCCTAGGCGGGGAGGGGGGGGGCGGCACAGCGGGGACAGCGCAAACCAGAGGCGCCCTCCGGGACCAGTAAGCAGCGGGCAATGTGAGGCCCGGGGGCCGCTAGCGAGAGGAACACCCGGGCCCTGCCCCCGTGGGTTCCCGCGGCCTTCCCGGGGTGAAGGGTGAATGTGACGTTGGCCTCGACTGCCCGGGCCCCGATGAGAGCCGCCGCCAGCCGCACCGCCCTGCGCCCCTAGCGCTTACCGCCTCTCTCCGTCTGCCTCTCTGTGGCTGCCGCTACCCGGGTTCCGCTCCCGGGCCGCTCTCAATCCTCAGTAGGACCCACCGCCGCCATCTCCGAGACTTTCGCCGGCAAGTGATCGGCCAGTATCCTGACGCCAGTCGCAGCGTCGAGCATGTCACAGGGCTCGTTGGACTCAGGAGCCGTTCCGGATGTGGGGGATATTATGGATCGGGCTGGATCGGCCGGTGGAGCTTCAGAGCCGCGCGGCCATCTTGGTCCGCGGCTTGGCCACGCCCAACAACCGGGGACTTAAAGAGAGAAGGCTGATCTGGAAGCCGGAGAAAGGCGGAGATGGCCGAAAGATAACCTTTGACAGTGCCCAGAGCAGAGCCCTGCTGGGCCAAGGATAGTAGGAACAGAAGGACCTCAGAAAGAGGGGCAGAAAGGGGATCCACAGAGTTTGCTGTGCACCATGCCACAAACTTGTTCCACCTGCAGGCGTATACCTTCTTAGTAGAGGGACGCCTGGCTGCCAAAATGACATCACAGACTTCGGGAGGAAGATCGAAAGCGGTCAACTGTCGTCGCTAAATCTCCACCATTGGAGGTGGAGGCTGGACAGGTTCGGGTGGAGGACCGTCCCCTGTTGCTGCGACAGAAGATCCTCCCGAAGAGGCAGCCGGATCGGGGGATCGATCGCCATGTTGAGTAGCTCGGGATACCAGTATCTTCGTGCCCAATCCGGAGCCACAAGGATGACTTGGGCCCGGTCGCGCCGGATCTTCTACAGCACTCTGGGCAGAAGTGGTATAGGCGGAAAGGCGTACAACAGACCGCACCTCCACTCGCGACGAAAAGCGTCGCCGAGCGAGTGCCGCCTTGGAAATTCCAACGCGCAGAACTGATGACATTGCGCGTTCTCTTCGGTTGCGAATAGATCTAACCAAGGCTCTCCCCACTGCAGAAAGAGACCTTGCGCCACGTCCAAGTTCAGATGCCATTCGTGATCCATCAAGCACCGGCGGCTGAGTTCGTCGGCCCTGGCGTTCAGAGAACCTGCCAGGTGTTGAACCACCAAGGTAATGCCTTGATGTTCCAGCCATGTCCAGAGGCGCAGAGCCTCCTGACAAAGGGTCCACGACCCCACCCCGCCCTGTTTGTTGCAATACCACATGGCGGTGGTGTTGTCCGTGAACACCTGCACTACACTTCCCCGGACAGAGGGAAGGAATGCCTTCAGTGCAAGTCAGATCGCCCGAAGCTCCAAAAGATTGATATGGAGCCGGGACTCCGCCAGAGACCAGATGCCTCTGATCTCCGCCTCTCCCAAGTGGCCGCCCCATCCCAGGAGGGACGCATCCGTCACCACTGTGTGCTCCGGTTGGGGAAGGGAGAGGGATCTGCCATTGACCCAATCGCGATTCGTGAGCCACCACTGCAATTGTTGTGCAGTGCCCTTCGAGATCTGGAAAAAGATCGGACAGGTTGCCCTGATGCTCTGCCCACTGGAACTTCAGGTCCCACTGCAGAGCCCGCATATGCCACCTGGCATGTTGCACTAGCAGAATGCAGGAGGCCATCAGGCCCAGGAGCCGGAGGGTCATCCTGACTGAAATCGGGATAGAGGCTGAAAGATCGGAATCATAGCCTGAATATCCCGGACTCGCTGCTCGGGAGGATAAACCCGAAACTGCGTCGAATCCAGAACCGCTCCGATGAAGGGGAGCTTCTGAGAAGGACTCAGGTGCGACTTTGGCACGTTGATGGCGAACCCCAGCAACTGCAGGAGGTCGGCCGTAGTCTGAAGGTGGGTGACGACTGCCTGGGGCGAGCCTGCCTTCAACAACCAGTCGTCGAGGTAGGAGAAGACGGACACCCCTGACCTGCGTAGATGAGCCGCGACCACCGCCATCACTTTCGTTAACACCCGAGGGGCGCTTGTAAGGCTGAAGGGGAGCACGGTAAACTGAAAATGCTCCTGGCCTACCGTGAACCGCAGGTAACGCCGGTGGGCCGGCAGGACGGGAATTGTGAAAATATGCGTACTGCAAGTCCAACGCTACCATCCAGTCTCCAGGGTCGAGGGCAGCCAAGACCTGAGCCAGAGTCAACATCTTGAACTTCTCCTTCCGGAGGAAGCGATTGACGTTCCGGAGGTCCAAGATGGGGCGCAAGCCCCCCTTGTACTTTTTGGGGACCAGAATGTAGTGGGAATAACCTCCATGTCCTACTTCTGGCCCAGGAACGCGCTCGATGGCCCCCTTGGCCAAGAGGTCCGTGACTTCCTGTCGGAGAAGCGCTAAGTGATCCCCCGACATGCGGTGGAACCGAGGTGGCATGGACGGGGGCAGACTCGAAGGGGAGGGAATAGCCCCTTCGGACGATTTGTAGCACCCAACTGTCCGAAGTGACAGAGCACCAGTGGGGGAGGTAATGTTGAATCCTGCCGCCCACCGGCGTGGGGTGCACCGGAAAGCGCGGACTAGGAAGGCTTCGAGGCGGATGCTGCGGGAGCGGAGGTGGGCTGACCCACACGCTGGCCCCCCTGTGCCGCCACGGTGGCCACCACGCCCGCGCTGAGGCTGGTTCTGCGCAGGCCTTTGGAACGGACGTGTAGAGGCGCCCCTGCCGCGGCCACGAAAGGAACGAAAAGTAGACGTGGCCGGGCGGATGGTGGAGAGACCCAAGGACTTGGCTGTAGCCCGAGAGTCCTTAAAACGCTCCAGCGCACTGTCTGCCTTATCGCCAAAAAGGCGAGTACCATCATAAGGCATGTCCATGAGGGAACTCTGGACATCCCCCGAAAACCCCGTGGACCGCAGCCAGGCATGTCGCCGCAAGGCCACTGTCGTGGAGATGGCTCTTCCCAAAGAGTCTGCGGTGTCCAACCCACACCGAATGGCGAACTCCGCGGCATCCTTCCCTTCTGCAACAGCTTGGGAAAGCACAGCCCGAACCTCTTCGGGGCACTGGGGCAGAGTTTGCGCCACCGTGTCCCACACAGCGTGAGAATAGCGGCCCAAGAGGCATGTGGTGTTGACTGACCGCAGCCCCAGGCTGGCAGAGGAAAACAACCTTTTGCCAAGCTGCTCCAGCTTTTGGATTCCTTATCCGGCGGAGCGGTAGGGAATGCTGTTTGGGAAGTGGAAGCCTGAATGACCAGGCTCTCCTGTGTCGGATGACTTGTCAGAAAGGCAGGGTCACCCGGTGCCGGGCGGTGACGTCTGGCCACATTTTTATCTACAGGGACCCCGTGGCTGGCCTAGACCAGGTACCCATCAAAACATCCGCCAAGGCCTCATTTAACGGAAGCAGAGGTTCCACAGAACTTGCCGTAGGCTGAAGCACCTCAGTAAGGAGGTTAGTTTGGAGGGCAACAGTAGGCAATTCAAGGCCAAGAGCCTCAGCTGCTCTACGGAGCACCACGGTATAGGTTGCGCCTTCCTCCATGAGAGTGGGAGGAGACACAAACCCAGGCTCAGAGGAGAGGTTAAGGACACTAGCATCCTCTGAGTCTTCTGCCCACTCCTGTTCGGACTCACACTGCCGTGCAAGAGGGTCCTCCGACCCCTCCCAGTCCTCCCCTTCCACAACAGCCTGAGGCACAGGCTGTAACGGCGAGGGAGGCACAGGGGAAAAGAAATGCTCCACCGGCGCCGCTCCGGCTCCAAGGCCCAATCGGGGTCCCAAACTGGAAACGCGGGCAAGGGCGGAGGTGGGACGAACGGCACCCAGGGCGGCGCCGGAGCCGCCGCCGGCGGAGGACCTTGCGGCGCCGGGGCCGGAGCCGCCGGCGGAGGACCTTGGGGCCGGAGCCGCCGGCAGCGCCGACGGCAACCAAGGGCACCCAAAAGGGACCTTTCAGATATAGGGTCCACAACCCCACCCCGCCCGTTTAAGTACCACATGGCGGTGGTGTTGTCCGTGAACACCTGCACTACTCTTCCCCGGACAGAGGGAAGGAATGCCTTTAGTGCAAGACGGATCGCCCGAAGCTCCAGAAGGTTGATGTGGAGCTCGGACTCCGCCGGATACCAGAGGCCTCTGATCTCCGCCTCTCCCATGTGGCCGCCCCATCCCAGAAGGGATGCGTCTGTCACCATTGTGTGTTCTGGTTGGGGAAGGGAGAGGGATCTACCATTGACCTAATCCTGGTTCGTGAGCCACCACTGCAATTGTCGTGCAGTGCCCTCTGAGAACTGGACGCAATCCGTCAGATTCCCTTGATGCTGCGCCCACTGGAAATTCAGGTCCCACTGCAGAGCCTGAATATGCCACCTGGCATGATCGACCATAAGGATGCAGGAGGCCATGAGGCCCAGCAGCCTCAGGTTCATCCTGACCGAAACCCGGGATAGAGGCTGAAAGATCGGAATCATAGCCTGAATATCCCGGACTCGCTGTTCGGGAGGATAAACCTGAATCTGCGTCGTGTCCAGAACTGCTCCGATGAAAAGGAGCTGTGGAGAAGGAATCAGATGCGACTTCGGCACATTGATGGAGAACCGCAGCGAGTGCAGGAGTTCGGCCGTAGTCTGGAGGTGGGAGACGACTGCCTGGGACGAGCCCGCCTTCAGCAGCCAGTCGTCGAGGTAGGGGAAGACTGGAACCCCTGCCCGGCGCAGATGAGCTGCGACCACCGCCATCACTTTCGTGAACACCCGAGGGGCACTTGTAAGGCCAAAGGGAGCACGGTGAACTTAAAATGCTCGAGGCCTACCGTGAACCGCAGGTAACGCCGGTGGGCCGGCAGGACGAGGATGTGAAAATAAGCGTCCTGCAAGTCCAACGCTACCAACCAGTCTCCAGGGTCGAGGGCAGTCAAGACCTGAGCTAGGGTGAGCATCTTGAACTTCTCCTTCCGGAGGAAGCGATTGACGTTCCGGAGGTCCAAGATAGGACGCATGTCCTCCTTGTCCTTTTGGGCACCAGGAAGTAGTGGGAGTAGCAACCACGTCCTACTTCTGGGGTCGGAACATGCTGGATGGCCCTCTTGGCCAAGAGGGCCGTGACTTCCTTCTGCAGAAGTACCAAGTGATCCCCTGACATGCGGTGGAATTGAGGTGGCATGGCTGGGGGGTGGTCTCGAAGGGGAGGGAGTAGCCCCTTCGGACAATGTCCAAGACCCACCTGTCCGAGGTGATGGGACGCCAGTGGTGAAGGTGATGGCGGACCCTGCCCTCTACTGGCGTGCTGTGCACCGGAAAGGAGGGACTAGGAGGGCTTGGAGGCCGCGGACGGGTTGGAGGTGGTGGCCTGACCCGCACGCTGGTTGCCCGAACCGCCACGGCGGTATCCACGTCCTCGGCCACGCGAAGACGCTTGCTGCGCGGGCCGGTGGCTGGGCAGCTGACGTGACTGGGCGCCCCTTCCGTGGCCACGAAAGGGGCGAAAAGCAGAGGTGAGCGGAGGGCGTACAACAGAAAGGCCCAGGGACTTGGCAGTAGCCCGTGAGTCCTTAAACCGCTCCAGCGCATGGTCTGCCTTTGAACCAAAAAGACGTGCTAAACATCAAAGGGCATGTCCATGAGTGTATTCTGGACATCACCCAAGAAACCAGTTGTTCTCAGCCAGGCGTGGAGACGTAGCGCCACCGTCGTCGCAAGCGATCTGCCCAGCGAGTCGGCGGTATCAAGGCCACAACGGATGGTGTATTTAGCCGCATCTCGCCCTTCCGCAATGGCGCGGGTAAGCAGTGTCTGGACCTCCTCAGAACACTGCGGCAAAACAGCCGCCACCGAATCCCACAGGGAGTGGGTATATCGGCCCAAAAGGCAAGCGGTGTTGACGGACCGCAAGCCAGCACTGGAGGAAGAAAAAGCCTTCTTCCCAAATTGGTCCAGGCGTTTGGATTCCCTATCCGGAGAGGCGGTAGGGAAGGCGGTTTGGGAGGCAGAGGCTTGGACAACCAAGCTCTCGGGGGTGGGATGTTGGGAGAGAAACAAGGGGTCGCCCGGAGCAGGGCGATGGCGTCGGGCCACGTTCCTATCCACAGGAGCCCCTGTGGTGGGTTTGGACCAGGCACCCAAAGAACGTCAGTGAGTGCATCATTAAACGGCAGCACAGTCTCCGAGGAGGAAGCCGCCGGCTGAAGCACTTCTGTCAGGAGGTTAGTCCTGACGGCCACAGTAGGCAACTGGAGATGTAAGGCTCCAGCTGCTCTACGCAACACCGTTGCAAAATTAGCTCCCTCCTCCGTAGCCACGGGAGGAGACAGCATGCCAGTGTCAGGGGAGGTGTCTAGACCACTGGCATCCCCAAGTTCCTCAGCCCAGTCCGGATCATACTCACACTGTTGTGTGAGAGGGTCCTCAGACCCCTCCCAGCTCTCCTGGTCCTCCTCTTGTTCAAAATATGGAGGAGGAGGGACATTTGGGACCCAAGGTCTCACGGCGCCGGAGCTGGCGTCGAGCGACGTCGGTCCGGCTCCATGTCCGGAGCCGGAGAGAGCCGGGGACCGATGCCGTCCGGAGCCCCGGACGGCGTCAGGAACGGCACCGGGGACATCGGCGTCGGCGGAGGCGTGGTTAGGTCAACCGGCGTCAATGGGGGTTGCGGTACCACCGGAGCCGGGATCGAGGCCGGGATGAAGGCTGGTGGGACAGGCGACGCCGGGACCGGAGTCGACGGCGGCGCCGGGGCAACCCCATCAGGGCCCGCGGGGCCCGAAGGCGCACCGGAGGGGCCTGAAGGCCCGAAGAGGCGGGCCATGGCCGACAGGAATTCCTGTATTTCGGCCGGAGTCGCCCCGAACCCGGAGACGACGGGTAATGCGGGGCGGCTCTACAGGCATGTCCGGGGCCGCGGGGACGGTGCCGACTGGGGCCTCAGCCGAGTCGCGAGACCGGCGAGGCGAAGTCTTAGAGCGATGATGCTTCTTAGACTTTTTGTGCTTCGACTTACCCGAGGAGCGCGAAGACTTGGACTCCGACGACCGGCCCCTCGACCTCTCCCGGGACCGGGGCTTGGTGCGGCGCGGAGCCGACTGCCGGACCTCGAGTAGCTTTCGAGACCGCTCTCGCAAAGCCTTCGGATGAAGTTTCCGGCAGTCAGGGCACGACTTCGTGTCGTGGTCTCGGCCGAGACAGAAGAGACACTCGAGATGCGGGTCCGTGATCGACATCATGCGACCACAGGCTCCGCATGGCTTGAAGCCGGGCATCCCTACGACACCTAGGAGTCGTGAAGACTCGATGAAGAAACAGTGAAAAAATTCACGAAAAAGGTAAGGCAAAAATTGACTAGGGCACTGCTCTTCCCGGATCTGCGCTTACTGGCGC
This sequence comes from Calotriton arnoldi, assembly GCA_963921515.1. Lineage (NCBI taxonomy): Eukaryota > Metazoa > Chordata > Amphibia > Caudata > Salamandridae > Calotriton > Calotriton arnoldi. The sequence goes on from CAWUFW010001797.1 coordinate 1,560,587, forward strand.
GGAAAAAGAAGAACTGACGTCAGCGCGCAGGGGCGGCGTCTACGTACTGCCCGCGACGTCATCCCGGCGATCACGACGCCGGACGCGGAGCCGCACGACGCCGCCTACTGAAGCGCAAGGGTACTGCTACGCAAAAACTTTCCGGATCCAGCCTGACGCCTGGGGATATTCTAAGGTAAGGAATCTGTCACTAACGTGTCTCTTTCAGATACTGAATTTAGGAACAGTTTTTATTTCTACACCTTTGAATTTGGGTGTACCTATATCATCATGCAATTCAGAGGGCATTTTGCAAAAACTCTTTCTTGCACACTGGCTTACATTCGGAAATAAAAATGTAGAGAAATCCAATTGTTAAATAATGTTTTACTATTCTCTGTTCCAAAATGTCTCCAAATAAAAATAGTCTAATTTTTGTGGCAAGCAGCTTTGACACAGGGGGCCTGCTCCCTCTAAGAAGAGGGGCTGGGGGTCACATTACAAAGGCGGCAAGGCCTTTGAAGCTTCCAGCCACAAATGGCTCTTCCTGACCGGGGGTGGGAGGGGGGGGAGAGACGTGTGAACACCTCCACCCAGGAAAGGCACTGTTCTTGGCCTCATGACGTCAGAACACGGTCTGGTGGTAACAAGCTGGCTCAGGCCAGTCGGGGACCACACCGAGGATTGGTAGGTTTCAGGGGACCTCTCTAAGGGGGTCCTCTGTGTGCACTTTTTAATAAATCGGACACTGGAATCAGTGCAGGTTTATTATGCTGAGATGTTTGGTCTCGCTGGACGGTGTCGACTACCGGGCCGCAAGGCGCTTCAAAGCCTGCTCTTGTAAGGTCTTCGGAGCCAAGCCCCGACAGTCCGAGCATGACTTCGTATTGTGGTCGCACTCGAGACACCATAGGCAGACGAGGTGGGGACAGGCCCCGCACGGCTTGAACCCTGTCTTCCTGGAAGACATACTCACACACAATGAAAAAATTCTTGAATTTGACAAAAAGTCGAGAAAAGAGGGGTAGCTCTTCCCGGATCAGTGCTTAACTGGGGCGGAAAGAAAACAAAAATCTGCGCGCCTGGGTGGCACATGTATAGGTACTGTGACGTCATAACCAACGCTAACTACGTCACACGGAGCCAAATGGAGCCACCCGACGGAGCGCGCAAGAGGTATTGGTCAGCAAAAGTTTCCGGATCCAGCCTGATGCCTGGGAGATTCAAAGGACAGGAATCTGCAGCTAGAAGTCTATCAGATACCTGCATACACCACATGAGATGTTGGACAAAAAGCATGTAGGAGGCCAAACGGCCAAGCAGCCTCAGAACCATCCTCACGGAGACTCAGCACTGATGCTGAAATATCAGGATCAAAAGCAGAATGTCTTGTACTTGTTCTGGAAGGAAGGTTTGAAAGTGGACCATATCCAGGGTGGACCCAATGAAAGGGAGACTCTGCGAAGGGGCCAGGTGTGACTGGCACATTGACTGTGAACCACGGCGATGTTAGAAGGTTCACTTTTGTGTGGAGGTGGTCTACGACTGATAGTGGTGAGCATACCTTTATCAGTGAGTTATCAAGGTAGGGAAAGACCCACGACCTTCGAAAGTCTGCTGCAACCACCACCATCACATTCATGAACAACTGATGTGCACTTGTGAGCTGGAAGATGAGCACAGCAAACTAAAAATGCTTGTGGCTCACCTTGAACTACAGACGGCGCCCCTCGGCCTGCATGAAGGAGATATGTAAATTGGCGACCTGTAGGTCCATAGCTACCATCCAGTCTCATGGATCCAGGCAGATAAAACTTGGGCCACGGTGAGCATCTCGAATATGAAGATTTAGAAAAGGATGAGGCAATGCCCTTTTTTGTCACTAGAGAATAACTAGAGTAACAGTTCTGACATCCAAGGTTGGGACGCTCTGTGGCTCCTTTCTCCAAGTACCAGAACTTCTTGCAGCAAAACAGGCAAATAGTTCGCCAAAACACTGGGTGGCGCATATGTAGGTACTGCGACGTCATAACCGACGCAAACTATATCACACGGAGCCGAATGGAGCCACCGACGGCGTGCGCAAGGTGTATTGCTCAGCAAAAGTGTCCGGATCCAGCCTGATGCCTGGGAAATTCAAAGCTAAGGAATCTGCAGCTAGAAGTCTATCAGATAGAATTGATCATTCACCGACACACATTATCTCCAGGAAGGTGACAGTCTTTCCGGCTCAAGATGGGTAAGCTGCTTCCAACCTGCGCTTGTCTGATGGGCAAGGAAAGCCTACTGGGCTGCATTTACAGGCATACCTTTTGCATTGAAAAATGATTGTGAAACATTTTTCTTTGTCACTACTCTACTGTTTTTTTACATTTCGGTTTGCTTTTTTTTTTTTTAAAAGCAAAACAAAATATTCAAAAAGAGAATTCTACCGAGTTAGGAAAGACATTATTTAGGGTTGGAAATAGGTTTTTTAACTGAAAATCTTTCAAAAATACTTTTAAGGTTTTATGCAAAAGCCAACTCATTCAAACAGACTCCCCAACATCTCAACAACTGGCAGGCACATAGAGGTCCAAGAGTTTTGATTCCTTACCTACTACCTTCAACTTTTGCATGGCATGCCTGGGTGTTTTCCTCACTATCATATATATATGTTAAGAGGCCATCAATAGCCAGCTACATCTGAAGATGTTTTTGATTTAGGACTTCAAGCACCTCAAATCATGCCACACTCAATGAATCTTAGGTGTCCTGCCCCACCACGGCAATCAAAAAGGAGCTAAAAGAATATTTAAAACATTTTTATATATTTCTGAAACCTCCTTCAGGAGCCACCCTAATAGCGAAAGAAGAAGGTTCGGAGTTATGATGAAAATTCCAAGATGGAGAAACACAATATGACGGGTAAAATAACATTGTTAACATCATTCAATATCATTCAGATAGTACCTTGTTCATCAGCCGAATACGACTTAAAGACAGTTTCGTCATATGCTTCTTCTGGACAGGTACATGAAAGGGACATCTTATTTTCAGCATTCAAAAAGACTTGGTCCTCAGGTACTGTTTCTATGCACAAAAAACGTGAACATGAGCAAAAGGCTTGCAAAGATTGCTGAATAAAACGGAAAGAATGGTTTAGTGAATGTTTTAACAAACTGAGAATTTCACGTCAGGGTTTTTTAAAGAATTATTTTAGCCCAACACGGTCAGTAGAGTTTACCACTTTGTCAACGTATGCATCCCTTGTACTATTTATAACTACTGGAATACTAGAGAGAAGAGAGCACCCCCACAAGGTCAAGCTTTAACCTCTGCGATCCCACTATTCTACAATTTACAACATAAGCCTGTCCCAGATTCTCATTGCACAGAATCTTCGATGTACTTGCCCAAAGTCTTAGTTTGTGATCCACCCTCAACGTACAGTTGCACCATTGTGTATGCTAAGTACCTGTGGGCAATGTTGGCCATTGAACTCCTTAAGACGTCTTGCACAAGAAATGCTATCATAGATTGTCATGGACCATCTAAGTCATCAAAAGCAAAAGAACATCTCTCTGTGGAGCGAGCAACATATGTGATATACTCTTCCTGTTCCTTGAGAATATGAGATACTCCACACCCTAGATGGATGCCATTACAATATCACTTAAGGCGATTTGACCAGCTCTGCACCCACTACCAGCATGACCATAATCAGGATCTTCATCCAGACCCTGACTATCCGTGGGTAAGTCAACTGCAAAAACAAGATGATGGAAGTAAGGCTTAAATGAATCTCAGACATTGGCAATCGCTTAGCCGTTTCCTAAACCAACGTTTTTGACCCGCTGTGCTAGGCTAGATAGAGACCTGCCTTATGCAAATCAGTCTTGGTAATGCTCCAATAGGAGCAGTCCAGCCCAAACTGCAAGGCCAGCATCCCTCCAGATGGGATCAAGAGCAACCCCACATCGATTTTGACATACTTAGGTCTCCTCTTTCAAGTATAGCTTGAGTCCTATTTTACAGCAAGCATGGTACCCACATCTAGGCACAACCATCACCCACAGGACATCTACAGCAAAAAACAAGATGATAGAAGGAATGTCTGAAATAATTTCTTGAGCTAATGATGATCACACAGGTGGCATTCCAGACCATCTTTTTTTACCCACTGTGCCATTCCAGAGAGAGACTGTCTATTCAAATCAGTCTTGGTCCTGTTCCACTAGGAACAGCCCAGTCCAAACTGCCAGGCCAGGCGGTAACCCTAGACCCGTTTGGACCACCGTAAGTCTCATCAGTGTAGTATAGTTTGACTCCTATGGTACAGTTAGCACAGGTTCCCTGTCTAGGCATTTGTGTCGCACTTTGGTTGTCTACTGCAAAACCAAGATGATGAAGGAATGCTTGAATAATTCCCTGCAACTGGGAATTGCTCGGATACATAGACCCCTGCCAGTGGGTGTTCATCCAGCAGGAGCCTTAGCTCTCTCTGTTCTCAATTTGTATCTCTTCCCTTGACACAATCACTTCCTTCACCTCTTTCTTTTATCTTTACATGGACAATACTTACATCCTTCTGTTTCCCATTTACACCCCATATTCAGATACATATATCAAAACCGCTCACAGACATCCACCACTGCTTGGTAGCCAACTCACTTTTGTTAAAATCATCTCTAACATACTCTACATCAGGCTTCTTCAACTAGTTGTTCACGAGCTACTGGTAGCTGTCCAGCTACCTGTAATTAGCTCGACTGTGTGCAGCCCAACCTACTACATTTTAAGCTATTGCTTGGCTGAATTATTATACATACATCAAAATTGAAAAACGTGTTTTTGGGAGAAAAAGGTGTATTCTCAGAACTACTAAGCTGATGTTGGAGAAAAATAGTTGGATTTCCAACATTATTTTTGAAGTTGATATTAGAGAGATAAATTATGGGCTTAGGAGGAGACATATTACTATTATTACTACCTTGGCAACAGGAGAATTACAGCTATGGCTGATATGTATGACCCATGAAGAGGCATTCCATAAGGACAAAGCCTTTTTTTTACATTACTGCTGGAATCCTTGCCGGATGCACGGAGAAGATTAATGCTCGTAATCTTGCATAGGGCCACCAATAATGTGATTCTGTTGCTGAAGTCGTCACTGTAACAACACTAACTATATCAGCAGTTTGGGAGGATTTTCATTTAATATAATTATAGCTCCTATTACAGAAACGCTTGGAGACCTCTGTCCTATATATTCTACCCACTTAAACATGACCCCTACATGCTTGGCTGAGGTGGACCCCCCTTTGCAGGTCACTGCTCCAAGATTAAATCACTGGACCTTCAGTCACTGCTTCATTTTCCTTGTATATGTGGCTCGGTTTTTAATTCTCTGACTTGCCAAATCTGTTTTTTATTACTTTTATGATTTAAGGTTCTCCTGGTTACTTTATGTTCATTGTAGTGCTAACAGGAAAGGAGGTTAGTCAGTGGAGACAGGAGCTTTTAGGCTCCAGCTGTGCTTTTGTATACTTTTGACTGGTGCAGGACACTCTAGCGAATTAATAGACACTCACCTCACAATCATGGACCACAAAAAAGATGCTGCTGTACTTCCGTGCAGTGGATGCACCAGAGGTAAGCTCCTTTGTGCCATCCGCACCTGAGATGCGCCAAGTGCCATGACTTCAGACTATCTCATCATGGTGTCGTACAGCTTATTCTTTTCCAAGTAAAACTGCGTTTTTTGGACAACATAAACGTCAGGATTGAGTGAGACTAATACTACGCACACCATCACGATATGTTGGCCTAAGTCCTGCTAGCTCTCAGTGCACAATCTTTACCACAAAACCTATTCAGGTAACAGGTGGATTATGCAACCACAGAATATGACAAGCCTGGCTCCCAAAGGAAATCGTGGTAACAGATCTAGAATCTTTTCGTTTGGTTACTCATGCATACCCAAAGAAGTACACAAGCAATACACAACCTGCAGTTTCAAAATTTGACGCATTGTGATTCTTGAGTAAAATACGTGCGCTGCAATAATCCTTAAAAGGAAACAGAATAATATAATTAGCATTATGAAAATGGTGACGAAGATGAATAATTCAACCATTGTGCTAGAACAGTGAATATATGCTGGCATATGATTACTGTGATATGGTGTACTCCTAACTAGCGTTTCCTAACATACTTTGCCTAGGGTGGGTGATCGGCCAAATCCATGCCCAGTTATCTAACTCCCCATCACCTGCAGGTGTCATCAGGCTCCCTATCTTGGTGTAGAACTTGACATTCTTGTGTAGGTAAACAGGAATCAGCTGAGCTGGAATTTTTTGCACTGAATGTTCAAGGAGTTCTGATAGAGTGCCTATGAAGTGCCACTGCAAGGAAAACTGAGTTTGAGGAATATCATCCTCGTTTGTGCATGCAAATGAGTGTGTGTCAAATGTCATTGTGTTCAGGGAGAGAAGGCAACTTAAGAACGTGAGCATGTAAAAATGGTGCTTCTTAAACCGAGCCTAATGTCCCCACGTGACAAGGGTAGCACAGAGCCCGTTACTCTGACACTGAACTTCTAGGTAGGAACCCCGACTGCCTACCATTCTTGCCTCTTACTCTGGTGGGCTCAGTCTGTGGTTGATTACAGGGTTGTGCCTTAAAACAGAAGCCAGTACCCATTAGCATTAGTTCTTTGGCTCACGCATCCTCTTTAATAGCCTCTTTCTCAGCCCACAACTAAAGTTTTCCCAATTAACATCAGGTCCCTACCATTCATAATTTTATACCTGCGCATAATAACATGTTCCGCACCAAAATCTGGCTTAAGGATTCCTTAGGCAAAGCCATCTCTCTGGCTACGCACCTCCCCAGCTACTTTGTTGTTCGCTAGGACCTGGAGCTCTGCCCAGGAGCTGGTTTAGCAATTATTCATTAATCTGACAACCTTTGTTATAAGGCCAACTCAGTCATTTTGGAGGGAGGGGGAAGTAGTTAATTACATTCCTTAATGCTCTTTCTAGTGGATAATCCATCTAAGCACAGATTCCGAACCTGACTCCCCAGGTGCCAGACTAGATCTGGAATGCTTTCACCAGCAATGCTATTGCAAGCTGTCAGGTACTGCTGGGTGAGACTGCATTGACTGAACAGTGCCCCAAAAGTAGTGGAGCAAAGCTGCATATTAGCGCCACCCCTGTAAGAGGACATCAGTTTCTTGACTGTTCATTTCTGTACCCCCGGACACAGTGTGAACAATTGATAGTACAAGTGTGCAGATTTCCAACGTAGGATTTTTTTAGATGTCAAAAAAAGGGCATTCCACAAAATGGGAAGTTAGGAGGGCAATAAGGAACCTGCGGTTAGATAGAGTATCCACCAGATAGACAGTTACTGAATGTAAGTAACTTTTTCTTCTGATTGATACTTCTAACCGCGGATTCCTTACCTTAGAATAGATACCAAAAGCAGTACCTCCCCATGTGGCGGGTTTGCGGATTGCAATCAGACCAAAAATTGTTGCAGGACTCACCAACCGCAGTGTCCTGCCCATTGGACATGGCTGTCAAAGCAGAAGTGCTTTGTGAATGGATGTACTGACAATCACGTCATAGCCTGACAGATGTCAATAACAGGCACTCCATGTGCGAATTCAATGGTTGCAGCCTTAGCCCTGGTGGAATAAGCGGACAGACATTCCCGTAGGCTACTTCTTGGTCAGTGCTTAGCTGATCTTTATGTTGAGGATTATCGCACAAGTTACTACTTGTGTAACGATATATCTGTAAGAGACATTAGTTAATGATAGATTCCTTCCCGTAGAATATCCCCAGGCGTCAGACTGGATCCGGAAAGTTTTGCTAGCAGTACCCCTGCGCGCCAGTAGGTGGCGTCTTGCGGCTCCGCGTCCGTCGCTGGCGTCGTAATCGCCGAGATGACGTCACAGAGACTACTTAGGCGCCACCCATGCGTGCTGACGTCAGTTCTGTACACGACTTTCCGCGCCAGGAACGCAGAGCCATGCAAGAAACGCACCACTGGTGCCATGAAACTAGGGCCCCATAAGGGATGACCTTAACCCTAGAAATCAGTTCGCAGAACGGGGAGGATGGGTGGGGCGGTAAGGAATCTATCACTAACTAATGTCTCTTACAGATATATCATTACACAAGTAGTAACTTGTGCATCTGAAAGAGACACGTTAGTGATAGATTCCTTACCGTAGAATAGATACCCCAGCAATACCAACCCCGGTGGTGGGTCTGCGAACGAGATTACACCAGAAAGTCACGGAGAACAGAACGGCCAAAGAAGCCGTCTCTCCGGACTTGACTGTCAAGGCAGTAATGCTTGGTAAACGTGTGCAGCGAAGCCCACGTAGCTGCCTGACAAATGTCCTGCAAGGGAACGCCGCGTCCCAAGGCAGTAGTGGCTGCCGTCGCCCTGGTGGAATGGGCACGCAGCCCCACAGGAGGCTCCTTCTTAGCCAACGAGTAACAGGCTTTGATGCAGAGAACGACCCACCGAGAGATGGTCCGTTTGTGCACGGCCCGACCTTTTTTGGCGCCCACGTAGCCAACAAAGAGCTGGTCATCCACCCGGAACTGTTGCGTGCGCTTCAGGTAGAACGAGAGCGCACGTTTTGGGTCCAGACGGTGGAGCCTCTCTTCCTCTTTTGAAGGATGCGGAAAGAAGGTGGGCAAAGTGATGGTCTGCCCGATGTGGAAGGGCGTGACAACCTTTGGCAAGAAAGAAGGACGGGTCCTTAAAACCACTTTGTCCGGATGAACAGAAAGGAAAGGAGGTTTGGAAGAAAGAGCCTGGAGCTCACTCACTCACTCTTCTGGCAGAGGTGATAGCTACCAGGAAAGCCGTCTTGAGAGTGAGAAGACGCAAAGGACAGGTATGAAGGGGCTCGAAGGGAGCGCACATCAGATATGTTAAGACGAGGTTTAAGTCCCATTGAGGCATAATGAACGGCACAGGAGGAAACGTGTGCGTAATGCCTTTCAGGAAACGGTTAACAACCAGGGACTTAAAAGAGAAGGCTGATCTGGAAGCCGGAGAAAGGCGGAGATGGCCGAAAGATAACCTTTGATAGTGCCCAGAGCAGAGCCCTGCTGGGCCAAAGAAAGAAGGAACAGGACGACCTCGGAAAGAGGGGCAGAAACGGGATCCACAGCCTTAGCTGTGCACCATGCCACAAACTTGTTCCACCTGCAGGCGTATACCGTTTTAGTGGAGGGACGCCTGGCTGCCAGAATGACATCACAGACTTCAGGAGGAAGATCGAAGGCTGTCAACTGCCGCCGCTCAATCTCCACGCATTGAGGTGGAGGCTGGACAGGTTCGGGTGGAGGACCGTCCCCTGCTGCTGCGACAGAAGATCCTCCTGAAGAGGCAGTCGGATCGGGGGATCGATCGCCATGTTGAGTAGCTCAGGATACCAGTATCTTCGTGCCCAATCCGGAGCCACAAGGATGACTTGGGCCCGGTCGCGCCGAATCTTCTTCAGCACTCTGGGCAGAAGTGGTATAGGCGGAAAGGCGTACAACAGACCGCAACTCCACTCGTGCCGAAAAGCGTCGCCGAGCGAGTGCCGCCTTGGAAATTCCAACGCGCAGAACTGATGACATTGCGCGTTCTCTTCGGTGGCGAATAGATCTAACCAAGGCTCTCCCCACTGCAGAAAGAGACCTTGCGCCACGTCCGAGTTCAGATGCCATTCGTGATCCATCAAGCACCGGCGGCTGAGTTCGTCCGCCCTGGTGTTCAGAGAACCTGCCAGGTGTTGAACCACCAAGGTAATGCCTTGACGTTCCAGCCAAGTCCAGAGGCGCAGAGCCTCCTGACATAGGGTCCACGACCCCACCCCGCCCTGCTTGTTGCAATACCACATGGCGGTGGTGTTGTCCGTGAACACCTGCACTACACTTCCCCGGACAGAGGGAAGGAATGCCTTCAGTGCAAGCCGGATCGCCCGAAGCTCCAAAAGATTGATATGGAGCCGGGACTCCGCCGGAGACCAGAGGCCTCTGATCTCCGCCTCTCCCAAGTGGCCACCCCATCACAGGAGGGACACATCCGTCACCACTGTGTGCTCCGGGTGGGGGAGGGAGAGGGATCTGCCATTGACCCAATCGCGATTCGGGAGCCACCACTGCAATTGTCGTGCAGTGCCCTCCGAGATCTGGATATGATCGGACAGGTTGCCCAGATGCTGTGCCCACTGGAACTTCAAGTCCCACTACAGAGCCCGCATATGCCATCTGGCATGTTGCACCAGCAGGATGCAGGAGGCCATCAGGCCCAGGAGCCGGAGGGTCATCCTGACTGAAACCCAGGATAGAGGCTGAAAGATCGGAACCATAGCCTGAATATCCCGGACTCGCTGCTCGGGAGGATAAACCCGAAACAGCGTTGAATCCAGAACAGCTCCGATTAAGGGGAGCTTCTGAGAGGGACTCAGGTGCGACTTCGGCACGTTGATGGAGAACCCCAGCAAATGCAGGAGGTCGGCCATAGTCTGAAGGTGGGTGACGACTGCCTGGAGCGAGCCCGCCTTCAACAACCAGTCGTCGAGGTAGGGGAAGACTGACACCCCTGACCTGCGCAGATGAGCTGCGACCACCGTCATCACCTTCGTGAACACCCGAGGGGCGCTGGTAAGGCCGAAGGGGAGCACGGCAAACTGAAAATGCTCCTGGCCTACCGTGAACCGCAGGTAACGCCGGTGGGGGGGCAGAACGGGGATGTGAAAATAGGCGTCCTGCAAGTCCAACGCTACCATCCAGTCTCCAGGGTCGAGGGCAGCCAAGACCTGAGCCAGAGTCAACATCTTGAACTTCTCCTTCCGGAGGAAGCGATTGACATACCTGAGGTCCAAGATGGGGCACAAGCCCCCCTTGTCCTTCTTGGGGACCAGAAAGTAGTAGGAATAACAACCACTCCCTACTTCTGGCCCAGGAACACGCTCGATGGCCCCCTTGGCCAAGAGGGCCGCAACTTCCTGCAGGAGAAGTGCCAAGTGGTCCCCCGACATGCAGTGGAACTGAGGTGGCATGGCTGGAGGGGTGGACTGGAAGGAAAGGGCGTAACCCTTGCGGATGATCTGCAACACCCACTTGTCCGAAGTGATAGCGTGCCAGTGGGAGAGATGAAGGCGGACCCTGCCACCCACTGGCGTGGAATGCCCCACAAGGCTCGGATTAGGAAGGTTTGGAGGCCGAAGCGGCGGGAGCGGAGATGGACTGACCCCCACGCTGATTCCCAGATCCGCCTCTGCGGAAACCACGACCACGGCCGCGCTGAGGTTGGTTCTGCACAGGCTTGTTGAAAGAACGTGCCTGGGCGCCCCTCCGGTTGCCACGAAAGGAATGAAACCCACGAGTGGCTGGGCTTTTCGTGGAAAGACCTAAGGACTTGCCCGTGGCCCGCGAGTCCCTAAAACGCTCCAGCGCACTGTCTGCCTTGTCGCCAAACAGGCGAGTGCCATCAAAGGGCATGTCCATGAGTGAGTTTTGGACATCTGGCGAAAACCCGGTAGATCTGAGCCAGGCGTGGCGACGAAGCGCCACAGTCGTAGAAATCACTCTACCTAAGGAGTCCGCGGTGTCTAAACCACACCGAATGGCGAACTTAGCTGCATCTTTACCTTCTGCAATGGCTTGGGACAATACAGCGTGGGTCTCCTCAGGACACTGAGGTAACACCTGTGTCACTGTGTCCCACACCGCGTGGGAATAGCGGCCCAATAGGCAGGCAGTATTCACTGACCGCAGCCCCAAGCTGGCCGAAGAGAACAAACATTTACCGAACTGTTCCAGCTTCTTAGAGTCCTTATCCGGCAGAGCCGTGGGAAAGGCACTGCGACGTCGAAGCTTGGATGACCAGACTCTCAGGCGTAGGATGAGTGGTCAAAAAAGCGGGGTCACCCGGCGCCGGGCGATGACGCCTGGCGACATTCTTATCCACAGGAGCCCCAGTGGATGGCCGCGACCAAGTGCCCAGCAAGACGTCGGTAAGGGCGTCGTTAAACGGGAGCAGGGGCTCCGACGAGGTGGTCGCGGTCTGGAGCACCTCAGTAAGGAGGTTAGTTTTGAGGGCCACCATAGGGAGATCAAGGTTGAGGACCTCAGCTGCCCGACGGAGCACCATCGTGTAGGAGGCGCCCTCCTCCATAGTAGGCGGGGGAGAGGCAAACCCCGGGTCAGAAGAGACGTCGAGGTCGCCGGCGTCCTCCAAGTCGTCCGCCCAGTCCTGCTCGGAGTCACACTGACGGGCGAGAGGGTCCTCGGACCCCTCCCAGTCGTCCTCCACCTCCGCCGCCGGTGGCACCGACAGCGGCGGCGGGGCAGGAGCCGGAGAGGGAACATACGGCGTCGGGAATGGCGCCGAAAATGGCGCCGGTCGGGGCCGAACCGGCAGTGTCCCAATGCGGATCCCAGGCAGGAACAAAATGGTCCTGGAACCTGGGTAAGGGCGGGACGAAAGGCACCCACTGCGGCGGCGGAGCCGAGGGCGGCACTGGGGCCGGAGCCGGCAGCGTTGGACCTTGTGGCACCGTGGCCGGAGCCACCGGCGCAGGATCCTGTGGCGCCGAAGCTGGATCCGCCGGCGGCACTGGTGGTCCAACATGATCCAGACACGGGACCGCAGGCGCGCCGGCGGGAGCCCGAGGCCTAAAAAGGCGGTCCATGGTAGCAAGAAATTCTTGCACCTGTGCGGGGGTCGCTGATGGACCCGGGTAAGGCGGGTAGGCCGCGGGACTCTCGAGCTCCAAAGGAGCCGCAGGGGCAAGGCCCCTGGCCCCCTCATCCGCATCAGAGGACCGACAGGGGGACGTCGGTGAGCGAACACGCTTCTTCGACTTCTTTTTGTGTCGTCTCTTACCCGAATCCGAGGGTGAAGACCTGGAGCCCGAGAAGCGATGGCTGGGGCCCCGCGAGCGTTCCCTGGACCGGCCCCTGGACCGGGAACGGCGCGGGGACGAGTGCCGGACCTCCAGCAGTTTCCGACGCCGCTCCCGCAAGGCCTTCGGGGCCATGGCCCGACAATCCGGACAAGACCGGGAGTCGTGGTCGGTCTCCAGGCAGTAGAGGCAGACATCGTGGGGGTCCGCCACCGACATGTTGCGACGGCAGCCACCACAAGACTTGAATCCAGGCATCCCTACGTGCACCAGGAAACCAACTGGAAAAAAGGGAGACAAAAGTCTCAAAAGAGATAGTCAAAAAGTGACTAGGGTACGTGCTCTAACCGGATCTGCGCTTTCTGGCGCGGAAAAAGAAAGAACTGACGTCAGCGCGCATGGGTGGCGCCTAAGTATTCTCCGTGACGTCATCTCGGCGCTTACGACGCCAGCGACGGACGCGGAGCCGCAAGACGCCACCTACTGGCGCACAGGGGTACTGCTAGCAAAACTTTCCGGATCCAGTCTGACGCCTGGGGATATTCTACGGTAAGTGATCTATCACTAACGTGTCTCTTTCAGATCACCTCGTCAAGGTCCCCTTCTGCACAGCCTTCCCTTTATTCACCATGGAGAACCACAGACAATTGACTGTCAGTGTTCCTTGGTACGGTCAATATAAACGCTGAACCTGGTTTGTCTTACGCCAGTGCCGAGTACTTTTTTGAATATTTGGGGTACTTTGTGGTTACGCATTCATAATTATTTTTAAAGGGTCTACATCAAATTTGCGTCCCTTTTTTTCCAACATCCTGCAGATTCAAAAGGTATCCCGGGTTTGTAGAATCCCCAGAGGGAACCAGGAAATTAGCCAAAATATAGCTATATTTTGTTTTTTGAGAGAAAAAAAAAGGGAAAAATAGTGCAGTGCAAGAAGGCATGCTTTTATTTACTAAAAATAGCATCAACAAAAGGTTTGCTGAGCTAGGATCACCCTCTTTCCAGCTTTGTCTAAAAAAAGTCGATTTGTGTTAATAAAATTAAAAAAAAAGTAACCAAAGTTAACATTTTTGTAAGAGGTAGTCGATTTTTACTAACATTTGAAGTTTCAACCTACTTGCAGTTTGTGGTGAAAAAAGGTGTGAAAACCAGCGGTGATCCCATAAAGCTATACATTTACGAAAAGTAAACATTCTGAATTCAGCAAATTCTGTGTAGATCCCACAAAGTTTTCCCAAAGAAACTAATCGCTGTAATAGAAAAAAAACATAACAAAAACAAGTAGGAAAACACTGCCAGTTTTGACAACCTTTTCATCTATAACTTTTTTGTCACAGTGTCCAATTTACAAAACCAATATACGGTTATGTCCGATAGATCCTTCTGGACATAGGGATATATAGGGTTTATATGCTCTCCAAAAGCATGTGATATACATTGCCAACAATTGAGCTGCACGTTATGATTTCGTTGTGTACCAGCAATACATTTGGTTAAATATAATTAATGAAAAATGGGTACAAAAGAAATCTACGTATTTCTGAAAAATGCACAGGATACTGAATTTAGGAACAGTTTTGATTTCTACACCTCTGAATTTTCGTGGATACCCATATTAATATGTGATTCAGAGGGCATTTGCAAAATGTCTTTCTCGCTCACTGGCTTCCATTAGGAAATAAAAATGCAGAGAAATCCAATTGTTAAATAATGTTTTACTATCCTCTGTTCCCAAATGTCTCCAAACAATTATAGTCTCAATTTTGTGATAAGCAGCTTTGACACAGGGGGGCTGCTCCCTCTAGCAGCAGGGGCTGGGGGTCACATTATAAAGGCGGCAAGGCCTTTGAAGCTCCCAGCCATCAATGGCTATTCCTGACCGGGGGAAGGTGTTAACACCACCACCCAGGAAAGGCATTGTTCTCGGCCTCAGAGTGCGCAGGCACTCTCCCCATGAGGTCAGAATACTGTCTGGTGGTAGCAAGCTGGCACAGGCCAGTCCGTGACCACACTAAAGACTGGTAGGTTTAAGGGGACCCCTCTAAGAGGTCCTCTGTGTGCACTTTTTAATAAATCTGACACTGGAATCAGTGCAGGTTTATTATGCTGAGATGTTTGGTACCAAACATCCCATATTTCAGTGAATCCATCACGGAGCTGGGGAACTCGTAATGACGAGTGTCCAACCCATGTACTTACTATGGCTTCCCTGGTCACTTACAATATCCAGGAACCGATAAGGATATTGCTGGGGCATATCAGCTCATGCAGAGGTGCCCTCACAGGAGATATAGTGCACCCTGCCTTAGGGCTAAGACCTGCTAGAGAGGTGACAGGTGCCTTACCTATATCTCATGCAGCGTCTATGGGCATGGCACACAGGGCTTTGCGCCATGTCGACTCTTCAGTTTTGTCTGCACCAAGACACGCAGGCTGCAGTGGCAGTGTGTGTGGTGAGCGGTCCCTTAGAGGGGCACAATTCATGCTGCAGCCCTTAGGGACCCTCTTTAACCACAAAGCCCTTGGTACCAGGGGTACATTTTACTAAGGACTTGTATGTGAGGTAAAGGAGTGCCAATTGTGGAAACAAAAGGTACAGTTTAGAGAAGGCGATCTGGCACAGGGGACCTGGTTGGCAGGGACCCTGAGCACTTCCAGTCGAAATTACACCATTTTCCAGGCAAAAAGTGGGGGCTAACCATATCAAAAGAGGCACTTTCCTACAGGTTCTGTTTAAGGGTCATTTGGTTTTCAGACAGTACATTCCCAGCAAGAGAGCACATTATGGTATTAAGATGTATATGCCTTGAGAAAGGGCCACTAGATATATAATTTCAGACCCCCCCTCTGCTCTCCCCCCCGCGCCCCCACCCCCAGTTGACCTTCCACGTTGTCTGTGTGGGAGCTTGTTAGGAGACTTTTTAATAAAAGGTCACCACTAATTCGTGAACAGTTTCAGCACAGGTATGCAATTATTTACGGAATTGTTCAAAATGGGCACTGTGGCATGTGGCACAATCTGCGCTAACCGTAAAGGTTACCCTATAGAGCTTGTTTGTAAAAAGTTTTTGAAAAGGGACAGTAGTGGCTTCCGCAGTAATGAACTTCGTGCTTTGAACTGTTCGGACAGAAGAGACGTCCACATGCTCACATCTATTCATGATGAAAGCACTTTATCTGTGACTGCTTCGGGTCAGGAAGCAGAAGAGTGCAAACCTGTGTGCATTTTAGACTACAACAAGCACATGGAAGGTGTAGATAGAGCCGATCAAAGGTTAGAACCTTTTCAATGCTGCTCGAAAGTCATATTTGATACAAGAAGCTGGCTAGTCATTTGTTCCATTTGTTATCTTTCAATGCTTATGTTGCTTTCAAACATTGCTCTCCAAATTCCAAGATGAGTTTTGTACAGTTTCAGAAGTTTGTAATAGGCAGCCTTGTAGAGCAGGAAAGTGTTCCCAGAATCGAAGTGGTGGAGGATGTGGCTAGATTGAAAGATCGCCACTTTCCTCAATACATTCCTCTAACACCCAAAAAAGACTTTTCTTGTCAGAGATGTAGTCTTGGGGGTACTCCATGGATGATTTCCTTGGGTGCGGAGGTGAAGTGGAAAGACAACCATTTTGCATTCTTCCGGTGAGGAAAGAGGCGATCCATCTGAGAGTGGCTCATTGGATGCCTATATTGTGCAGCCTTGTGATGTGTGTGGAGGGAGACTGTATCGAAGGCTGCCGAGAGATCTAGGAGTGTTCAGAGCTGCAGTCTCTCCTCGGTCGCGTTGGGCTTGGATGTAGTCGATAGCCGCTATGAGGGTTGTCTCGGTGCTGTGGTTGATGCAGAATCCGGATTGGGAGGAGTTGAGGAGGATGTTCTGTTCCAGATGTGAGGAAAGTTGTTGGTTGATGGCTTTTTCTAATACTTTGGCCAGGAACGGGAGCAGGGAGATCAGTCGGTAGCTGAGGTCACTGAGGTCTGCCAATGGTTTCTTTAGTAGAGTGCTGACTTTTGCATAATTCTAGTCCTCGGGGAAGGTGGCTGTGGCATTGAGGTGTTTAACAAGGTGTTGAGTAAGTGGCGGATTCTGGTTTGCCTAGGTTGAAGTGGTGAGGGCATAGTTGGTTGGGGCTCCTGAGTGGACAGAGTTCATGATGGAGGTGGTGTCCAGTGGGGCAAGCTGGCTAAATTTGGTTAATCGGATGTCTGTGGTGGTATCCAGGTTGTTGTGTTGCTTGAAGAAGTCAGTGGCCTTGGGCTGGCGATTCTATAGATGTTGGCAATCTTGAACTCGAAGTTTGCAAGGTTGTCACAGAGTTCAAATGTGGGGGTAATGTTTGATGCAGCTGAAGGGTTGGAGAATTCTTGACGATGTTGAAAAGTTCTTTGCTGTTATTTGAGCTTGATTCGATGCGTTAGGCAAAGGCCTTTTTCTTTGATTCTCTCAACTATCTGTGGTAGAGAGCAACGGCTGTCTTGAAGGTGCTGTCCTTCCTGGTTGGCCATCTACTTCCCAGTTCTTAACAGTGCCGTGTAGCAGTTCTGAGGTCTTCAGTGTACCAGCTAGCCTGCTTGGTCGAACTTCTGTGGGTGTTCCTGCCCATGGGAGCGATGCTGTTGGTCCAGTTGGTGATCCAGTTGCTGAAGTTTGACATTCTGGTCAATGGTGTTGGAGTAGATGGCGTGGGTAGAATTGAGGGCACTGATCCAGGTGTTCTTTGAGACTTTGCTCCAGCTGCGGTGGGGGGCGTTGGGCACACTGAGGGCAGAGGTCCATGAGCTGGTGACATTGAAGTGGACAATGGATTGGTTGGTCCAGGTGAGTTCTGCAGTGTGGCTGTACCTGATGCGGTTGCAAGAGGTGAAGATGGGGTCTAGCGTGTGGCCTGTGGTGTGCGTGGGGTTGTGGACAAGTTGGGTGAACCTGATTTTGTTCATGCTGTCGAGGAGGTTGCTAGTGTTGATGTCATTGTGATAGTTGAGATGGAAGTTGATGTCACCAAGGCAAAATGCAGTTGTTGGAGTCTATGGTGAGAGGGGCAATGAAGTCTGTGATGAAGCTTCAGAAGGCTGGAAGTAGTCTTGGAGGACGGTAGGCGAGGGTGCTCCGATGGACGTTTTGCTGTCTGTTTGGAGTCTGAAGTTGGTGTTCCATGGATAGGCTGATGCTGTCATTTGTGGAGGTGCATTGGATAGATTCCTTGTGTATGATGGCGAAGCCTCCGCCAGACTTGCAGATGTGGTTGCAGTGGGTGATCTTGTATCCTCCAGGAATTGAGGTGTCAATGTCGGGTGCAGAAGTGGGGTTAAGGCAGTTCTCAGTTAGGAAGAGGACGTCAGGTGTGAGGGTGGAGAGGAGGTCCCAAACCTCGGTGGTGTGTTTGAATACTGAGTGTGTATTGAGAAGGGCGCATGAGAGTTGGTATTTTTTCTGCGGTGTGTTTGGGGTTTGGCCGGTCGGTGGGCTGGTATGTGTGCTGCAGCAGGTGAAGTGGCATGGGACAGCGCAGTGGCAGTGTTTATAGCAGCATCGAGGGTGTAGAGCACAGCAGTGGTGTATCTGCGGGGGCGGGAGTGCAAGGGGTTGTGCCGCTGGGAGTGGACGGGCGCAGATGGGCTTGCATTTGGTGCTCCCTCGGCACGCCTGCTTCAAGGTCGCGCTGCAGCCTGCATTAAGTAGGTCCTGGGGTGGGCGAGAAAACCCGGGCAGCGGGGGAGTCACTGGGTCAAACGGCAGCAACTAGATCAGGCTGCAACAAGCAGGAACTGGAAGCCACAGGCAAGAGGCAGTCTAGCTGCCTACTAGTGCGGCCGAGCTGCGGCCTGCATTAAGTAGGTCCTGGGGTGGGCAGGGCTTCTGTCGGCGTGAAGAACGGTTAGTGGGAAAACCCGGGCGGCCGGTGTCATTTGGTCAAATAGTGGCAACTGGATCAGGCTGGAGCAAGCAGGAACTGGAGGTCACTGGTAAGTGGTAGGCTAGCTGCCTAAGTGCCTACTCAGCTACCCACATTGCGAAAAATAAAAATAAACGGTCAGTTTCCAGTGGAAAAATGTCATATGTCTAAGTTGCGTTTTGGGCCCTTTCAGGTCATGGCCACTAGTCCAACCCACACAAGTGAGATACCGTTTTTATTGAGAGATGTGAGGGAATGCTGGGTGGTATGAAATTTGTGGATCAACGCAGATTCACAAAGTTTTCACAAAGAAATGTGAGGAAGATGTGTGCTTTCAGTAAACGTTGAAGGTTTGCAAGGGCTTCTGGGTGAGAAAACCTAGTGACAGCCACACAAGTCACCCCACCCTGGATTACCCTGGGTGTCTAGTTTTAAAAATGTGCAGTTTTCAATGGAAAAACCTGTGGTGTTTTGGACCCTTTCCTGTTGCAGGCACTAGGGCTACCATTTTTATCGGGAGATGCAGAAACACAATAGTAGAACATTTGTTATTACAAATTGTATATCTCTGCATTTGTGACTTCCAAATGAAAGCCTGTGTGTGAGAAAAGACATTTTTGAAAAAATACCCTCTCAATCACATGCTAGTCTGGACACCCACACAATTTAGTGATTGTACAAATAACCACTGTTCCTTTCTGGGATCACCCATAGGTTTCACACCAGTTTCTTCACACAAACAGAACCTGAAAGCACAAAATTAGGAAAAATGGGCTACCTCTTTAAGAAATGCCAAAACTGTGGTAAAAAATAGTTTGCTTGATTCAGCTCTGCATATTCCTGAAAGTGGGAAGATGGTGACTTTAGCACAGCAAACCTTTTGTTGATGTCATTTGTAGGGGAAGGTAAAAAATTTTCTAGAGCACTTTTCTACCCTCAAAATACAAAATGTAGCTAAATTTTGGCTATTTTCTTGGTTCCCTTCAAGGGAATCCACAAGCCCTGGGTACCTTTAGGATCCCCAGGATGTTGGGAAAAAGGATGCAAATTTGGTATGAATACCTTAAGTAGAGAAAAAGGTATGGAGGCATAAATACAAACTACCCAAAAGAGCCAAAAAAGAGCTTAGTATTTTAGGGGGAAGCAGCTTAGCAGCTAAGGGGTTAATGAACCATAATGTTTAGATCTATAATTACATTTTTTCTATATTCATCACTAGAACGAGGCTTTGATCAATTAATAAAGCCTTATTAAATTGTAGTGTGCCTTTGTGTGTGTTCACCCTTCAATGAAACGTCTTGCAGTCGCCAACAAATAAATGAACTTTATTTCCGACTGTTTCTGGCAGAATTGATCATTCGCCGACACACATTATCTCCAGGAAGGTGACAGGCAATCGACAATCTTTCCTGCTCAAGATGGTAAGCTGCTTCCAACCTGCGCTTGTCTGATGGGCAAGGAAAGCCTACTGGGCTGCATTTACAGGCATACCTTCAAAAACGGGTCAGGACTCAGGATCTGCAGTTTGCCACAATGAGCTGATTTTCCTACATTTTGTATTTAAAAATGATAGTGAAACATTTTTCCTTCTCACTGTTGTTTTCTTACATTCCGAATTCCTTTTTTTTTTAACAGCAAAACAAAAATGTCCAAAAGAGAATTCTACTGAGCTAGAAAAGGCATTATTTAGGATTTGAAATAGGTTTTTCAACTGAAAATCTTTCAAAAATGCTTTTAAGATTTCATGCAAAAGCCAACTCATTCAAACAGACTCCGCAACATCTCAACAACTGGCAGGCACATAGATCTCCAAAAGTTTCAATTACTTACCTGCTACCTTCAACTTTTGCATGGCATGCCTGGGTGTTTTCCTCACAGTCATATATATGATAAGAGGCCAACAATAGCCAGCTACATCTGAAGACGTTTTCGATTATTAAGGACTTCAAGCACCTCAAATCCTGCCACTATCAATGAATCTTAGGTGTCCTGCTCCCACCACGGCAATCAAAAAAGGAGCAAAAAGAATATTTAAAACATTTTTATATATTTCTGAAACCTCTTCCGGCAGCCCACCTAACAGCGAAAGAACGTTCAGAGTTATGATGAAAATTCCAAGATGGAGAAACATAATAGGACAGGTAAAATAACATTGTTAACATAATTCAACATCATACTGACAGTACCTTGTTCATCAGCCGAATACGACTTAAAGACAGTTTCGTCATATGCTTCTTCTGGACAGGTACATGAAGGGGACATCTTATTTTCAGCATTCAAAAAGACTTGGTCCTCAGGTACTGTATCTATGCACAAAAAACGTGAACATGAGCAAAAGGCTTGCAAAGATTGCTGAATAAAACGGAAAGAATGGTTTAGTGAATGTTTTAACAAACTGAGAATTTCAAGTCAAGGTTTTTAAAATAATTATTTTAGCCCAACACGGTCAGTAGAGTTTACCACTTTGTCAAAGTATGCATCCCTTGTACTATTCATAACTACTGGAACACTAGAGAGAAGAGAGCACCCCCACAAGGTCCAGCTTTAACCTCTGCAATCCCACTATTCTACAATTTCCAACATAAGCCTGTCCCAGATTCTCATTGCACAGAATCTTCGATGTAGTTGTCCAAAGTCTTAGTTTGTGATCCACCCTCAACGTACAGTTGCACCATTGTGTATGCGAAGTACCTGTGGGCAATGTTGGCCCTTGAACTCCTTAAGACGTCTTGCACAAGAAATGCTATCATAGATTGTCATGGACCATCTAAGTCATCTAAAGCAAAAGAACATCTCCCTGTGGATCGAGCAACATATGTGATATACTCTTCCTGTTCCTTGAGTATATGAGATACTCCACACCCTAGATGGATGCCAATACAATATCAACTAAGGCAATTAGACCAGCTCTGCACTCACTGCCAGCATGACCATAATCAGGATCTTCATCCAGACCCTGACTACACCTGGGTAAGTCAACTGCAAAAACAGGATGATGGAAGTAAGGCTTAAATGAATCTCAGCCATTGGCAATCGCTTAGCCATATCCTAAACCAAAGTTTTTGACCCGCTGTTCTAGTCTATATAGAGACCTGCCTTATGCAAATCAGTCTAGGTAATGCTCCAATAGGAGCAGTGCAGCCCAAGCTGCCAGGCCAGCATCCCTCCAGATGGGATCAAGAGCAACCCCACATCGATTTTGACATACTTAGGTCTCATCTTTCAAGTATAGCTTGAGTCCTATTTTACAGCAAGCACGGGACCCACATCTAGGCACAACCATCACACATAGTGCATCTACAGCAAAAAACAAGATGATAGAAGGAATGTTTGAAATAATTTCTTGAGCTAATGGTGATCACACAGGTCGCATTCCAGACCATCTTTGTTTACTCACTGTGCCATTCCAGAGAGAGACTGTAATAAATTCAGTCTTGGTCCTGCTCCACTAGGAACAGCCCAGTCCAAACTGCCAGGCCAGGTGGAAACCCTAGACCTGTTTGGACCACCTTAAGTCTCATAAGTGTAGTATAGTTTGACTCCTATGGTACAGTGAGCACAGGATCCCCGTCTAGGCATTTGTGTCGCACTTCGGTTGTCTACTGCAAAACCAAAATGAAGGAATGCTTGAATAATTCCCAGCCACTGGCAATTGCTCGGATACATAGATCCCTGCCAGTGGGTGTCCATCCAGCAGCGCTAGCTCTCTGATCGTGTCAAGGGAAGGGATATAAATTGAACACAATCACTTCCTTCACCTCTTTCTTTTATCTTTACATGGACAATACTTGCATCCTTCTGTTTCCTATTTACACCCCATATTCAGCAACATATATCAAAACCGCTCACAGACATCCACCACTGCTTGGTAGCCAACTCACTTTTGTTAAAGTCATCTCTACCATACCCTATATCAGGCTTCTTCAACTAGTTGTTCACGAGCTACTGGTAGCTGTCCAGCTACCTGTAATTAGCTCTCCTGTGTGCAGCCCAACCTACTAAATTTGACGCTGTTGCTTGGATGAATTAGAATACATAAATCAAAACTGAAAAACATATTTGAGAGAAAAAGATGTGTATTCTCAGAACTACAAAGCTGATGTTTGGAGAAAAATGGTTGGATTTGCAACATTATTTTTGAAGCTGATATTTGAAAGATGAAATATGGGCTTAGGGGAGACATATTACTACCTTGGCAATAGGAGAATTAAAGCTATGGCTGATAAGTATGACCCATGAAGAGGTATTCCATACGGACTAAGCATTTTTAAAATTATTTTTACATTTCTGCTGGCATCCTTGCTTGATGCAATGAGGTGATTAATGCTGGTAATCTTGCATTGGGCCACCAATAATGTAATTGTGGCTGAAGTGGTCACTGTTACAACACTAAGGATATTAGCAATTTGGGATGATTTTCATTTAACATAATAACTCTTACTACAGAAACGTTGGAGTCCTCTGCCCTATATATTGTCCCTACCCAAACATGACCCCTGCAAGCTTGGCTGAGAGGTGGACCTCCCTTTTCAAGTCACTGCTCCAAGATTAAATCACTGGACCTTCAGTCACGGTGTCATTTTCCTTGTATATGTGCCTCTGCTTTTAATTCTATGACTTGCCAAATCGGTTTCTTTTTATTACTTTTATGATTTAATGTTCTCCTGGTTACTTTGTTTCATGTTCCTTGTAGTGCTAACAGGAAAGGAGGTTAGTCTGTGGGGACAGGAGCTTTTGGGCTCCAGCTGTGCTTTTGTATACTTTTGACTGGTGCAGGACACACTCTAGTGAATTATTAGACACTCACCTCACAATCATGGACCACAAAAAAGATGCTGCTGTACTTCCGTGCAGTGGGTGCCCCAGAGGCAAGCTCCTTTGTGCCGTCCACACCTGAGATGCGCCAAGTGCCATGACTTCAGACTATCTTATCATGGTGTCGTACAGCTTATTCTTTTCCAAGTAAAACTGCGTTTGTTGGACAACAAACGTCAGGATTGAGTGAGATTAATGCACAAGTTACTAAGTTGTGTAACGATATATCTGTAAGAGACAGTAGTTAGTGACAGATTCCTTACCTTCGAATATCCCCAGGCGTCAGACTGGATCCGGAAAGTTTTCCGTAGCAGTACCCTTGCGCGTCGGTAGGCGGCGTCGTGCGGCTCCGCGTCCGTCGTCGGCATCGCCGGGTTGACGTCGCGGCCAGTACTTAGACGCCGCCCATGCGCGCTGACGTCAGTTCTGTACACGACTTTCCGCGCCAGGAACGCGAGAGCCATGCAAGAAGCTGACATTGGTGTCTGAAAAATACTAGGGCCCTGAAAGGGATGTCCTTAACCCTAGAAATCAGTTTGCAGAACGGGGAGGATGGGTGGGGCGGTAAGGAATCTGTCACTAACTACTGTCTCTTACAGATATATCGTTACACAAGTTAGTAACTTGTGCATCTGAAAGAAACACGTTAGTGACAGATTCCTTACCTTAGAATAGATACCCCAGCAATACCAACCCCGGTGGTGGGTCTGCGAACAGATTCAGGCAAGGAAGTCACGGAGGACAGAGCGGCCAAAGAAGCCGTCCCTCCGGACCTGGCTGTCAAGGCAGTAATGCTTGGTAAACGTGTGCAGCGAGGCCCACGTAGCTGCCTGACATATATCTTGTAGCGGAACACCACGGCCTAAAGCCGTGGTAGCAGCCGTTGCCCTGGTAGAATGGGCACGCAGCCCAACAGGCGGTTCCTTCTTAGCCAAAGAATAGCAGGCTTTGATACACAAGATTACCCAGCGGGAGATGGTCCTCTTGTGTACTGCCCTACCTTTTTTGGCGCCCACGTAGCCAACAAAGAGCTGGTCATCCACCCGGAACTGTTGTGTGCGGTTGAGGTAAAAGGAAAGCGCACGTTTTGGGTCCAGACGGTGGAGCCTCTCTTCCTCTCTGGAAGGATGCGGAAAGAAGGTGGGCAAAGTGATGGTCTGCCCAATGTGGAAGGCAGTAACCAACTTTGGCAAGAAGGACGGACGCGTCCTAAGAACAACCTTGTCTGGATGGACAGACAGAAAGGGAGGTTTGCACGAAAGAGCCTGGAGCTCACTCACCCGCCGAGCGGAGGTGATGGCCACCAGAAAGGCTGTCTTCAGAGTGAGAAGACGAAGAGGACAAATTATGAAGAGGCTCAAAGGGAGCGCACATTAAAAAGGTAAGAACCAAGTTCAAGTCCCACTGAGGCATTACAAACGGAACAGGAGGGAAGAGGTGTGTAATGCCTTTAAGAAACCTGTTAACAGGGGACTTGAAAAGGGAGGGCTGATCAGGAAGCCTGAGGAAGGCCGAGACTGCACAAAGATAGCCCTTGATGGTACCCAGGGCAGAACCCTGTTGGGCCAGAGAAAGAAGGAACAGAAGAACCTCAGAAAGAGGGGCAGAAAGGGGATTCACAGCCTTTGCTGTGCACCATGCCACAAACGTGTTCCACCGGCAGGCGTATACCACCTTAGTGGAGGGACGCCTGGCTGCCAGAATCACATCACAAACTTCGGGAGGCAAGTCGAAAGGAATCAACTGCCGCCGCTCAATCTCCACGCAAGGAGGAGGAGACTGGACAGGTTCGGGTGGAGGACCGTCCCCTGCTGCTGCGATAGAAGATCCTCCCGAAGAGGCAGACGGATCGGGGATCGACGCTCATACTGAGTAGCTCGGGATACCAAACTCTTCGAGCCCAGTCCGGAGCCACAAGAATGACTTGGGCCCGGTCGCGCCGAATCTTCAACACTCTGGGTAGAAGTGGTATAGGCGGAAAAGCGTACAACAGACCGCAACTCCACTCGTGACGAAAAGCGTCGCCGAGCGAGTGCCGCCTTGGAAATTCCAACGCGCAGAACTGATGACATTGCGCGTTCTCTTCGGTGGCGAATAGATCTAACCAAGGCTCTCCCCACTGTAGAAAAAGTCCTTGCGCCACCTCAGAGTGAAGACGCCATTCGTGATCCATCATGCACCTGCGGCTGAGTTCGTCCACCCTAGCGTACAGGGAACCTGCCAGGTGTTGAACCATCAGGAATATGCCCTGATGTTCCAGCCATGTCCAGAGACGCAGAGCCTCCTGACATAGGGTCCACGACCCCACCCAGCCTTGCTTGTTGCAGTACCACATGGCGGTGGTGTTGTCCGTGAACACCTGCACTCCCTTCCCTTTGACAGAGGGAAGGAATGCCTTGAGTGCAAGTCGGATCGCCCGGAGCTCCAGAAGGTTGATATGGAGCCAGGACTCCGCCGGAGACCAGAGGCCTCTGATCTCCGCCTCTCCCATGTGACCGCCCCATCCCAGAAGGGACGCGTCCGTCACAACTGTGTGCTCTGGCTGGGGAAGGGAGAGGGATCTGCCCATGACCCATTGCCGGTTCGAGAGCCACCACTGCAACTGTCTTGCAGTCCCCTCCGAGATCTGGATGCAATCGGACAGGTTCCCCTGATGCTGCGCCCACTGGAACTTCAGGTCCCACTGCAGAGCCCGCATATGCCATCTGGCATGATCGACCATCAGGATGCAGGAGGCCATGAGGCCCAGCAGCCTCAGGGTCATCCGTACCGAAACCCAGGCTAGAGGCTGAGAGATCGGAATCATAGCCTGAATATCCCGGACTCGCCGTTCGGGAGGATAAACCCGAAACTGCGTCGTGTCCAGAACTGCTCCGATGAAAAGGAGCTGTGGAGAAGGAACCAGGTGCGACTTCGGCACGTTGATGGAGAACCCCAGCGAGTGCAGGAGTTCGGCCGTAGTCTGGAGGTGGGAGACGACTGCCTGGGACGAGCCCACCTTCAGCAGCCAGTCGTCGAGGTAGGGGAAGACTGGAACCCCTGCCCGGTGCAGATGAGCTGCGACCACCGCCATCACTTTCGTGAACACCCGAGGGGCGCTGGTAAGGCCAAAAGGGAGCACGGTGAACTGAAAATGCTCGGGGCCTACCGTGAACCGCAGGTAACGCCGGTGGGCCGGCAGGACGGGGATGTGAAAATATGCGTCCTGCAAGTCCAACGCTACCATCCAGTCTCCAGGGTCGAGGGCAGTCAAGACCTGAGCTAGGGTGAGCATCTTGAACTTCTCCTTCCGGAGGAAGCGATTGACGTTCCGGAGGTC